>BMAW01082160.1:33152-58570 GCA_019974015.1 Nephila pilipes | reverse complement strand
TTGTTGTACTTCGTTACTAAACACAAATATATCTTTCTTTTCAATACTATGAAGAAGAAATGAAGAGAATTAGCACATTACTTGACCAGAATTTGAAATGAGTTTAACTTTATAATGCATTCTTCTAAAATGGACGAAGATTTGGAAGTTGATTTCTAAAGGGCAGGACATCTATCAACTATGACTAAATTAGATGGCGCATTCACCTCCTATATAATTTGTGGTAGGAACAGATCTTGTTCGCAGATGATATTAGAAGCTCAAAACTGTAGTTTGGTCAAGTAGACTGCGCGACTCAGGTAATATCTTTTGTGACTTTGTTTACATTTAATAACTATAAAATCCTTGAAAATGAAAAATGATATCATACAGTAAGAAAGTTACAATTAGATAACTATTATTATTATTTTTTAGTCATAAATGGGCTTTATGTAGTTTAATGTGATTTCTAAGGGACAGTAGTTAATTTTTTAAATTAGACCGGGTGTTGGAATTTTTGCGTGTTGTGTTTAAATATACTTTTTTTTTTCACAACTTATGAGATGCCAGTTTAAGAATATTTGAAAAAATAGTTAATATAAAGTGAAATTGTTTGAAAATTAGTCTCATTTATTCATTTATTATAAAATATATGAATAATTTTATTCTCTTTTTTTTTTTTTTTTTTGTTTTTGTTTTTTGTTTCCCTTTATGTTTTTTAATTTATTTTTTTTTATCAACTTCCTACCATTCCAATTTTATCATAGTCGTTTTTTTCCACCTCCAACTTTTAAATGATTATTTTTATCTCTTGATTATGTAAATTGAAAAAGCACAAATTTACTTTATTATTCCTGATTAGGGTGTTATTTATGAGTTAAGCTCAAATAATGAATATAAGGACGGCTTAGCATGTTTTGGCTAATCTCTTAAGATACTTATATAACAATATCTTGTTAAAAAAAATATAATTCTTTATTTCAATCTTTTAAACTTCATGTAATAATTTCGGTATGAAATTTAAACAGTTTGAATCTTACAGACAAAATATGTTTTGAAGTCACATTAGCATCTCTTAAATAAAAATAGTTGATAAAATCCGATAAAATTGCACGAAATGAAATTTCTTTTGTAATATAAAATTAACACTCAGCCTTGGTTAATCATTCAAAAACAAATATGAATGAAAAAACTACGAAAGTTGATATATTGATTAGTTGATTTTACGGGATGTAGAGGAACTAAAGCTATAAACCCCTTCAAAATATTTTTTTTAATTCAATAGTTATCAAAACTATGAAAGTTGAAAAAAAGTTTAAAGTTAGAGTAAAATATTAGATTTGATATATATATATAAGGAAAAAAAAACGAATATTAACTATAAAAAAATTAGGACTTAACTTTTTGCTATTGCAATAACTTTCCCACATTAATTCATTTCTAAATATTTCCAATTATTTATTTCTCAATGAGACTTCAAACTCTAAGTGATTATTTATCATCGTATTGTATAAGCGCGAAAAAGTTATAATATAGTATAATTTTGGAACAATGCTATTAATTATTCAAAAATAAGGTCAAAATAAACTTATAGCGATATTCTTATCTAAAAAACTAATAATTCTCCTTGAGAATTAAAAACATCAAGAGTTTTTATTTTTTAACAGTTTATAATATTTTGTAACATTGTTATAAACTTTTATTATCAAATATTAAAAAAAAATCAGGTGTTTTAAATCGTAATGTTTGTGAATTCTAATCAAAGGAAAAGTATGAGTACTCTGAGAAGGAAAACAAATAATGAGCTTGAGTTTCTTTGCAAAAGCTTAAAATATACTCTTATGGCTTATTGCCAGAGGTGTTACTTTTACCAGTGCATAACATTTGATTTTGGAATGCACGATATTTATAAATCACCACGATTCGAATACTAATTAACTCTGGACACATTTTATCCGACATATTACATATTTTATTTGAAAATGTCAGAAACACTCTTGGAAGAGATTTAAACTCTGTGTCTCTCCATTTTTTACCCATCGAATAAAACGGGTAGGGTGGGGATCCTTTTCTCTTTTTGTATTTCTATAAGATTTTTTAAAAATATCTTTGAATCGAAGTGATTTTTTCAAAAATATTTTAACTTTTAATCTACGTGTTTTTTTTCTTTCATCTTAATAAAAATTGAATTTAAAAAAATTCGAATCAAAACATTAGTTTAGTCGAAGAATTAGTTGGTTTATAATATTATTCTTTTCTGAAAAGTGAACAATAATATCCTCGAGTGTATACATCTTTTTTATTATTTCTGCACAAGAATTAAATTGAAAAATTATTCTATTTTATTTTTTTTTGTTTCAACATGCTCGTTTCCCACGCACCCCCAAATTCCTTTTTTCTTCTAGATATAAAAATAAAAAAAAAAAGCGTTTGTGAAAATTTAGTTCACATTAATTTATAACTTTAACCCTCAAATTCATTCAACATTTATAAGCAACAGAATGAGGAATAAATTCAAAATAATATATTTTTTAAAGAAATGTTTCAATAAGGTTTATTTTTGTCGAAATAAAAAAAAATAGTTTAAGAATAAAAGTTTTGTTTTCAGTTTTTCTTTGAATGTAAAATTTTGCTCCAAAACATCAATTAAGGATTTAAAAAAATTTGATTTAACTCATTAAAATAAACAACAAAATTTTTAAAAAAATCAAGCTCATTAAGGCAAGTCGATATGTCAACGAACACAATTTCAAAAATCATTTTCTGCAATATAAAACACCGATTAAATAAGATGTATTAAGTTATTAATTACAGTGGCAGCTGATAATGAGTAAAGTGTCCAATATAAAAAAAATTTTAGGATTTAAATCCAGGATTCTCGTTTTTAACAACTTTCCTAACGAATCAGCCTAATTTGTGTAATTCCGTAATCCCGCGTAACAACTATTGCTTATAGTGATCTTCAAAAAATTACTTTAAAGAGGATGCCATGAAACAAAAATTCCTGCTCCGGAGATTAAAAATAATAGTAAAAAAAATAAATAAAATAAAGCCTCTCTCTTTTCTTTAATCGTTGCATTCATAAGCTGAAGTCATACTCTTTCAGTACGTGCTAATCCGAGAGACGTTTTTCCAATGAGTAGAAAACGTTTCAAAGCGAGTTTTTTCCCCTTTTCAAGCTTGCTCCTCCAGCTCAACTGAGGCGCTTGATGAGCTCAGATTTGTAATTAATGCCAAATATTTTGAAGTGGGTATTAAATACATATTTCCGAATGAGATTTTTTCCCCCGCCCGCTCTAATGAGATTAGACTAAATCCTCATTCAATCCCTCAACTGATGATTTAGAATTTGCTTGCACGTCTCCTTAAGTGACCTTTAATTGCTCGACTGAAAACGATTAGCGGTCAATGCCAATTGGAAATTTTCTTGAAAATGACATTTTTTTCTGGGAAATGACAAAAAAAAATGACAAATAGAATTTGTTTGATTTTAAAAAGAATATTTGGATGGTAAAATTATTATGAGTAAAAATATAAATTTTTTAAAACAGTTGGAGACGCATTTCAAAAATAATTCGATGCTCATTGATATTAAATATGAAGTTTGTGAAGTAAATTTAAAAAAAAAAAAAAAAAAAAAAAATTTTTATTTTATTAAATAAAAAAAAAAAAAAAAAAAAAATGTTGTCTCGCTTATGATTAATCCATTCATCTTATAAACATAAAATGGTGTTGTTTGATTTCTGAGGGTATTATTATCAAAATGAAGTTAATCTTTGCTGAGGGTATAAATGTCTCGCTTAATAACACGAAATAAGAAAAGTGGTTTCATTTAAAAAAAAAAAAATTTTTTTAGTGTTATCTTTTTAAAGAAAAAGTCTGCAGATTTTTTTATGCAATCAAAACAATGTTTTTAAAGAAATTCGTTTCAATTATGTATGTACCTCGGTGTTTAACATTTGTTAAATAACAAGATTTCTTCATTTATGAAATTAATTTCATAAAAAAAAAAAAAAATAACTGTAGATTAAATTTTGATCGATTAAATTTCCTTTCTTTGTCTCGTATTCTAAGTAACTGAAGATTTTAGAATATTTGCACTTGTATATTTTACTCGAACTAAAATGGTATATTTCTATCTTTGTTGAGATAGTATTTTACCCATGTTATCGTGTAATGCACCATAGCTAAAGAATTATTGATTTATTATTCCACTTAAAGCGCCCAGGAAATAAGCTTAAATATTTAAGTACTCATGAAATAGATAAATATTTTAGACTACAAGTTGAAGGATATTGTGATGCATTAGCTTGTGTCTTTCATTTTCATGACAGAAACAGGGGAAATAAATAAAAACTTCAGTAGGAAGAGGGGGGGTGAATATATTTCACAAAAAATGTGCTCAATGAAATAAATCATTCATTTAATTTTAAGATATCAAATTATAATAAATGTAAATAGTGTATATTATAATAAATATAATAGAATATGGCTTTCTTCATTATATATATTACAGTAAAATTACGCTTAACAATTTTGTCATTTATATGTTAAAAATATGAATTGAAATAATATTTCTTGCAGCCAGCGCATGTAGCTACTAGTTCGCGTGGAGCGAACGGGTTGTTTTCCGTCAAGTTGGCGGAACTGCATCGCTTGAGGTACCGTGTAGCGCGCTTACCTTTCGGCGGACACTGGTTACGGTGAGCGAAAGGACTGCTCTCGGCCAAGAGGAGCTAGTTTGGCGGCGAGGGTGTTTCGGATTTTGTGGGTCGTTTTATGAAGAACACCCTCAAGGTTTCTCGTCTCTTCATCCGCTTCAAAAGGCCAGCGGGGTGGGGGAAAGTTTTTGTTGTGTAACACTACAAAACCTAAGTGAGCGGCAATATTTCTTGTAAGCAACCTCCCGTGCATTTCATTGCCGAAAGCGTATAAAATCGGATTTAAAACATTAGTTTTTTAATTCTGAGTTTTATGATTCTGCTTTATTTGAGTTAATTTTTTTAGCTATTTTCAACGTTTTACAAGTTTTCTATACCGTTTAGAAAAACATTCCGACGGTTACTGGAATTTTAAGAATCCCGCTGTGGGCATGGAGAACTGTTTTTTTTTTTTTTTTTTCTTCAGAATTATAAATATCTTAAGATTTTGTTAAAAAGAATTCTTGCTAAGAAACTAATCACTTCTTAGATCTGTCTTATGGTAATTCAAAATCTATATTATGTGTTTCATTAAATTTCATAAATGTGTGGAAATAGCGTATTTCTGAACATTTACAATTATAAGTGTGTATAAAGTATGAATTAAGAATATTACTAACTTAAAAATAGTATATATATAAAATTAGATTACATAAATATATATAATTTTAGAAAAGTATAGTTGTTTATTGAAGCTGTCTTGGCATCGTTTTCCAACTATCATTTCGTATCAAAATACATGAAAAATAACTTTTGATGTTGGGTAATATTCGAATCAAGCAATATTTCAGGCGAAAATGCTATTTTTATTAATAAATATTGAACATAATTTAATCTGTTAGTATGACATTTCATTTATGTGAAAAAAAAAAAAAATCAATAGAATTTTAGTTAGTCTGTTCAACTACTTTTCAAAATCGAATCAAATATTACAATTAAGTTTGTTCAAACAAAATTGTAACAGCTGTATTAGGTGATAACAAATTCTATTCTAGCTATTTGTATGTGGCAGCCAATCGAAATGAATTTTAAGCTCTTAATATTTTTTATTAATCTGTTGCTGATATATTTTACATAAATATAAAAGTTATAGAATAAGTATCTTCATAGGCTTCATAGACTAAAAATAAAATTATGAGAGGACTAATAAAATAATGAAATTTCAAAAGGAATGTTACCGGCATAAATATTTAAAATTTCTTAAACCTCTTGGCTGGAAATATTTATTCCTATTTTAAAATTCCTAATATAAGCAAAAAAAAAAAATCATTCAAACTCTAAGAAAAGAACATATTCCTCCTATTAAATAAGAGAAATATTCAAAAGTTTTTAAAGTAATATCTGCTTTTCCTTTAACACTTTAATTAGTATAGAGATATTTGTAATGCAGAGCGTGAGTTGCATAAAAATGCGCTCGGATTTTTTCCAAGCCATCAAATTTCATTAAAGTAAACTTTATGACCCCCAAGACTACGTATGATAAGAAAGTCAAAGACCATACGAAAAATTACAAAACATGATACCTTCATTATATTTGTTAAATCGATATCTTATAGTTCTTGGTTTTCAACAGACATAAACAAAAAATTAATTTAACGAGGGAAAACTAATCATTGTATAAGTTAATATCATTTTTAATATCAGAAAAGCATATCTATGTTTCAATTGTTTCGCTTCCATTTGTCACATAAATTAATTGTTGGTGATCTGGAGACGGAACATGAGATTACAATCATTAAGAGCTTCCTGTTCTTAATGTCAAACTCAAATATATTAAGAGCTGTGATTTTTATCAGTATGAATAGGAGATTTCGAAATTGTATAAACATAGTAGCAATCTTTGGATTCGGTCGAGTAAATGTGCATTTTTTTAAAAAAAATTTGATATCCTCGGAACTTATATAGAAATTGCGTTATTTTACAGGATTTTTTATATTGAATTTATGCCATTTTTTTTAGAAAACAACTAACATTATAAGTTTGTAAACATTTTGTTAAGTAATTCATAGATTTCCGATACATATATGTATATTCCTTTGTCTTACTCATTTCAATTGAATTCTTTTGTAAAAAATTTTATCAAACAGATAAAAACTTATCATTTTTAATTACTAAAAAAAGATACATTGAATAATTGCGTAATTTAAATGCTGTAACATTAAAAAAAGGTTCTTTTACCTTGTAATGTTTCTTACGTAAATAATATCAGTTAGTATTTTAAACTGATGATTAAAATATTTTTAGTAAAAGGTAATTTTTCAAATGAAATAAAATACATATCAATGTTTTCTTACTGTTTCAATTCATAAGAAATATTTGGGCAACAGAGTAATATTTACCATTAAAAATATTACATAAAAATATGATCAGTAATATTGTAGTATAATCAATATATAATATTTTATTAAAATTTATTTCATAATATTATTCAATGAGATGGCTAGTAAATTTGCATAAATCCTGTTGAATACTTTAAGCCGTGTTTATCAATTCATTTTATATTGCTTTAAAAAAATAGAATTTTGGCGTCATATAAAATTCTTTCATATCTAAAAATCAAATATAAATATTCCTTTTTTCATTTTTGTTAAATTTAGCTGAATTCCAAGGTCATTTTAAATTATAAAATGATAACTTATTCGTAAAATTAATTATATTTAAATGAAAGAGAACCGTATATATTCTATAATTATCCCTGAATAATTTAATTTTTGCTTTATTAAATCATTTTTTATTATGTGAGACTTTCTAAAAATGAAAAACTTTTGTGTAAAATACTCAATAACTATCTCACTACCATTAGAATTTAATACTTAATTTAATAAATCTAATATGTAATTAAAACTTTTATTATCTTTTTCCCTTTAAGATTAGTTACTTAGATTCACGTAAAAATAGATTTAAAAATCTATTTTTACGCTACTTTCCAAATTAAACTTGTGCCATTTTGAAAAAGCAAACAATGCAATAAATTTGTATAATTTTGGCTAAGTAACTAATTGACTTTCGTTTCATATCTCTTTCGTTATATTAATGACTTTAGCTGAATTCTTTTGGGAAAAAAGTTTCTTCAAAGGCTAACTAAACAGATTAAAGCTTGTCATTCTCAAATTTGTCAAAATAAAAAGATACATTGAGTAACTGCGTAATTTAAATGCTATGGTATTAAGAAAAATGTTCGTTTAAATTACAATATTCCTTATGTAAATATGATTTAGTTTATTCTAGTAAAATTGTAGCAAACTATTACGCGTACTTTTTTTTCTTCACTCCTCGTATTTGTCGGTTAAACATTAACATAAGTTTGAAAGGCTATTAACATTATATGAACTTTTTGAGAATCTCGGCTAGGAAAGAAAATTTGTCTGTTATTATTTTCAATAAATTTCATCGAATCCTTTTTACGTATTCAATGTGATGTTTTCATTAATCGCTCTAACAGTACTGAGTATAGTCCCCCCCCCTTTTTTTTTTTTCTTTTTCTTCACGTGTTAAATAACACAGCGAAAATGCATTTCGTAACATATGTATGTACGAATGGGAGGAAAAAACGAATACTCGAATGAAGGCAAATAAACTTTCAACGTTTCTTCGATGGCTTTTTAAACGCGGCATCTCCTTTTCGGAGCATCTGAATGCTGCAGTCCGCTACGAGGCGCCCTAAAAAGCAGTTGGGTGCTGCGGTAGGTGAAAGAGTGATGAGGTTAAGCCTTCTTTCTTCCAAAGGATTTGAGTTGGAAAGAGGTAGCTTAATTTAATCCGCTTCTAATCAGATTGCGGATCTTACGCGAGAGAGACTGTAATTTATATCGCGGGTCAAACTGTCATAGGATCCGAAAGCGATTACCACGAAACTCTAAAACCATCGGATTAGATCGTTTCTTACTTGTTCATGTTGAGTGTGCTTTACGTATGTTGACACGGGTTTTAGGATTGTCAATAGGAAAACCTCACTTTCGGTTTCATCCATAGTCATGGCACACTTTCTATTTAAGCTTCCAACACCAACAAAGAGTATTGAAATGTATGCTTAAAGAAATGTGCTGCTTTCTCAGATTTCGAGTAATTTTCAATTGATTTATAACATGAAGGAAAGATGATGCAAAATATTTTATATGTATGCCTATATATCGCTCAGGTTTTAGATTACAGTATGCATACATATTTTTATAAATGGGGGGGGGGAAAGTTTGCAAATCTATTTGCGGTACTGTAACTGTTACAGGGTGTATTTTCTTATAACAATATTCAAATTAATTATATTAATTAATAAATTACTTTACTTTTGTATTTACTTGTATTTTATTTCTATATTTTACAATACAGCTTAAGCGAATAAATGTTTCAATTCTGTGAATAATTAGATTACTAATTGAATCATTTTAAAACGAGTTTTAATTAATGGATTCATATTTTCTGCTTAGATATCTAACCTGAAATTCTTTTAAAAAATCGTGGATTTTCAATGTTATTTATTTATTATATTCATTGAAGCTAACAACTTTTATGGCAAGCCGAATTTTGAAACTTCATTATTTTAAAAGCAAATAAAAGTATTATTTTTAAAAAGATATGTTAATTTTTATTATTAGAGTTTATTGGAACTAACTCTTAGAGGTGAATAATTGTGTTGGAATTAATAATGAGGAATTAAAGTTTATCTTAAAATACTAGAATCTTTAGTGGCTCGATCTGTAATGGAAAATACAATGGGCTTTTTTTCTGTTATAACATTCGGGGAGGAATCATGAAATTTACACATAAAAAAAAGAAAATTATATCTTGCAACTAATAAATTACCGATTGCATCTTTAACAGTAAGATGTTTCCACGAGGAAGATTTTATTGAATTATTTAATTCATATCTTGTCCATTTGTTTTTAATATTATAAAAAGTAATATATTTTATAAATTAGTTTATGGAGTTAAAGAATGAATTAATTTAGGGAGTTAAGGGTTAAATTAATGTATGGAAGAATAGTTCCTGAAAAATATTTAATAAATTGGTAAAGCACAATTTAGGGCTGAGTGAACAATACATTTCGTGATCATAGTTTTTTTACCCCTGTTATTTATACCTTTCGTAATTGATTATAATTTTTCTCAGTTTGTTCTTGCGACTCAAATCCTTATAAAATATGCAATATAACATTTACCGAATTATGTAATTCTATTTTTAGCTGTTAAAAATATAGTATAGAGAACGAGTAGTTTTAAAATTTGCAATTTCAGGATATTTACAAAATTGATAATAAATGTAATATTTATCTATAAGTACGTTATTATTTTACGTTATACACATATCTGCATTTTTGTTTCAAAACTTTGAGTTTCTAGTATAGTATAGCATTAGCTTTGATAAAATAGAACTTTTATTTTTACATTATCTTTTGGATATAAACTTTTAGTATGATTTGAATTATTTAGAAGAAATAAAGAAAAGTAATGAAATAAGAAACATTTATTTACATTTATACACTAGATGATATTCAAACAGAATTATTTTCATTATTAATTTATTTTTAATTATTTTAGATGATATTCAATTTAGGAAAGGGACAGAGTTCTTTTCATGATAGTAAGTGTTATAGTTATTTACCATAATCTCTAGTTTTAAATGTTTTTACTTCTTGATTATATTGGTAGTCGGAAATTTAATTACGGGGACAGTGTAATCTTTAATAGCATGATGAAAAATATCATTCGATTGAAAGTATTTCTCAACAAAATTGCAGTATAAACATTAATTTAATGTAGATTAACGATATTAACTCTCTTCTCTTTTATGTTGTAATTCCCTATTAAATTTATTGTCTATCTTTTCTTCTCCTTGAAACTAAAGATTATAATTTCCTTTATCGATCATATTTAAAGCGAGAGAAAGATCTTTGAAAGAAATTCTCAAAGGATATTTTGATCTAAGTTAATACGTTCACGTTTATAATCTATGCATATTATTTGACCATGGTCAAATTATTGCTATTTTATTTGACTATTGCAATATTGTGAACTAAATAAGTTGGTTTATCTCAAGCCCAATTATTTTTTATCAGCCGTAATTTAGGACAATATGCTTGAAATTAAAAGAAAATTTATGGAAGTAAATAAGTTTCAGTTTCACTAATCACCTGGATTAACGAAATCTTTATCTTTGATTTTATACAATTTGATTCACTAGGAAAAATGGGTGAATGAATTGTTTTCTACTAGACTGGAAAGAATTTTTATCTCTTTCACTCTGAAGCTGTTGAAATTATTTATTTTGTTTTGCTGTAGAAAAATATTGTTTTGTGAATATCGATTATATAGCTACTTACTTAAATAATGTTATAATTTTGAGTTTTCATTAATATTATTAATGTTCACTAAGTGTAGAATAATTTTTGGGAAAAATATTTGATGAAAGACTAACATTCAAAATTAAAAATACTTAATTATTTCATTTAAACTCTAAATTTAAGGTCATATTAAAGATTTTCATATAATCTCTCTTTTAATTTGAAGATAAAAATGCTGTTATCTAACCTATTGAAAATATCTAAATTAATTTTTCGTAGTTTTCTATAATTATACTTCCTGAACAACAGGCTACTTAAATAGCTAAAATTGATATTACAGATTCATGGTTTACAAAGACTGATTCCAAATTAATCATAAAATTAGACACTTAAAGTTAGATTAGTTAAGTATTTATATTTGTAGATTATAAGATATTGATGATTAGAATGACTAAAAGTATTTATTTAAATTGCATTCTTAATATTTTGAAACGACATCTATATCAGACACAACTGAGCACTTGAAAAATTTCAAACTAATACAATCTTGAATGGCTTTCCTATATTCGGTCTAGTGTTCCTTAAATTTAGAGCTTACTTCTATAAATACATTTTCTCAATTTTTAATTAATTATAAGTGGTATTTTTATCGACGAACACATGAACAATTTTACATAGGAAAATGTTGTTTTGAATTATGAACAGGAGATGAGTGGTAGGTATATATAATGTGCTCTCATACGTTTGGTACAAGTAATATTAACTTGAGAGCTTTGTTTGACCATGTGGTGTCAAGTTCAGTTCAATTCCTTAATATGTATAAAAAACCCATAACAGAAAGAATATTGAAAAATTCATTCACCCTAATTTATCTCTATCATTCATTTAATAATGGTATTTGAAAATGCTGAGAATTTTATCGTTTCTTAATTTTGTATGTTTTATCTTTCTGAAAAGAAAATAGGTGAGCAGAGTGTTCAATCAAAGCAGATTTCGTATAAATGTTTGAACATGTATGCGAATTAATACAATTCTGCTATTAAAAGATAACCAGTCAAATTAACGAGTCAAAACATGAAAATAACATATAATTTACATAAATAAGATTAATTTAGCCTTTAACACACGCACTACACTACACATATAAATATATGTATGTATATCGCTATAAAGATATGAAACAATAATTAATAAAATTTAAAAGAAAAGGAAATGGTGAATCAAAATGAAAGTTAGTGAAAATGCTGAATTCAGTTGTCAAAGCAAGTTTCAGACTGGGGATAAACAGTAATGTGGGTTGATAGTTTGTGGTACCAGCCTTTTTCCTCCCTTTAGCTGGGCATGGTGACATGGAAATCAAAGTGCAAAAGGGTGCACAATGTAAATTAGAAAGATAAAGTTAATTCAGAAGATTTGAAAAATTAAGGCATTATTAAAGTAATTATTAAGCTTTGCATAAAAGTATCAAGAAATGGCTCCGAGGATCAAGAAGAGAAAGCAGTCATCAGCCAAGAGTAAAAATGTAGCTGTTGGTAATTTGTGTTGAGTCTAAATCCATAACTACCTTGCACTGTGAAAATTTCTCTATACTCTTGACCTTGTCTTAAGCTAACTATTTCCTTATATAGCAAGTTTATATATTTAGGAAAAATTAATATTTTCTAGAGGAGATGATTGATGAAAGTCCTTGAGATTTCATGATAACATTGTATAGGCATTTTACAATGCTTCGAATTTAACTGGATTTTGCAAGAATTGGCGTAAAAATATAGATATTTGATAGTAGTAAAAGATACCCATTTTTATTAAGATTGCAAAGGGATTATTATTTTCTCTCTTACTATTTTTATTTGAAAGCATTATTATTTAATATATTCACTCAGCATAATATCATTGACATATAATTATAATTTACATGAACTTATCTATATCAACCAATGCAAAATCTTTGCAAATCCTCATCACAGTCAATTATCTTTATAAAGTATCACATTATATCTTAAAATTCAAATAGCTCAGAATCTCTACACAGATACGGATCTATCAGTCAAATAGACAATCATATTCTGATGCACTTTCAGGAATAAATCATCAATCCTATGTGATTTGATTACTTATGATCTTAAATTACTGTTAGAAATCGTGGTCTCAGTGCAACAGTACATATAATCGTTAAATAATATCTCCTCTCGTTTATAATACCTAATTCACCTATGATAATATGCTGCGGGAGGATATCATATTCTCAGTCACTGCATCTACCTAGACTTGTGAGCTTTGTATCTAATCTCTATTTATTATGTAAAATGGGCTCCTGATTTTTGTTTTATATACACACCCAATTGTTCAGGTTTCGTTTTAAAATAACAAGTTTAAATGAAACTTGAAAATTTGTTCAATTGGATTAGTTTTGTTCTGTAATTACAGATGGTCATTTTTTAACCTTACGAAACTGTCCGTACGTACATATTTATCACCTATAAATTTGATCTTTCAGCTCAGGCTGTCTTCACTTCTCCAGCGTCTGATTTCATCTACAGTTATTTTTTTCGCAATACGATTTCTAACTCAAGACGCCTTGACCTCGTAATTTACACTTAAAACATTCAACACTATTTCCCCCACTCTGGCAATAAATAAGAATTAACGGTTCGCTTTTGTCTAACGCTGTTTTTGAATCATGGGGAGGGGGGAGGGAAAAAACTGTCTTCTGTATCACGGGGGGCGTGAATTTATCGTAAATATGTCATTGTCGAAAAGACGTGTAACTGAAGCCGATTTCCCTAGGGGTTCAAATAGGCGAGCTTCAAGCCGGGTGGGGATCAGAAACAAAAACATTGCCCATAGGGAGACTCCATAACTCGACAAGAAAAGAGAAATCGTGCCAAAATACATCTCTTTTGAAACATTTGGTAAGTGGCTCTTGCCGTAATCGATTTGGATGTGTTTTTATTTCACATTCGAAATTATTTCGATTTCTGCATTGGATCAGTGTTGCAGAGAGCGTGGAACAATTTCCCCTTCAACTTTCAAATACTTATAATGTTTTCTTCTTTTATAAGCGAAAGCGAAATCTGAAATTAGCCAAATTTTTACTTTAAATTAGAGCAATGTTTATCGAATTGAGGTACGGTTATCATTACGGGTGCATAAACGATATAAAGGGAGTACATGAAAGTACCCCTGAAAACAAGTACCTGTTCTACAAAGCCTTTACTAAGTGACAGTCTGCGAAACATTTAAATTGAAACTTATACACATAAAATGTTTTGATTCAAAATTCATTTATTTAAAATTAAAAAAGCAGGCCAGTAAAAAAAGCGATTTCTATTTTCCTGCAAACCCATTGGTGAAATCTCTAAAAGCTTTCCTTAGGGCAGTAAATATCTTCAATGGGACTAATTCTACGTATCTTTTAACTATTTTTCTCTTATAAGCAAGCTTTAACATCCAAAAATGTCTTTGTAATAAAAATGTATCGAAAGGAGTAAATTCTTGGAAGATCATTAATAGGGTATTAATTATCTCGTATTTTTTTGTTGTTTCAGCAATCTAACTTCAACCATTTACTCTCTTTCAGAGCTATGTGAGGTATTTATATATCTTTTCCGTGATATCAAAGAAAATATAAAAATATATGTGAATATTTTACGTAAAATGATGTGTTATTGGTCTAAAGATTCCAGTTATAAAGATAATTCATGCTATAGTTTTTAAAATCATATAATAGCTTTATAAAATTGAAGTAATTTTAAGTACATGTATAATCCTTGAACGAATAACAATTCAATGTTATCGGCAAAATTTTTTTAAAAATATAATTTAGATAAACCTCTTAGGGCCCATTAGAAAGATGATGAAAAAGAGGATACGTATAAAATTATTATTCTAAAAGAATTAGTATTCTATTCTACTCGTATTATAATGATTCGAAAATTCTAAAAGTCCTTAAAAACACTAACGTAAAATCTTATAAATATAACAAAGATTGTCATTTACCAGAAATGCAGGAATATTTTTCATATTTATTGATACTTTTGCAATTAATTAACTAAAGAGTGTTCCCTTCGTAAAACTGAATATCTTTGTTCTTTACTTTGAAGAATTCTAAAATGCGCGTTTGTCTTTCAAACATTCGCTTTTTATGGTAATAATGAGAAAAATAAAAATATGTGCATGTCCACTCAACATTTTTTGCGATTTTTTAAAATTTAACAAACAGCTTTCATATAATGCATAACAGGAGAAACTTCACTAAGGGTATATATACAAAGAAAAGTTTTAATATGTCTTATTAAAAAAAAAAAAAAAAAACAAGACCATCACTTGCAGTGTGCAAAAATTCACACAACTCATATAACTAATTTTTAGATAATCTGGTGATTCATTTAGTAATAATGTCAGTTCAACTTACTATAAACATTTAAAATAATATACTATTCTAAAAGCAAATACTAAAAATTATTACTGTTCTAAAATAATTACAAATAATATACTAAGTTCTGTGAACCATTTCCCCCATCATTAATATGATAAATTGAAATGATCGATTTCACGAGAACATTGCTTTATTGCATTCTATGAAATTCAAAATAAAATGTAGGTAAACAAATTTTGCCAAAGTTACTTTTTTCTGTATAGGGAGTGTATGTGAAATTTTTTCTTTAAAATCAAGTAAATAACTTATACTAAACTTGACAAACTTTTAAAGTGGAGAGTAATTTCTCTTAATTATTTGATTCAATCTACAATCATATGCGTCAGAAAAATTTATTACGAGTGCATTTATAAAAAAAAAACATCAAAAATTTGAAGAAACGAAGGATTTTTTTATATCTTAACATTAACAATTCATTTGCTCTTAAAGTAGCTTAATAAATTTCCCAAATTTATTTTTCATTATTCAGTGATCATAAAAAGCTCTTTATTAATATCTAATCGATATCAATACATTCAGAGTTGAAATAGCAATAATGCACAAAACAAAAACGTAATTGATTAAATTTTCCTCTTTAAATTATTTCAATATTTAATGTTTTCATCAGAAGTAAGAAAATAACAATTGTAACCATCTTAAAAGTTTTGGAGAACAATTTATTTGCATCAGAGCAAGACAATCCATTAAGTTTTGAGGAGTGGATGAAAATTGGGTCACTCTTAAATTATTTTAACGAATGTTTTTTTTCCTGTTTTTTTTTTCCCTCTCAAATATAATCCTCTTAGCAACGATGTTAAAACGCAATTTTGATACATTGCTTCATTGTCAATATTCATTAAAATCTTACAATATCTTTGAATAATACGACTACGTAACTTTAAAATGTATTTATAGCTGTTTTCTAATATTACTACTCCCCCAACTACAACTCTTAATTGCTTCAAGGTAGTTTTTTATTCTTCTTTTCTTATCATTGCTATAGCAATAAAAAAAAGTACAGATACTAGATCTAGGATTAGTAGAGATACTAATCCCAGATCTATAATAAAATTTAAAATTACTCCCCTAAACAATCAATAATATGTGTCGACTTTAAGGCACCCTCTTATTAAAATGGGATTAGATGTAAACCAAATGCTAAAAACTATGCTTGAAGCTTGTGTATCGCTCAAAATTAGGAATCACGCAAGTAAAAAATATTGAATAATATTAAAGAAAATGATAGCAAAGGCATTTTCCTTTACTGCAAATTTTTAACGTATTGTTGATTTGATATTTGAAAAGATTTCAGTTTATCTTTTGCAAATCATGGTTTCTTAAATTTTAGTGCATTGTACATAGTGTGCATGTGGCATATTATTTATTCTTATATTCAAAGCGTTCTTCGGCACCTTTTCAAAATTCAGATTTTATCTCGTAGAATAAGTTTTCATAGTAAAATCTAGAATTATTATTATTATTTTCTATTTTTAAAATTATTTCCTCCATTTTATGTGCACTTTTGTATCTACAAACTATGTATCAACAGTTAAACCAAGATGAAATTAACAAAAAATAAGATTATTTTTTATGACACTTATTGGTCAATATATAAAATGAACATTTTTAATTATTTTTAGATTTGAAATGTGCTCCATTTTCCTTTTACGAATTAAGAGCTCTGATAATCGAATAATTTCTCCATTTCCTTAAACAGAATAACTCAGTCTAATTGGGAGAGTGCAGAGATTTGTTTTGTTTTAGTTCCAGTTTTGAGGAAGTATTTGGGCATGGTCTACATCCTAGACGTTATTTTGCCTAGACATCTAATTTTCCATCTTACTTAGTTCTCAGTCTCGTTATACACACACGCACGCACGCACGCACGCACGCACACACACACACACACACACACACATATATATGATCAAAACATCAAAATTTTTATTCAGAAAATATCAATTAAACAAACTCAACATAACAATCACAATTCATACATTAATGTCTAAGAATTACATGTTTAAAGAAATCAATAAGAAACTAAATAAAATTGATATAACTCATATGAAATTATTATAATTAATTATACGTACTAAAGATTAAATTAAATTTAAAACAAAAACTGAAATCTATTAAGTAACTGAAAAATTTAAGAGAAAATCAAGTGAAAGAAAAGCAAAATTTAGAATAATGGAAATAATGTAATTTATATTGTTTCATACTTTGAAATGGAATAATAATAATAATAATTATTATTATTATTATATACATATATAGTGTGTGTGTCAGAGAAGCGCTAGCAGCGACGCCTGCCTCGACAAATGAACAAAATGTACATATTTAATTGTTTTAATCTTGTTTAAAAATTGTTTCTATATTTTCCGATTATAAATTATACATTTAACTAGAAGAACAAAGAAAAACATAGATCTATGTATTAATGAATTCACAATAACAGTAGAGGGAAATGGATTTTTCAAGATTCTGAATAATTAATAATGACCAAATTTGGTAAAATTAAAATACAATTAAAAAACATGCAGTGTGGTAACCATTTTAACCTTAATAAGAATGAAAATATATTTCTCATCGTAAGAAATTTCCTCATAACTTTTTGCGAGTGTGTTTGATTTTTGAGAAACTAACTATCCAAAATTTATAACATGCTTCAAAGTCATATAAATCATACATTTTTCAAGACTTTTTAATGGCAGTAAGAAAATATACTTCATAAAGCTTAAAGTAAGAGGGGGGGGGGGAGAGAAACCAAATTTTAAAAATAATTTTGAGTAATTTTGTTTGTTTTATAGAAATTGTATTTTTTAAGTTCACTGAACTACTCATATAATAAAGTAATTATTCGAAAATAAATATACATAAATATGTATTTTTGTTACTAAGGTTTTTCTTATAAATCGAGAAGAGGATTCTTATAACTGTGTATTTATAAATATAAAGCTAAATATAGTTTTTACATATGTAAAAAATTTTAAATTTAGTAAAACAAGATGATACAAAACGAATGTAACTCAATTTCTCATTTAGAACATGCAGAAATCCCTAGGTAATATAGTGATGGGAGCAGGCTGAATGTTTGTAAATTCTAATATTTAATAAACATCTTTAGGAGTGATAAAAAGCGTAATAATGATACTCAATCTTAAAAATTATTTTAATTCTTTTACTATTATTCTTATTTTTATTTGCTAAAAGAAGTTAGCATCATTTTAAATTTTATTAGTTATGTTTCGAATGCTATTATATATAGTTAAAAAAAATTTTTTAAAAAAAAGCAGTGAAACATTATTAATCTTGTTTAGTAAGCTAAAACTAAATTAATTATAATTATTTAAAAATATTTCCAAATTCAACAAGTGACATAAGTGATATGTTTTATTTTTACAATGTTAATAAACAATAACCCATATTAATTATTGTTCAAATTAATAATTATTGCTCAGAATTAAATATCCTTATTAATTTGTCCTGTGTACTCTACTTCTTGATTTAAAAGAATGTTAAGTATAGCTCATATAAGCTATACTTATAGCTTATTAAGTTAAGCTTATATGTTAAGTTAGCTTAATTGAACTTTTATGATATTTTTACTAGTTACAACAAAAGTACAGCATTGTTATGCCATGAGAAATACTTATACATACTATTGTTTATTGTCTTTGGTTGATTTTTTCTTGATAAAATGAATACATGAAAATTTATTTTACAAAATTTTGGATTTAATCTAATCATCTCCAGTTGTTTATATTTAAAACTACAATTATTTTTACTTTTGTTCTTTATAGATGATTTTCATAATTGTAGTTATAAAATGAAACAAAAAAGTTTAAATATCAAAAATTATCCAGGAATGTGTTACTATATTGCATCAGTGTCTATGAGTGGTAAACATTGAATCGTGTATCCTCTATAAAGCTTATTTGTATAAAGCTATAATCTCAAATATTGTTTCGAGGTATAAGTTAATCGAAAGCTTAGAAAGTACTATTTCATACTTATTAATATTGAACTTAAATTGAAATGCTATTATTTTTTTACAAAGTAATGCACCAAAATTATAACATCATATATTCGTAACTTATTTATTTATTTTGCTTTCATTTCGACTTTTTTATTTACAGTTCTTACGAATGTATGTACATGCAAATATTTCAAATGTATGTACTACAAAATAACACGTACTTATTTTAAAATACTCCGTATTATTACAACGTATTACATTAAATATACACAGTAATAATACTCTGTATTATTATTATTATTATTGGTATGCATTTATTATATATGCATTGCAATTCAGTGTATTTTATTTCTAAATTTGCACTGGAAGTTCGGTTGCATTAAATTCTGAAAAATACCACTAAAAATGTGCGTATATATGAGTTTTTTTTTAATATTATAAACATAAATTGAAAAAGAATGAGCAGTAGAATTACGAAAAAATATATTGATGCGGATAGTCAAAATGGCAGTCACTAATATGAAATTGTTCTGAAGGAATGAATAAAATTGATCATAACATTACCGTAAGAATACATATCCTTATAATTCTATAATGAGAATGAAAATCCTATTATTCCCAAGTGAAAAAAGATTGAATTATTTTTGTTCTAAAGTGTTTCTCGGATATTCATAAAGAAAATTTTCAATTTCAAGTAATATTAGAAAATAAAAACCATTATAAAATGAGATATATATATTATTTTGCATGAACATATATATATATATATATATATATATATATATATATATATATATACTAAGTACATATTTAATAGTACGAAGAACTGAAATTTGTTTAAAATTAAAGAAAACATGATGAAAATTTTTCAAAAACAGCACTTTTTATATCGATGTTTAAACATATAACGCAATATATTAATTTATATTGACAATTAAAATGTAATTTAATCAAATGGTAATTTCATAAATTTTCAATACTGTGTGATTATTAACATATACTACCAAAAAGTAAATTATTGTGCAACTTAAATATATTGTAACGACCTTAAAGAATTCTAAAAGATTATAAGTGTAGGATGTATAATCCTCTCTTTTCTTTTTTTGCACAATGAGCTTGAAAAGTTTGATTGACAAGACAACTAGCAAAAATTATGAATAGCGAATGGTAACGTCTGGCATTAAGTATAGAAATGAAGCGACACAAAAAACGGGCAAATTAAAATGCTTTACAAAATTATTATTATGAATAAATATCTAAGTTGTTTTTTTTTTTATTGCATCTTAAGTTTAAATTGCTGAAGCAACGTAAAAATGATTTTTAAACTACTTAAATTTGTAACTTTACACACACACATATTTAATGTTTCAGTATATATATTATATTGAAACATTTATACAGAAGCATTAAAAGCCAAATAATAAAATAGATTTAGAAAGTAGAGCTTAAAAGTAATAAGGGGAAAAAAGGTACCGATACTATTGAGTAAAATTATATAAGTAAATCTAAATTTATTTAAATATTATAAAAATCATAAATACCTATTAAAAGGGACAAAGATAGTCAAAAATGTAAGAAAATATGTCACATTTATCAGTAATTTCAAAAATATATTTTTTAGCATTGACTGGAAGTTAATAATAATTTTATTGCGGAAAAATAGAAATGATAACTTTAAGAATTGTGAACTATAAAAGATAAGAAAAAATAAATATAGGATTTGTTTTTAACGTTTTATTTTGAGAAGTCAAAGTTAAATTATTATATTTGTAAAGTATGTGTAACAAAACTTCGGTATTAGGGTACGACAAAAATATCCTTTTTTCTGAGTGGTTTTAATATCTTAGGAATATTCTTAATCCTTTTGCATCCAAAGTTTAGGCGATCTCTCTTTTCGATCTTTTTTTTTTCCTCCTGCTTTTTATTTTTTCTCCGAGTAAGCCATTACGACTAAAATACCTTCTTTAGAAATAGGTTTTGAGAATTTTCGGCATCGAGAGATTTTGAACTGGAT
Organism: Nephila pilipes; assembly: GCA_019974015.1. Taxonomy (NCBI): domain Eukaryota; kingdom Metazoa; phylum Arthropoda; class Arachnida; order Araneae; family Nephilidae; genus Nephila; species Nephila pilipes. Next base: position 37,203 of record BMAW01082160.1, on the reverse strand, counting down.
TTCTCAAGATTTAGAGAGAAGAGAATGTTCAGTTTAAAATATCAGATACTTTAGAATTCAAAGTAGCTAAAAAATACGATATTTATTGTATTCTTGCTACATACAGCCCAGCTTAGACGAAATGAAATCAAAAATACTTCTACAGTTAATTACATCGCTTCGAAATAGAAACTAGCCCAACCGATTCAATTCATTTTAATGTTTTATTACAAGAAAATAAAAGTCTATAAATTAAGAAAGAGCGAATTACGCGAACGAATAACCTAAATGTACATATTTATTTCGACAAGACTTGCACAAAAGTGCATAAATTTCAATTCCCGTATCATTTGAAACAGGGTTTGGATTAAGCGATTAATATTAATCTTAGCTAAATGAACTCTTAAGAATTGTACCTTGCAAATTCTGTTTACTTTTATAAGATACTAAAAGAAAATATTTATCTTGGTTGGGGGATTATTATGGATATGCTTAAGTATAAATGAGAATTAACTTATTCATCCTATTCCTACAAGCTATGATAATTCTCTTTGTTAAAATCAGCCGATGTAATCATGCACATACCTAATGATAAATCCCTTTGCGGTATATAAGACTCAAGTATATATCAAAATCCATAAAACTAGATAATAATCAATTTTTTTTTTATTTTTTTTTTGTAATTTTTACTGTAATTTTGAGAGAAAATAGTTAGAATTCTTAAGCTTTTTTTTTTCATCAAAAATTCGAGTAAAATACTTGATAATTAATGCCGCTTCCTCGGTTTTATATCTAAATTTCTTTTCCGAAAAATCCTCCGTAAGTCTAAATAGCCTTCCAAGCAAACTTTGTTGGAAGATGTTTGCTACGATTTTGGATTTTATTGTGAATGTATATTTCTTATAGGAAAGATAATATAGATCTTCATCATCTTCAAATAACCGCAGCGTTTTTGAAACTCTCTGTATATATATATATATATATTATAAATACAAAAATTGGATACACACACACACTTGTATAACTCCAGTAGGACTGGTTTTCGTATTGAATGTTTACTTTTTGACTGTACTAGGGGAAGGGGGCAATTTCTTTTTCATCATATCATCCTTCTGATGCAGGGAGGATTCTTCTAGAGTCACTTTATCGGCTTGTTATGCATCTTTGCTAACATTCTCATAACTTCTTGACTGTGTATCGACCTTCTGCTATGAGTTTTTGCTGTGGAGGACTCGAAACTATTTGATTTGATTTCTGTTCGGCTCGGATACGAGGAAAATATCGGTCGCCTTTATGCGTCTAGAGCGCGAAATAAAATTGTGTGCAATCTCCTTCACCCCCTTTCCATAGAAAAATGATTCGCCTTCACTCTTACTGCTGATTGGAGAGTTTTTCTATTTTTAAAGCGTAGCGCGCAAAATATTTCCGGGAAAAAGACGCAAGCGAAGGGTAAAAAAATGCAATTCAGGAGCTTGGTAGGAACAAAAAGAGTGCGATAGAAAGGTCCGGATGGTGAAGCGAAGAAAAAAAAAGTAGATAAAATAATAAATAAAAAATAAAATACTGTAAAAATAACAATAATAAAAATAATAAAAAAAAACATGAAAGAGGAAAAGAATGGGAAGAAGTGCAAAAAACTGGAAAAAGGGGCGCTCGTAAAGAAAAGAGCAAGGAAAAGAATTTGAAAGGGGAGAAAAAAAAATAAAAAAAAAAATAATAAAAAAATAAAAGTCTGAGCGAGTGCCGGGAGAAAAAATAGTAGCTGCTTTAATTAAACAGCGGAAAAGCCTTAAAAAGTGTCGAAAGCTAAGTGGAAACGAGTTGGGTATGTGAATTCGGAAAGGGGGTGTTTTTCTTGCGAAAAAAGTTAATTGAAACACACTGGGGGGAAAGAGATTAATCTGAAAATTATGTCTAAATCCGATAACGTTTTTTTTCTAGGTTTTTTTTTTTTTTATTAAATGCAGACATTTCAGAAAATTTGCATTAAAAACTGTTTTCTGTAAAAAGGATTGCCCTCTCCCCACCTCACCCCTTCTTGCAAATGGTGGTAAAAGCTTTTTCGAAGCATTTTAAGAGAAACGGTTCTTCGACTCTTTGTGAGTCCCCTCCCTCTGCCCAAGATTTCATCGTTGTGGTCAGAGCACCCACGTAATGAACTGGTCGACTATGGTACAATCGACGACAGAGCCAGCGGGGTCTAATCGTATCGGGTCGCTTAGCGCTCACTATCTCACTCACAATTTGATCTGTTCACGAGTTGGCCCTTGTTGTCGCGAAAGTAAGAAGAGAGTTATTCGAGTAAGTGGAATTATTTGCCGATTCAGTGCTTTTCCTGTGTAGCCTTATGAGATAATATCCTAAAACAAACGATTTCGAGGGATAAAAAAAAATATGGAGCTGAATTATTATTTATCAAAACTTTCCTACATATCAAAGGAACGGATTTGATTTTTTTTTTTTGTTATTTTTTCTACTTTATTTACATAAGCTCTTTTTTTTCTTCCAAACCGGTGTCGCTAGTGGAGCTTAGCAAAACTCGATTGAGATTAGTGAGAGCTTCGAAGGATTAAACAACCTGTTCAACCCTCTTGGGCTTGCTTTTTACAGAAAATGCCTAAATGCTTTGAGAGATAATAAATATAATAAAAGTTTAATTTAATTTAATATCATGCTTGTATGTAGCGTGATTTTAAGAAAATGAATAAAATGTTTAATATCTGCGAATAAAATTGTTTTAAAATGTAATCCTCCACTATTTATATCCATATATATGATATACAAAATTCATTTTAACCATATTTTAATGAAGCATTAATTTGCATTTCAACAATTTAATTTTCATTTAAGTAAAAAAGAAACCAGAGATTATAAATAATGATTTTGAATAACTGGTTTTATTTATTTATTTTTTTTTATAATTTATTATAACAAGACTGTTGAGCAAAATAATTATCTCTTAAGACAAAAAATGAATTATATAAATGAACTTTTCACGTGTTAATCAGAATAACCAGTTACAAAACAAATGAAGTGGATTTCTTATAAATCCGAAATGATTGAGTTATGTCAGATATGGAGCAACAAAGGCTATTATCCCAAACCCATTATTATTTTTGGTTTGATTTGAATTGATGCTATTCAAAAAACTATTGACATTGGATCTCGTCGGTTCCAAAGTAGTAGCCGCGATAGCCTAGTGGTCATAGTCGCTGACTGGCGTCAGGCGGCTTACAACCAATAATGGGCTCAAGTCTTGATGCCGCTAAAGACCATCGTGTAGAAGGGGCTGATGCACGTTAAATCTGTTGAAGATCAAAGTCCTCTAAGGCGTGGTGTGGAAATTTGGAGAGGGGAGTGCCAGCTAAAGTGTCGCCTTCGTCACTTGATCGAAGCTCAAAACTATAAGGTCCGTCGTCAACAGCCCTCGTGTTGTTGCTTAGGGTTACTTTAATAAATAATCACAATCTGGAGACAAAACAGCTTGGTTGGTAGATTAAAGTATTCATAAAAATGGGCTGCAAGATTCAGTCTCCTCCTTTTAAAGGCATTTGTGTTGAGGAGGTGATGCATCTTAAGCCCTTCAGGGACTCAAAGTTCTCTCTTTGTCAGGGTGTGAAAGTTAGGACAATGAGAGGCCAGCTCAGATATCGTCTTCATCATTTGCCTATGGTTCAAAACAGCAAGCTTCGTCACCAGCACCCATCGTGTTGAATCTAGTTCGATGTTAATAAAATAATCAGTCAAACAGATCTCTAATTTCGAGCCACGGATGATATCTGAGTTGTTTATTTCCACACCTCACTGCTAGAGGGTTTTGAAGTCAAGTTCCATTCAACAAGAAGCAGATCCCATTATTTCACGCAGCAATCTTTGGAGCAAAAGATCTCGTGCCCGCAATCTCTCTTAAACAACGTCAATTAAGAAGTTCACAACCTTTAATGTTGGATTCCCGCTCCGAAAAAAATTATTATTTTGGTATGAACATTCAAATTGTCTAATTATTGCTACACTTATATTAACCTTTAAAAACTATCCGATAAATACGCAAATAAAATAAATTTAAAATATT
>BMAW01082160.1:0-33142 GCA_019974015.1 Nephila pilipes | reverse complement strand
GTTTTTGTATTTAAATAATTAAAATAATTAGAATTATAAATTACTAGAAGATAATTTGTTATTTTTTAAGTGATTGAAATAGAATACTTCCGCTTGACATATTCTATTTTGTTCCAAAAATAAAATTGTCGTGTTATAGGGTACGGGAGAGTGTTACTCATTATGTCTCAAAAAGTACTTAATAATATAAAGAGGCTAAATAACACTACTTCTACTAGTTGCGATATAACTATGCGACATTATATATTTCAAAGAGCTGTGTCTTTTAAATTTTCTTGATTTATTTTATAAATAAAAATATTAACTGCTCATCAAATGATCTAAGGGGAGAGGAAAAACATCGACCTTGATCTTTAAAGGAATGTAGTTATTTTTTCAATGAGAAAAACGCATATCAGTGATTGAATTCATTCTAATTATTTATGTTATTGAAAAGTACTGGTTATATATAAATGTTTCGACTTGATTTATTGTGCCTCCATTATCCAAAGCAAATTCCGACACTATGCTTCTTACATACTTAAAGACAAATAATATCAATCCCGTCAGTGGCTAGTATTGCTATCCATTAAGGAAAACCACGTTGGAGAAGCAGAAATTGTGAATGGAAGGATTATAGAGGATTTTAGTCTCTAGAGAAGACCCGAAATTCTCTCAAATGCGTAGAAACTTAGAAAACGCCTTTTTTCCCCCTCCCCCATTAGACTCCTCCATTTATTCCTTAGAACTCGCTGAAAGAGAAGATCATTCAAGTAATTTACTGTCGCTGTTGATTCTTCTTTGATATTCCTTTGTCAATATTTCGGGAATTTATTTGAAACTTTGACATGAACAGATTTCTAAAATTAAATAATTAGGGACATTATCACAAAAGATGGTACAGTTATATTGAAAGTAATCGGAAAACTTATGAAGTTTGCGGGTCTAATTAAAACTATTTTCAAGAAATGATCGTTGATTTTATATAATCTATAAGCCTTTTGTGTGTGTACCTTATATTATGTAACTTCAAACTTACTCGTATTTTACAAGAAAAAAAACCTCATTATTATTTTTTTTTTCTTCTAACAGCGTGTTGAAACTGTTGATGAACATGTTATGTTTTTGTCTTTTTTTTTTTAAAACAAGTAAGCGTTTCTGATTAGTACAATCTTGTTCCCCTGTCAAATATTAAATTAAAACAAATACAATTCTTTACAAATAACACATTTTTTAAAGAACAATTAATAAAGTAAAAAATAATTTGTATTTATAAAAACAGATAAGACATAAGTCCATTGAAAACAGTCGCTTAAAAAGAAGTTACCTGATGCTCAAAAAATTAAGGATTCAGAAGATATACATAACTCTACTCTTCCGTGCATGAACTCAGCTCATTTTTATTTAATTTTCCATCTTATGAATAGTATTGATCCTATAAGTCAATAATAGAAGGAAAACCACGTTGAATCTTTATTAAGAAAACTCGAAAATTCAATTACTGTTTTATTATGCAAGAATGTCTGTCATTCATTGTCTTCTTACTCTGTTTCATTATTATTATAGTATTTTTTCATAACTGGAACTGTTACGATTTACAAACTAATTATTGTAATAATAGCAGGTGCAACTTCTGCCTCTGCGTCAATTTCTTAAGGCTATTCATAATTTCAAGGCTTGACACTTTCCTCCCTCACAATTCGATGCTAAAAATCGAATACTAAATGTAATATTGTGATTAATAATGCATGATGGTGCAATAATTTTCACTGAAAACAATGAAATTTCTCTTTATTTAATAATTTAGGTGTTCTGGTAAAATATCTGAAACATTTCTTAGTGCAATTTACAATCCTGTTATTTCTAAAGCGAGATTATTCAGCATTTTTTTTTCTAAATATTTCAGTTATTTTTCAGCTTATTTTAAGGAAAAATAATGAATATTTGATTTACTCTCTCTCTCTCTTACTCCCTCCCTCACTCACACACACTTATTTCTTGATTTTAAAGATCTTCAATAAAAATATTAAGACTAAATTTTAAGAAACTAGCTTTGACTTTCTAATAAATATATACGATTTTTAAATTTCAGTGAATGAAGAAAGCTTGATATATTTCAACAGAAATGCTGAAACAGAAAATTACAAAGACTGTTTTATTTTCCATGACATTTTAAAAAATATACAGATACTTTATGTATTTTTCATTTTCAAATTATTATTCAATAGCAAGTATCACCCAAATTTTATGTATCGAAGATTGACAAAAAACAACAGTTATGCATCCCTGCTTGTAATTCATTTAATTATATAATGATTTTAAACTCTAGTTTTACTTTAATTGTCTTTATATTTTATGAGAATTTGATTTTTTTTTTGATGAATCTTAGCAGTTAATAAAATAAAAAAGTTAATAAAATTGGATAAATCATGTTAATAAAATTTAAACTTATTTAACATTTAAAAATTCGAATGTTTTTCGTCGTTTTATTAAAAATTTAGTGGTTGGATTTTTTATATACTTATAAAAAGCTATATATATATAGATATATAACTAATGTTTCTTAATAGAAAAATAACAAATACTTGAAATATGTGTAAAGTGAGTAATATACACCTTACTCTTTACGAAGTTAATAATTAACATGTCAGCCATTTCAGCTGAATGGAGGTAGGGGAAGGGGACCAAACTGTATACATAAACTGATTATTGCTATAACCATAAAAAACAGCAAACGTTGAGAAATTCAGCTTGGTATTAATAAATCTCTTTAAATCTGTTTCTAAATTTGCAAGATTTATAGTTAACGTATCTTTATCTTGAAAAAAAAAACCAATTGTGTAGTAACTTGGTTGATGTCGTGTCCATAAAAATAGTTAACATCTAATATATAAACACATACCAATTCATACAATTCCGTCCATGTTTACTTCGTTGTTTTGTAAAGTTTGTAATCAATGTATGGAGAGAAAAAGTACATTAATATATATATATATATATATATATATATATATATATATATATATATATATATAACAACAATCCATATACAAACTCTCTCATGTCTGTTTTACTTTTTGCAAGTTTAGTAGACCATGAATCGGTAGAAAAAATGTATTTAAACCTGAACAAATATTAATCTTTACAATTTCTTCAAAAAATTATGAGATCCGTCGCCAATAGTCTTCGTGTTCCTTCTCATCGCGACGTTAATAAGCAATCACATCATAATCCTTCTATATCTGTTTTATTGTTTGCGTTATTAGTAATTAATGAATCTGGAGAAAAATGTACTAAAATACATACACATATAAATCCATACAATTCCTTTTATGTCTGTTTTATAGTTTATAAGGTTAGTAGTCGATGAATCGAGGGGAAAAATATATTAAGATATAAACACATCAAGCCTCTTACAATCCCTTCAACGAGTATGTCTGTTTTTTGGGCTGCGGTAGCCTAACAGTCATGGTCGCGAATTCGTGACCGCCGTTGTTTTCGTTAAGTCAAAGGTTCGCGCCCTGATGCAACTAAAGAACTGCCATGTACGGAGTTGTTGTACGTTAAATCTGTTGAGGCTTCACATTAATCTGTCACGTCATTTTTTTTTTATCCTCGTACATTGGTTACAAACCTTACAAGCAACAAAATAAATATAGATGGAATTGTATGAATTGGTATATGTTTATATTTTAATATTTTTTCTTTCTATACATTGAGTACTAACCTTGAAAAAAAAAAACAGCCGTGGAAGTAATTCTATGTCTGTTTTTACTGTGAAATGTGTCCATATTTTGGATGTTAACTATTTTTTATGGCCACGATATCAGCTAGGTACTGTACAGCTTTTTATTTCCGAGATAAATATACGATAACTATTAACCTCGCAAAAATAGAAACAAATTTAAAGAGGTTTATTAATATCAAACCGAGTTTATCAAAACGTTTGCTCTTTAATGGTTACGGCCTCAATCAGTCTTGTTGATGGGGTGCTAACTCACGTTTTATCCCAGTCACTTGATCGATCATCAAAATTTCGAGGTCCATCACCTATAGTCCTAGTGTAGCTTCTTTGTGCGACGTTAATAATAATAAACAGATCCATGTCTGTTTTGCTTTTTGTGAGGATAGGAGTCAAAGTATCGGAAGAAAAAATATGTTAAAGTATAAACACATCGATTCACATACAATCCCTTCTATGTCTGCTTTACTTCCTGCACAGTTATTAGTGAATGTATTGGGAGAAAAAATAGATTAAAATATAAACACATCAATCCATACAATTCCTTCCATGTCTTTTTTACTGTTTGCGAGGTTAGTTGTTTAGTTAATGTATTGGGGAAAAAATATATTTTGCCGCGTGTGCGTGTATATACAAGATTCTGTTCCTTTGAAAGGCAGCAAGCAAGGCAACTGTAGCAGTGGCGGGTGAGAGGCGCTGTGGTAATTCCTTCAGTTATCTCGACCGGGCCATCTTCTAATGAAAACAGAGTTCCCCTCTCTCCAAGAGCATGGCTGTTGACTCCGAGTACATTTGGGTTGGAAACAGGGGTCCCAGACACTTACGGCTAAATCTGGACCCCGTGTTTGCTAAAGGGATATTCGCACTCTGAAGCTGTCATTAAAAATTCCTGCGCCCGTTTTTCTGACTCAAACGGTGCGTAGCCGCCTGATACATATTTATTGATTCAACGAACACTAGGCGGCTCAACATCTCTAAACATAGTAACGTAATAGATAGACGATTATGCATTTTATGAAGAAAAAATAATAATAATAAGAGAGAAAAAGAGGAACTCAACTGGAACTAAACACGTTCATGATGTGAATTAAATGCGATACACCGGAAAATGTTGCGAAAGTTTTGGTATGGGGAACAAGTTAAATAGTATATTTGAGGTTTTGATCAAATACGTTTTTGTTATTTAAAAGTTGTTTGTTTATTTATATTGTTTCATTGGAAAAGTTTTAAAAAGATACCTTTTATATTTCTAGCTTATCAATAGGACTTCATACAAGTATTTTTTTTTGTACATTATTTATAATTTATTTAAGTCTCTTTACAATAAAAATAGATTTTTTTCTCGTATGAATCACCACTTTCTCCTTTAAAGAACGTTACTTTCCAGTAATTATTGTTTTATAGATAACAAAATTTTAATCATAAAACAAAAGAATATAAATATTAACAATTCAAAAGTTTTTACTTGCATTAAAAATAAAATAGTGAGATAAATAGCTGGCTTTTCACTATAACGATAAAAATTTCAGTTTGAATACCAAAAAAACAACAACTAAGATGAATTTTCTTATTGAAACATTAATAGAAATATGAGTAGAGTAAAGAGCCCTTTAAAGAAGTGCTTTATCATAGTTGTTGAAACTTTAATCTCAATACCATGCGCATATGAAATTGTAGCCACTTATTTTTAGAGGTAATGCGGGAATCGATTGTTTAAGAAAAAGGTCCTGAATAGACTATCATATTGATTCAAAAACTTTCTATGGAAGGGCTTTTGTTTCCCGATGTAACTGAAACGGTTTATATATATGGCTTCTTTCTGAATTCCAAATGACATACGTTCGACATCTTTCATTGCACATGCATGGCTTTTCGACAGACAGTATTGATCACTGCCGCCGAAGACTGTAAAGAATCATATGTAATAATCGCCATTGACAACTTACGTATACTATAACGAAATCAATCAAAGTTGATCTTCAACTTCTTCAAGATAAGATAATTTAGACTGACTGCCGGACTTCGTATTTTGTAACTCAATCTTGTCATTTGAAAGTACTAATTCTGCTCGAATTTAAGTAAATGGCTGTTTGTTTCCACTGTTCTCCCTTTCACGAATCTGCAATGATTAAGATATTTAAGTGTTCTACAGAGTATCAGAATGTTCAAATTTTTATGTCATTTTTTCAACCGAATTACTTGGCCTTGTTAAGTGCGTTTAAGTAATCTTATTAAATGGTCTTTTCTGATTGATAATATTAGTAAATAACCAGAAGACATGTTTATAAATAGTATGAATTTATTAACTAATTTTTAAAATCTCGGAGTCATCAAAATTTGAAAAATATCTTTTTGTCATTTGAGATAAATGATGGATATTTATCAGCTATTTTTTAATATTTGAGGTATGTAATCTTATTTCAACAGACATGAGTTTTTACTTGAAAGAAACCTTTTTTATAAATACATTTCAAATTTCCTTTCCTTAAGCTTGTATTTGGAAAAAAAACGTAAAAATTTCTCAAAAAGATGAAAAAGAATATATTTATTTATAATTTCCATGAGTGAGATAAATTGAATATCATGACATGCTTCACATTCATACATACCTTTTTTCCCAAAGATTTTTTTTATTTTTGCCAGGTTTAAATTTCCATGTTTTCCGAACTTTTTTTCGTATTTACACAGCTTGAGAAATACTCCAACAAGGCTTTTTTTTAAAATAAACTTATCACCTCTGATAAAAACAACTAAATATTTTGGAATATGAAGTTTATTTTAGATCTGAAAAAAGGTTGGTTACACAAAAGTAAAGAAAAGAATAGTCACTTTCAATGGTTGAAGGGCTCAATTTTGTTCTATATTGTACATAATTTAAGTGAAAATAATAATAATTAGTTTCCCATATTTAATAATAGTTATACCTTAAAGAACAATAATTTCTATATATGTATGAAAAACATACGTACTTTAAACTAAGGGAAATGTACAATTCATTTTATAATTAATGGTTATCAACTGCATAAAAAAAATGCACTTCCATGTTAGTTCAAATCCAAAGGGCCAATAACGGCAAGCAGTCTCGCAAACATTTTAGAACAAGCCCTATGTAGAAGGTATTTACGCAACAGATTCGGGTAAAAACAGGCATGTTTATGAAAAAGGAAATTTAGGGATAACGTCAAAGCTTTATGCAACTAAAATATTTATTGTAATCCAGTGTATATAATGCATTAATAGATTTAATTCAAAAGCAATTATTCTGGGCAATCCAATTTATTGAAAGAACTTAAAAGCAATTTGCAATTCAGAAAATAATCCCTTGTTCACTAAGCACATATTTTTTACTTTATTTATATAATCACAGTAGTCTACTGGTCATGGTGGCGGACTTGCAGCCAGGGATTTTCGTTGAGTCGTGGATTGGAGTCCAGATACCACTGAAGACCCACCGTGTAGTGAGGCTGATGCCTGTTAAATCTGTCGAGGTCACAAGTCCTCATTTGGTGGGATGTGTAAGTTTGGAAAGGGAGATACCAGCGTAGGTATCAACATCGTTGCTGGACCGAGGCTCAAAATTACGAGGTCCGTCACCAATACACCTCATGTTGCTTTTCAGTGCGTTGTTAATGAGCAATCACAATCACTCACACGCCAAATCAAATTTGATTGCCGTTACCATCATTGAGACCCGGATTTATTATTATGCACCGAAAACCGAGCAAAATTCAAAGTAAAGGGTTACTTCCAATGAACTTGCACCAAAAAAGGCGAAGACCGTCTCATTGGATGGAAAAGTTAAGATGACGATTTTTTTGGGGTTGCGAAGGGCGTCATATTCACGGGAAAAAGAAAAAATGACCACTCAACAATACTACGGTGAGTCCGTTAATTTCCATTTCTCATTTTAATACCTCATTTTACATTTCTAACACGGGTGTCACCAATAACCATCAAGTTGCTTCTCAATGCGACAATAATAAGCAATCACAATCAAATCCATTAAGTTATTTAATAATTTTCTGAACAAGCCCACACAAAAAGTGAACAAAATCGTTTGTTCTTTTGATACGTTATTGCAGATATAGATTAAATGTTTAAAAATATATGGCTTTATTTTTAGTCCACACGCGCGCGTACGATCACCCGCTGTGTAGCTGGTCTGACGCGCATTAAATATCTCTTGTTGCCAAGTTCTCCTGAGGCATGGTGTGGAAAATTGATGAGGGAGATGTCTGCTCAGGTGTCATCCTTGCCACTTAAACGTGGTTCAAAATTATGAAGTCCGTCGCCAATACTCCTCGTGTTGCTCCTAAATGCGACATTAGTAAACAATCAATAAAACAAAAAGAAAGACCGTAAGCTCTCTTCGTAACAGGGAAGCAAGCACGCCTTTCTTTTATCTTAATAATCCAATCCTCTGTAGGGATATAATGATCGGATTATTAGAGCTATCGAGCAATCGTGTTTTCAAATGAATTTCAACTGCCTTAAATTGTAATTTGATTATTTACTTCTCTCTTTTTTTTTTATCTCGATTAATCATAATTTAAAGCGTTTATGCTTTTCAATGCAATTATTATACCCTCCCTCTTTTTCTGTTTTTGATGTTTATTCGGTGTTCTCTTTCAAAAATATGGGGAATAATAATTTTATGCTATTATTTGATCAGTGTGATTGCAAGAGAGCTCAATGGGGAGCAATGCAAAATATGTGGTGGAGATGTAGATGTAAGGGGTTTTTTCAATTTGCATTGAAGGGCCCTACTCGTAAGCGTTGTTTCGTTAATGGACAATAAAGCGTGAAATTGAGGGGTTCGTGGGACTGAGTTAGGAGCGTTCTTCCGTGGGAAGTGCGGGATATTAAACCAACCAGAAGGGTTCTGGCTTTTCTTGTTACGAACTTTCTGTTTGTATTTTACGAATAAGCTGTCAATAAATCTTGAAATAGAAACGGCGAGTATGTGAATTAGTTTCAAGGCTGCAAACTTTTAAATAGTTAAAATATTTTTTTTATTCAAGAAAGTTGTAATTAAAATTTATTATAAAATATTTTTGATAATTATTCAATAGTTTTTTAATTAAAATTTAACAGGGTGTGCGTATTAATTGAAAATTTCAAAGTTATTTTTTAAGGAGCACATTTTTAGATTTGGATGTGTTATAAAGTTACATGAAAAGTAAACGAGAGAAAGATGCAATGAAGTTTTAAGGAAATACATAGCATATTTCTGAAATAAGCTCAATACCAAAACATGTTCCTCTCATTCTAGAGAATATATTTCAATAATATTTCTTTTTATGAATGAATCGTGATGGGTAATATCAACCGTAAAAAAATATTTAAAATTGCATACAGTATATTTAAAGGTACATATACTAAATTAAGTGTTTTTGCTATGAAATAATACGCATCTTCCGTCAAACCCGCTCCAAAAAATAAATAACTAAAATTAAGTGGAATATGAGTTTTCAGTAAAGCGAAAAATTAAGACATGGAAAAAACGAGAAATGGATTTGTATGATTGATTATTTATTAAGGTCGCGCATTTAGGAGTAATACTGGGGCTATTCGCGACGTACCTGGTAAATTTTAAATCTCGATCAAGTGCCGAGGACAACACCTGAGCTGATACCCACTCTCCAAAATGTGAAAGGAAAAATAGCTATATTGAAATAGAATGCTTTTTTATTAAGAAGACGATGTTTTTTATCGATTTTTTTCTTTCATTCAAAAAATTTGTGAATTGATCTTTATAATTTTGTTCAGCTGAACAATATTGAACTTATATTATTCTTCTGACTCCTCAAATGACTTACATATATTCTTATGCACAGAAGTTCATATGTTGAACTCTTTTTTGAATTGATTTTTAGTTCTCTTTAATTGTTCTATTAAAACACTGTTTCTGAATATTGAAAAAAAATTGTACTTCGGACTATTTCTTAAATTAATCAGGAATTTTTTAATGTGGAATATAAATACCATTTATATATAATCATAGAATATTGTCACGATCAAATTTCCTAGAAATCTCAAATATAAAGATTTTATAATGAATTATCATCGAGATCTGATGAGCAATAAGACATGAAGAAATTTCTTCCAAAAGCTACAAACATTACGTACTACACTCATAAAATTAATAATACTTCAAAAATTACATTAAATCTGTAGCGTAATACATGAAATCTAATCCATTTAGAACACCCTGAAATTTTTTATATGTATAATATGCAATGCATGAATCTATTTTTACGGATTTGATTATTCTATTTGGTCCCTTTTATTATTCATAATTCAACTACTTACAAAAAGGATTGAAACGATTAGTAAATCAGTTTTCTACAATATACACTATAGGTATTTGTGGATTAAGGGATAATTTTAGAATATACTTGTAGAATGCTCTATTTTTTTGAAATATTTTACTGCTACAATCTATTTTGATTTATGGAGGTCACACAATACTTAACAAAACTGAAGCAAAGAATTAGTAAGGAAATTCAGTGATGTAATTTATTTATAATTGTTACAACCAAAATACATTTGTATCATTTAATTTTTGATAATTACACCCAAAGTCAATTTATATATGTCATTTCTGCGTTATTTATTCTTGCATTATTCTCACAAATTTCGTCTAGGTGTGTCATAAAGCTTCAGCATTCATCTTAAGGATAAGATTTCTATTTTGATGGAAGAACGATACATTCGCACGATTTTTTACATGGAATTATAAAAACGTAATTCAGTTTACTAAAATATTTGTGACTTAAAGAAACATTTTATTAAAATTAAATTGCTTGTTATCTATCACCTGTCAATTTATATTTTAAAATTTATCATTAATAAAATGTAATTTTCTTGTAAGTATACCTTCTACCCAGGAAAAAAAATGTCCATTATATCATTAAACGTTCCTTCATTTATATGCGCTATAATTCGATGATAATCGTAATTTATTATAGTTAATTAACTCATACTATCTCTTCTCTTGTTCGACTTTCTATAATATTAAATTTTTTTCTGATATAATAATTATCTGCTACCTTATATTTAAAATAATTCCTTTTTGATCATCCACACATTAAAAAGAAAACGATAAGTTTCCAGAAGTGTTGCATGCTTATTAGTGTTTAGTTTTTGTTGCAATAAAGGTTTTAACAAAAACACTACAAGCTTCGTTGTTTGCATGCTACCTATTTGAGTTAGTTATTGAGAGAAAAACTAGTATATAATCTTGATTTTGTAAGATGTTAAGAGAGATTGGATTCCAAACAAAGCCTTTATCCTTATTTTAGGGCAATTGTGTAGGGAGCTGAGTGACAAAAATATCGTTCGCGATAGTGTTTGGCCGAAAAGTTGTAAATACTTCATGTGGACGAAAGATCAGGCGCCCTGTTCGGTCAACTACGGAGGACAGTTTCATTCAGGTCAGTGGCATTTCCCACATTTCTCCTGCGACTGACACTAATCCTATATTGCATATACCTAACCTAATCAAAAACGAATGGCAACTACCGTTCGTTCTCTTTTATGTTGCATGCAACTACCATTCTTTAACTTCTAATTTTTTTTCCTTGTTGAATCTGTTGTTGATAAACATGATGTTCATATTGTATTCTCAAATAACAAGAGTGCATATATGAGAATCAGACCGTTAAATACTATGTTAATGTGAAGCAAGTTATAAAAGACGAAATAAATGAGAATTAGGTCACGTAAATGCATAAGAGCAAGAGAAACGAAGAATTTATTAGTTGGTTAGATATATTTAAATTTAAATAGATTATATTTTCTTCTCTGAATTTCCATAAACTTAGAGAGCAATTAGATATCAAAGTTAAATGACTAACAGTATTTCCCTTCTTTATTAATTTAATAATAAAAAAGGTAGTAAAAGAAAAAAACGATTTCTCTATTTTTAATAATTATAGTTTTTAATGTGTTTTTCATACAATTGCTTATAGAATTCTCGATGCCAATATATTTTTTTCCTTTTGTATTCTCTCGATAACCTCTCCTTCAGAATAGTACTTCATTAAACTTCTAAAATAATCCTCATATTTAATCCTATAAAAAACGATAAAAGAAAAAAAGAAATTTTAGATAGTATCTTAAAGCAAAAATTAGAGCTTCAGATAAAAATTGCATAGATTTATAAGACTCTAATTTAATTTTAAAAATACCGCTTTCGGGATTTCCCTAAGGGATCAACTTCGGACCTGTTATTTATTGCCTATATATATATTAAGTAATAAGTTAATTAAATATGAAAACAATAAAATGTATTCTTAATACAAGCAATAACAATTTGATTCATTCTTATAGAGAAATATGACAATAACAAATCGCAAATCCAAGGTATTCAAATAAGCTAGGGAATACATTTGCATAATATTTCTGAGCTATATGACTTGACTTATACAACACACAGTTTCGTTAGTTTTTAAATTTAACTGCCTCAGAGGGAAAAAAAACGCTTTAAAAATTTATTTTCTATATCTGAGGTTAAACTGTTTGCGTTTGAAAGAACATCTCCCATCCCCCACCCCATATATTGCATACTAATTAAAAATTCCTGTACCCACATTCTATCAAGGATTTCAAAAACACGTAAAACTAGAGTAAGATTTATCTTGTGATTTAAAAAAAAATCTCTTTTACTCTTTCTCCACTATCAGTGGTTCTTTTTCTTTAAATCAATTAGTGAGTCAGATCTCACAGAGTAAGACAGAACCGGAATTTCTTTCGCTCGCTTCAAATTAATAAAATACATTGTGCTTTTTTTTTTTTCTTTTCTTTTCTCTTTTTTTTCCCATTTTACTGCAGGCTAAATTTCTTCATTCTAGTTTTTACTTCGATTATAATTTTAGGATGAGTAACTTATGGTTAGATATCCTCATATCTGTGATTAACGATAAGAAAACAAAATAAACGCTAATATGGTGTTCTGAAGATATGCTGCTGATTAAGACGTACATTCATGTTTTACTAAACAAATATGTTTTTAAGAAAGGAAACCCGGTTAATTACAAGTATTAACTATTTTTTTCCTTTGCATGTTTATAAGCGAGTTCATAAAAATGAACTAAATTTTTAAGCAAAATATAAATAAGAAAATTTTTAACTGTAATTATTTCATTATAACTAAGTATCGAAACAAAAGGGTTTTTATTGTTAATTAGCACAATACCTTTCTATTATGATGTTAAAATAAAAGTAAGGTCATTTTTAACTCATTGGGAAAAGAAACAAAATGATAAAACAACAGCTTACTTAAAACAATTTTTAAGTTTTCTTTTATTTAGCTGGTGATATAAATATTATTACTAAAAGTTTATAGAAAAATAATAGATTGAGTAAATAGTTTATATATAAGAAAATTCTAAGGCAAATTTATTTATGGCACTGACATAGAAATCTTTGATATTGTGAATCAATTAATCGCGAATAGCTTTTATGATGCTAAGCTAGATAAAATAACTAAGAAAAAGATATAATGTTGAATTCAAACATTTTGCTTATCTATAGAGAGGCATAATGTTATGTTTAATGATAAAAATTAAGATCTGTCATTTCATCATTGAATTTTTCTGTCAATTAATGTTGAATTTAAAATTCACAGGCTATTAAATAACTCAATTGAATAAAATAATTTTCACCTGTACGCGTGACTTTGTAATTCTATTAAAGGTGCAAAATGCAATGAAGATTTCTTATCTCCTGATCTACAAGAATACTTCTGATTTGTTTCAACTTTATTTTAAACACAGGTTATTTATTCTAAGCATAAGATTCAAATCCTGATTTCTTAAATATTCTTGTCCGAAATGTGAATTACTGTTAAGTTCTGTAATTAATAACTATTAAAACACTCAATCACTTGAAATAGGCACCAGACATACATATACAACAGAGTCTCATAAATACCTCTATAGTAATTTCAAGTCTCATTTATTGTTTAGAAACTATGCACAAGATCCTTGTTGCAATTTATACTCTGGTGTCTAGACAGATTGTCTAAAGCGTTAAATTTCGCACTTGTTTCAACATCCTCATTCGTAGCATAAAACTTCAGTAAATTTATGCTTATATATTTCCGTCTCTCTCTCTCTCTTCCTCGATATTTAAATTTTTTATGTCTTATTCTTATAGACCCTAGTTCAGTTTTTAAGAGTGAAAACATTTTAAAGAAGAAACCTTTTTCTTTGGATTAAAATTTCAACATTTCTATGTCATTCGAAACCCTTCCTTTTGATTCGAAAAGAATTTCTTAAAGAAATTCGTAAGTGAACATTTTAATTTATTTTATGTCGATCAGATTTTGATAGACAAAGAAAAAATACAGCAAATAGTTTAGATAAGGATTAGGAAATACATCGAATGACATTGTATTCATAGCATATCGTGATGCAAAATAATGTTTGGGAGAAAAAATGAAATAACTAGTTAAATGTATTCGTATTCTTATAATACTTATTCGATGAGCCATATTCTACTTGAAAAATATTTTTATACCATCATTTTTCAATAGCTTTATATATTTTATATCAGAATAATTACTTTCACAGATCCTTTAATGGTACTTCAGAACTAATTTCTCCTGAATTTACAGAAATAGTAAAAACTATCCGAGATATTGGATGCCATGTGTTATGCAAAAAATACGAATCCCGAATAAGGCTGAAACATTTCATTGAAGAAGACTATTCCTTCCCCCCCATTCGAATAATAAACCTTTCAATGTCCTACCCGGAATTTGAACAGTCTAATCTGTGTTTCTCCCCTCTCACCTTCATTTATTTGTTCGCTCAGGTAAATAACCGAAGATTGTGTACCATCAACATATGTCTGTGGTATTTACAGTCTGGGGATTAAACACCAAGAAAACCGGGTCTGTTGGGTTTAAATCCTGACAAAGTGTGTAAAGCACGGAGCACAAAAAGACGATGGTGGAGAGTGTGTGGAGGTGCGAGAAAGGAAAGTTGGCTCGATGGAGGGCTTACCTAGGTCAATGTACACGTGAGCTTTTTATGGTGGCCATTTGACAACAAACAGCAATGCACCTGATCACAGGTGCGTATCAGTTCTCCCATTGGTTTCAGTGTTTGTGGGGTTTCCTTGTCATGAATCCTCACTCTCAGATTTCTCTTCTCTCAGCACATTTTGAATCTGTCAACTGATTCCCTTCTGATTATTGATCCAACTGAGAAGTAGACGAACTTTTTACTCTTTTTTTCATTGAGACCTTCTCCATTTAAAATGTTACTCATTAAGCTCCTAGTTTCAGTGAGCACGATGAAGATGTGAATTGTGGCGTTATTAAACAGTTTTGGGATAGGTAGCTTTATTTTCGAAAATAAGTATTTTTGCGATATATATTTATTCTGTTTTTTACATTCTGTTTTTTACATAGAATTGTTCTAAAACATTACTCTCTTAACTGTTTCTTAAATAGGTATCCTTAGGAATATGGCAACAAAATTATTTAAAAATCTTTCAGTTATTTGAATTTCAAAAGTTTCAATTTATTGAACAAATTATATAATTTTTGTGAAATAGTTAAATAAAACTATTGGTTGAAATTCAAACAACAATTAAAAATGCTTAGAAAAATTTATTTTTAAACTTACTATAAGCTTCCAGAGTTTAGCCTTATAAGGTTTTTAATTTTGCTGTTGTAATATGTGACATAATATAATCAAGTATTTTGTGATTTAACTTAATCATTTAATTATATTTAGTTTTATGCACAACGCATACAAATAAAACATTATTCTGTAATTATTAAGGGAGATAATGTCAAATACCTATCAATAATATTGATTTTATTCTTTATTTATTGAAAGTGTTTAAGATATAACTAATGAGAAAAACATTTCTTTTGTTTAATGACGTTTTTCTTTCAGTAATATAAAGAAGTAAGCATCAGATGATGCCATTTGCTGAAATTTAATTGAGTATCCAGAACTAAAGCAAAGAAATAATACCGAAATTTAAGTTCTTTCTTCCTTCTCTGAAAGTCTGTTTTGTTTAAGATATCCAAAGATAGATGAGATTTATAAAAATTATTCCCCTAATAACTCAGAAAATTCTTCAAGCTCTTTCAAAGATTCTTCTTGATAAATTATTTTATCTAGGAGCGGAAGAATCATAATAAATAAATCTATTGCGTGAAATAATAACATCCTTACACACTAAGAGAAAACAAAATCGTACGACCTGTATTCGTGATCGATTAAATATTTAAGACACCGATAGAAAACTCAGAGCGAATTTTCTTACCTACACGTCTCGATCCTTTTTAAGATTTTCTTTTTAAATTTTTAACCTTTTAAATAAAAAATTGCTTTCTATTAGCGAGGGTAGGGCCACTGGAGTTTTAAACTCGTCTTTGTTTCGATTGGGGAAAGAGACTCACTTTAATATTCATGTCACTTTCTGTGTCTCCTTTTCTCTCAAAATAGGCTCTTTCTAGCGAATCAGCGTCTGTTTTGTTTTGGAATAATTCCTAAGAAGAGCTTCAGAGAATTCATCTATGCTGTTGAAATTTTATCTGAAATAACATTTCGTAATATTCATTCATTCTTTCTTTCTTTTTTCAATTGAGACTATGCGCGATATTATGGAACATATGATATAATCAATTTTTGAAAAATATTGTGCATTCTAGAATTAAAATATGCCTCTTTAATTTCACAACAGATATAACTGAAAATATTTAAACATCTTGTAGTCATTAAAATCAGTGAATGATGAAGAAAGATAATACCTGAACAGAAAAAAAAAATTAAACTAAAATTTTTGTTAGCTTTCTAATTAGAAATTATTTGTTTCTTATTTACCTTGCATCAAATGATTTCAAAATATGTAGATATGGTGTGTATAATTGCTATTTTCAGGGCACTGGAATATATCGAATGTAATATTTTTTACAGCATCCAAAAATTTTTTTAATGCGGCTTCTGGTTTTAAAACAATAATATTATTTATAGTTAACATGTTCGTTGTCACTACTACTAATAATAATGCTATACTATTCACATAATAATACCTTACATTAGTTTATTTAGAAACTTGGAAATTTTAAATCTGATTTAGAAGCCTAAACTTATTCACGTAATTCATGTTTGTAATATGTTATAGTGATTACACAACAACAAATATTACAATCGGAGTACTTTTATTCGTAGAAACTTAAGAAATTGACTCAAATTGTCAAAATTGCTTACAGATATACTGAAAACTGCTTTTTATTCTCAGAGATACAAGTACTTATGTTTAGAATTAAATATAGACTACTGATATTATTTTGCTAGCATTCAACATTATTATCTTTCAAATAACATCAACAATTTAAAGGACTTAATCATTTAATAATCTCAAACCGTCAATCATGTTTCATTCATTTAGGGAGACAAAAAAGAGAAACAGAATTCAATTCCAAGTTAAACTGTATTCTCTTAACATTATGGGATAGGATCTAAATTCGACGAATTTGTTTTCAAATTGAAAAATCCTTCCCTTTACATTTTGTTTCCTTATTCTATAAGAAGGAATCATATTTTATTATGTTATTCCTTTCTGTTTGAGTAAATACGATTTTTTTGGTACAAATATGTTCCGTACTTCGTCCATTAGTTTCTAATGTGAGATTAAAATTCAACATTTATTTGTAAAACAGATAAATCGTGTATCTGAAAAATATTTCTGAATTTTACAGGCAGCATATGATAAATGGATATAATCCCTAAATGTAAATGAACATCGGGATATTTTTTTTTATCCGAAAACATTGTTTTCGTTTTAGGACTTGTGTAAGTTATGCGAAAGGGGCTTTAATTATCTTTAAATTAATTTGTTATACTTTGAATTATTTTTCAAATACGCAAGACTTAATACTTAAGACATGTTTGTTCCTCAAATATATCTAATGTATCTGTAAATGAGAAAATGCTTTACGATTCCATGAATTCATATGCTTCATCACTGCCAGAAATTAAAAAAAAGTACTTAAAATTGAGGACAAAACTACATTTTGCTAGGAAAAGGTTCTGGAAATTCTAATAGGAACTTTTTTATTCCTCTTTCAAGGTAACCTACGGGAATTTAATAAACATCAACAATTTATTTTGAAATACTTTATATTATAACAATGTTTAATTCGAGAGCTTATAAAAATATATTGCTTATGATCTACAAAGCATTTAATGCATAAGGGAATATTATATATTTCTTTCCAATATTATGCTCTCATTATATGATATTTTAGCATTTTTTTTTCTATATCAGCAAGAAATTACTATGTTTCTAATGCATTAAGTTTCATTTCAAATACAACTAAAATGTTTTTTAACATTAAATTATTTTATCTCTTATTTTTCTTGTTTTAAATATTTTCATTTAATAATTTTTCCTTTTATGATATATCAGCAAAATAATTTTTACTCGTGTCGCTTACATTTCGGAACACTTTTTAAAATTATGTACTAATACATTTTTTTCTAGTAATTCGATTATTAAGAGCCGAAATTTAAAGGTACAATCGACTTTATGCTCTTTGAAATAATTACAAAATAAAAATTGCTGTTTTAAAAATTTTTTCTTATCTATGAATTAGACGTTATAAATAATTTATGTTCAATTCTAGAAAATACTATTGTATTTAGGTATTAATAAGTGCTTTGTTCAGATTCAGATATTTTTAAGTACATAAGATTTCTGATGTCGAATAATTACATAAAAATTGTCTGAAAAAAAAAGAGAATTTTGAGATATTAAGAAAAATATTTTATAAAGAAGAAATGATATTTTGAGTATTTCATGTTCATCAAAATGCGCGAGAAAAACACGTTACTGCTTTACAACTCAGTCTTTCATAATTCATTTCATTCTCATTTTATTAACGTGGGAAATATTTTGAATATCTTAAGCACTAATTAAAGTCAAAGTAATATCAAACAAATATTTTCATAAAAAATACATTAAATTTTAAAATTACTTTATTGAGTCAAACAGATTAGATTTTTTATAAAAAAAAAAAAAAAAATAGGGAGGGGGGGGAGAGGTTGGATTTACGAGAAAATTTCATTTACTAAATTTCAAAAAAATATAAGAATATTTTATTTTATTCCTGAAATATAACCTAAACAAACTAAATATGACATATAACAAAACAAAAAAAAAAAAATTAAACAATCTAAATGAAAACTATTTATTACAGCAAATGTTATAGAAAGTTGTGTTTAAAAAAATCTAGCGTATATAATATTCAGAACTTTATAATGATTATATCCTTGATTTTTATTTTGTGTCGAAAATTGGACATTAAATGCATGAGTAAATGGTGTGAGTTGAATGACATTATTTCTAAATATCAGAAAGCCTTTACTCCCTATGATGGGGTTGTCGAACATAACTTTATCATAGGACAACACCTTGAGAAAACGAGACGATCTCTCACCGATGCTTTTTTGGTGTGGTTAGACATATCTAACGCCTTCGGATCAATCCCACATGAGGTGCTGTTCGCCGCACTGAAAAACACTGGGATTGACTCCGACTTCTTACAACTTATTAAGAATATCCACATAAACTCTTCGACGAGATTTATTTCTAAGGAAGGCCTCACTGAGCCCATTGCATTACTCTGTGGAGTGAAACAAGGGTGCCCCCTTAGCGGTCCTTATTCAATTTGGCTATCAACCATGTTCTGACCGCCCTGCAAGAGAATACTGACCAACACTCCGTGTTGGCCTTTGCACACGACCTGGTACTGCTGGGAAGTGATAGGTTCAAGGTACAAGAGCTCTTAGACAAGGCCGTAAAGATGTTGGACGACAATTGGTCTGAAATTTATGGTGTCCAAGTGCGCCTCTCCCACTGGAGCTAGAGACAAACGCTTCAACATCCTGGTCGGACCCTCAAGTTCCTCTCTGAGGCGGAAGCCTACCTTATCTAGGGAAACCAGTTGGGTTCAACATCAACCCTGAATTCAAAAACATCATTGAGGCGCTTGAGATGGAAAGTAAGATCTCGAAGTCGAAGTTGGCACCATGGCAAAAGTTAGATGCATTGAAATCTTTTTTCACAGCTCGCTTTGCTTTGCCATGAGGATTACCCAACTGCCCAAATCGGACTGGAAAAAGATCAATTCCTGCCTCATGAAAGAAATCAAAGATATTTTGTATCTTCCCAGCAATGCTTCTATTTCCTACTTCTAAGGTGAATCTAAACTAGGAGGATGTGGAGTGCCTTCTGCAGCTGTCGACTCAGATTTCTATCTAGTCGACACTGCCTTCAAGCTGCTCACGTCGAAAGATGAAGTCTCTGCCCTAGCACTTGGCCAACTCACGCGAACCATATACCCGAGAATAAGGAGAAAACCATGTGATGGGGATTTTGCGTCATACCTCAGCGGGTCAATGGCGGACACATACAGCACTACTACAAACACCAACTCCAACACTTGGACGAAAGCGAGATTGACATCCAGGAGACTTGGAGTGACCTGGTCATTCAGTAATGGGTGTCCGTCTCTCACCCCTTTCAAGAAACCACCATTACTTCCTCAGACCGCAGAAGGGTAATGAAAATCCTGCACCAACACTCAAGGCTCAGGAACATTGAAAAATTGATCGCCACTCCAAACCAAGGAAAAGCAATTGATTGTCTATCCTTGCACGCCGCCAGTTCACATTTCCTTGCCGAGGGAACTTACACTAGATTTGCGGACTGGCGGTTCATACACAAAGCCAGACTAAATCTGGTTCCATTAAATGCCACAAAGATGTGGAAAGGGCCTCAATTTGATAAAAGATGCCTCAAGTGTGGAGAGCACGATGAGACTCTTCCTCATGTATTGAATCATTGCTTCGCCTATTCCGAAGCGCTACAGAACCGACACAATGCAATTGTTGAACGAATACGTAAGGCGGTAGCATTCAAAGGTAAAGTCTTGTCACTCAATCAAGCGGTTGGTGATTCAAGACTACGACCAGATATTGTCGCCTCAATAGGGGATAAGCTATACATCATTGATGTAACCATTCCCTTTGAGAATCGACAGGCCTCGTTCACTAGAGCGAGACTTGTAAAAATTAATAAGTACCTACTACTCATTCCATTCTTCAAAGAGCAAGGGTACTCTTCCGTAGAGCTAATAACAATCCTTGTGGTGATCTTTAGGGTCTGGGTCCAGAAAATGACCAGTTCCTCAAGACTGTAGCGACTGCTTCTTACCTGAAACTCATGTGAAAATTGTGCGTATCTGACTCCATCAAATGGTGTCGAAATATCTTTATCCAACACCTGACCGGCAAGAAGCAGTATGGTAACAACGCCATCAATGAAGGCACAGCCTCTTCGGACGTGGATCAAGAAGAAATGGACTAAGCTGTTGTTTCGCCAATTTATTTTGATTTTCTTGTAATTTTTTTTGTACATTTGTTGTTAACTGAATTATTATGCTATTGTCCTATATATATAGTTACGTGTATATTTCTCCTCTCTCTCTCCGCTTCTTTTCTTTTTTTCTCTCTCTCTCGCAAAGTTAGTGTTTCGGGACTTATAGCCTCGAACCTCTGACCTTGCGTGGCATCATTAAATGCGAATTTCTCGTCATACGTTCTCCCTAATGGTATTACGATGTTTGAGATTAACATTTCGCACAAACTCTGTTCTTATCAGCTTAATACGCGCGAGAGCAGAGCTACGCTTCTCGAGTTATATGAATAAAGGTTTTACTAGCGGTACCTGAGAAAGGAATTCATTCCATGGTGAGCATATTTTAATCTCTGATCTATCTATTGGTTCTTTTCTCGTATCTTTAACCTCTCAGAGCGCCATCTTGGTTGTTTCCTTCCTTCTTTGGCATCATCGGTTGCCCAGGTTACCGAGCCATTCCTTCTCGCGAAGTCTTGGCCATTAGGCGCGTGTTAAGCCGTTCCTTCTCGGGGACTTTGATATTTTTCCAAAGTTCCGAGCAGATTTCTATTGTTTTTTGTGCTATTGTGTTTCAAATAGGTGTGTTTTACCCAGCTGGATCGCGATTTATGAGAACTATCATAAAGACTGGTGATTTTGTGTGTGTGTTTACATCGTTGCAGAGTGTATTCCTGCTGCGGATTTGAACTGTTTTAAACTGTTTTAAGTGGACAATGTCCGTTTAAAACTTCAAGCGTTGGTGGTCCGGTGAGTGTTTGCATGAATTGTTTTCATTCTTTTGTACTAAATATCAATTGCTTTGAATAGTATGATTGAATATTCATGTGCTTAATTGTTCTTTCAAATGATAGTAATATTATTTTAATTGTTATTGTGGTTTGGGACTGCATTTAAGTGAACTTTCATAACGAGTTTCGCCGTAAGTCTTGTTGCAATTAATGAACTTTTTCATTGTTTTATACAGTATTATTGAATTTTACTTGATGTTTCATTATGTTTTATTGTTTTAATGTGTTCTATTGTGTTAATTGTAATGTTAAAAGGCTTGTGGGACTGGTCAAAGCTTGACCGGTTGGTGTGTTACAGATCTCGCTACGCCTGTATACACATCCGAAACGCGTTCTTTTCTGTCCCTTTTGTGCCCAAACCATTAATTTTCTATTGTTATTTCATGCTTTAATTATTGTTCATGGTAAATAAGTAATTAAGGTACCTCTGTCTGATGTTTTTTCTATCGTAATGTCGGCGCATTACCTTTGTTTTTATTGTTTTTCCTCGGTAGGCTTAAGTTCTCCATACTTTTCTATGGAAACTTTGAACAATACCTATTGCTTTTTATCTGTTGACCAATTATTGAAATAATAGTTGAGTTAGATGCCGGACACTCTGTTCTTTCTTTTTGTGTTGTCCGCATCTTCCTATTGTTATCGGTCTTGAAGATGCAATAAGATTTCTATTGTTCTCCTACTGAGATTGGCGACCAATGCCCATGTTCTCTTCGCCATTTCGTTTCCCATTGATTAACATGGGAACGTTTTGCAATGCTTATCTATGGTAGTTAGGCTTACTTGAGCCCTGGACATTGCATTAGATTCAATTGTTACCCGATGCATTGTCCTCTACCATTGTTCTTTTAATTCTATTTTTCTTTTACCCACGCGCCCGAGTATTGCGTGTGATTGCATCAGACAGAGATAAACTTCACGGTTGCTATGGCCTTTGGTTTGGTTAGCTACATATTAACGAACCATGTTCTATTGTTTTATTTGCATTAAGATTTATTTTAATTGTCTACCATGTTCAATTGTACTGAATACACTGTTCTTTTTGATTTATGATTAATTGTGCATGCTATTGTTTTATGATTATTACTGGAATACCTGTGACTCACTGTTGCTAGGCGACTTATATCTGATTGTTCTGCTCAGAGTTGATGGTCAGAATGGTAGTTCTTTGTGTTTTTATAGCTCTTCTTAGGGTACCTTTGTTAAATTAATAATTGTTTTACTGGACTGCCCTGTCCCTTGGCTACCTAAAGCCATTGTCCGAGGGGCCCTAAGCCCCCCAATTTTTGGATAAATTAAGATTTTGGTACCCTGTTTTTCAAAATTACTTCCTTCTATTTCACATCTACTCTTTTCTTGGAAACAATTACCCTTTGTTCTTTGATTTTGTCTTTTAATTGTTTCCCTCTTCATCTTGCAAAAGATGACCCTTCCTTTCTTTGTTTTCAGGAGCGCTTTCTTTCCTTTTGTTTTAGTCTTTATTTTTACTAAAAGCCCATTGCACTACCTGTGCACTTCCAGAGAGTTTAATGCTATTTTTGTTTTTAAATGCCTTTGTTTTTCTTGAAGGGGGTCTGATCATATAAATAATGGTATGGTCAGATAGCCCTGTCCTTCTTGTTTCTGCTGTCCACTGGGGGAGGGCAATATCTTTCTTATATTTTAAGATGCAATAAGATTTAAGACCTCCTCTTCCAGTGTTTTTCTCCCTCGCTCTTTGGAAGTGCCATTGTTTGACCATTGTGCTCCTCCCCTGACAACAGTAAGAGTCATTCTTCTGGTCAACCTTGATTTTCCTACTGTTCGCCTAT
Source organism: Nephila pilipes (assembly GCA_019974015.1). Classification (NCBI taxonomy): domain Eukaryota; kingdom Metazoa; phylum Arthropoda; class Arachnida; order Araneae; family Nephilidae; genus Nephila; species Nephila pilipes. The sequence continues at coordinate 9,374 of BMAW01082160.1, read as the reverse complement.
TGTTTTTCAACTGTATTCATAGGGAGGGCTTTCCTATTGTCATCCTAAATTTAATAATGCTCTATCTTATAACGGTCTAATGCTATTCCTATGAGAACTAGTGTTAGTTTCTCTCGCCAATAGTAACTGCTGTATAGTATATATATCGCCTGTATTAATGACAATTTGCTTCCCCTCCCTATATTAAGTCTCTTTTATGGTCCAGCATTGCATCTGCCCACTGCTTGCAACTTGCCAATAGTGCCAACGCTCTATGGGCATTTAGCATTAGTAGTGGGTCCATAAACCAGGTAATTAATGAACAATAGCTAATTCCTTCCCTAATTGACCCTTGGTCATTGCTCCATTAATAGGTGTCAATAGGGGTGCGCTGGTGACCAACTGGGCCACTAGTGTTTTGACCCCAAATTTTGGGTGCTATGGTCAACCCCCCCTGTTGACCGCTGGTCACTCTAACCAACTTTTTTTGGATTCTCCTGGTGATTTTCAGTTGTTACAGTGATCACTCGACTGCTTTCAGACTGTTCTATGGGCAGTTGTTTCAAAATTTAAAAGTTTTAATTTTTTTTAAATTGCCATATCTTGGTCCCTAATTGACAGATTCTCAAAACTTTTGTACTTTTGTATTTCTCTCTTTATTCTCTATCCCGCTAAAGTGACCTTATCTGTAAAATATTATTTTAAATTTTTGTTTGTTTTTTGGCATTTTCTTCACTTCTCAGGTCACTTCAAGTGACCACTTCGTGGTAGACAAAAACTTTTCCCTTTTTTGAATTCCCCGTTGTCTGCCCGTTAATTTGAGTGGTCACATGATTTGTTTATTTTTATTTCTCTGGCCTTTGGTTAAATTAGGTTTAAATTGTAACTTTCAGATCGTCTTTGTTCTCAGCTTAAGAAATTTTTGCTTTCTTCTTCCCTGGTGTCACTTTTTCTTTTGATTTCCGAGGTTGACCGGGAAATTTTCTTTATGAATGTGTTACTAACTTAATTCCGCTGGCAAACAGTCGGGGGGGGGAATTAATTGCCTTGACAAACAGCCAGGGAGTTACTAATCCATTTATTCTTGTTGTAATCATGTTTTATTTTGTCTATTTCACTTTGTTTATTAATTTTTATATATAATTAATATTCCCCGTATTTGTAAATTTAATGTGGCAAATTTATTATTTTCCATTTATGTATTTCCATTAATATTGTTTATCCGTATTTTGTTAACGGGAATCCTTGTTTGCAAAAATTTGTTAATATGATTCTTCTCATTCTTTGCGCTCATCGGGCCACCACTCCACCATTTATTTTGTCCTCAAGAATTTTTTTGATTTTTATTTTAATATTGTACATTACAAAATGTCTGACTCTAACAATTCCTCACAGACTTGTTTGGGTACCGAACCCATTAACTCTTCATCATCTAATTACACTCCTACACCAGTTGCGCTTCGGACAAGGAAAGAAGTCATACAAATATGCTACCGTGTTGCGGCCCTTGCAGGCAAATGCAAAATTTGCCCTGCCTCTTTTGGTTCTGTTTAGAGACTCAAAATACACCTCCTTAAACACAAATCTAGTCACAAGAGAAGAAAAGCGTTGCAAGCCATTGAGGACATTTGTCGACTCCCTAATCGGTATGCACCCACTCCTTCTGGTCCTTCGACAAGCAATATTCCAAAGACTAACCTTCTCGAAAAATACAAATCAATGTTTCCTGATCTAGTACCAGGTTGCTAAGACTCTACTCCTGTTCTTGCTTCTATCAAAGAAAAAGGCAGTTCTTTCACTGAACAGTCTAACCAGGAAATCCTCTATCGATCAATCCTGAGCTTTTTCAATCTCTTTCTTCCTCCCCTTTTAATACCAATTATCCTCCAGCAGATTGCCAAACTGTAAACTCGACTTTAGCTCTATCTCCCTCAGTTCTTAATTTCTCCATCCCGGAAAATTTTACCTACCATGTATGTGTTCCTCCAAGCCTCCACTCTCCGCCAGACGTTGTTAACACTGGTTCTAGTCCAGATTCACTCCTTAGTACAACTTGTTCTACAATTCCTCTTCTTCCACCTCAAACTCAACACCTTTAGTCTGAGGTTTCAGAAAAATCTATAGATTGCTCTTCACCGCCTCAACCTCCAGTAGAAACCACTACGATAATAGTAGAAACTGTCCTGTCTTCTACTCCTGATTTTAAAAGTCAAACTCCTTCAATTCCTCGGGGTCAACAATCTTCTTCAACTTCTCCACATCTACTTCATCAAATAGAACGTTCTCAACCTGATGTTACATTAGTACACGGGTGTCTAAATTATAACAGTTTGAGGGTCACGTTGCAAAACAAATAAAAAAAAAAAAATGCTGGGCCACACATACAATATTTTTTCAACAAATTGGAATAAAAATTAACTCTATGTAGATTTATTAAAAAAAATTAACTTCTTTTTATTACATATTTTTTTAAAATTTGAATTAGATATGAATAGGTACATATTTATTGTAATTTTATAAGTTTCGTTTCATTTAGTTTGGATTTCATAAAGATTTAAAAAATTCGAATTAATGAGATAGATGTCTTTTCTGCAAGATTATTGGAGTAAAAATTAATTGTGGAACAAACAATTTTTTGCAAAAATAGTATCATATAGACGATCTTGACAGATAAAGCAATACATGCAGTTCAGCAACAATGATGCAAGTATTAATCCTTGTCCAAAGCAATAAATAAGTTACGGCCGATTCTGCAACTTAACTTGAGAAGTTTCAGAGTGTAGTTAAACCTGAACGAGATATAACAATAGATGAAAGTTCATTTCTTTATAAAGGAAGAGTCGGGTGGATACAGAACATCTCTTTGAAGAGAATGCGAATTGGAGTAAAGAGTTTCTTACTGAGCAAATCTAAGAGTGGTACGAGTGGAATGGGAAGTAATTTCACTAATTCATCCGGTGATCTTCTTATGTCGGCCCGAGTTGTGGTCTTACAATGGACAATTTTTATTACTCGCCAGGTTTGACTGATACTCGTGCGTTAGTGAAAAGGAAGATTGATGTGTGTGGAACACTCCGATTGAATAGTAAAGATGTAATTGTAATGAAGACAAATTCCAGGACTAAATGTGTAGTCCACAACAATTACAAAATGGGTGATGTAGATGAAGTAGATAATCATTTAACTAATTTTCTACACCCAGAAAAAGAGGGGGGAAATATTTTAAGAATATTTTCTTCCATTTATTGGATTTGTCCTGGTAGAAACTTGTACAGTAAATCAGGAGGTTTATGACCACCAAAACAATTTAGAACGGAACTAATTGAAAAACTATTTTCAGAAAATCATTGTGACTGAGTCTTCTTCCACATTAGAATAAGAAGACCCAGTATTAGCCCTTCACCACTCAGGTAAAACTCAAGGCATTTCAGATGTTATACCTACTACAGAAAAAAAATCCAATACAACAAGACAGTGTATTCTGTGATCCCGTAAAAGATATTCCGGAGGTAGCCATTAAAAAAAAGAGACCAGATACCAGTGTACAGAATGTCAGGTATCACTTTACATTGTCCTTTGTTCCAAAAATATCATATACAGACTAATATTTCACTTTTTTCCATTTGCCCAAGATATCTGGGGATAGTAACTAATAATAAAACTAAATGCTTTTACAGTTATAAAAAATTAAAAATTGAACTAAAAAAACCTATATTTTGTAAAATTTCAGCACTGAAAATTGAACTAAAAAAACCTATATTTTGTAAAATTTCCTTTTATTAAATAATAAAAATATTTAAGGGAAGCAGAGACTTTGGAAAATTCAGTTAATGGGTGCTGTAAGGAAGGTAAACAAACCCACAGCTTGGATCAACCAAATAGGAAGCTGACAGTTTTAGATCCTACAAATCTCAACTTGACCTAAAGGATGGATTTTGGCAAGTATTATTAGAAGAAGAAAGTGCAGACTTCTGTACTATTAATACTCCATTTGGCAGGTGTCAATTTTTAGTTTTGCCTTTGAATATTGCATCAGATCATGAAGTATTTATTTCATAAGAGAAATAGTAACTGATCCAATGAAGTAGAAAATGTTGAAATTTACTTTGATGATGTAATGAACAAGACAGAGAAAAATGAACAAGATGATCTGATGTCAGCCGAAGTGTTACCAAGAGCAAAAAGGTGTAATGTTAAATTTAATATCGATAAGTTAAAATTCAAATCTTCAAAAATTAAGTAAGTTTGGCAAATAATATCAAAGGAAGGTGTCAAAGATGACCCTCAGCATGTAAAAGCAGTTACCAGAATGGACACTCCTACTCATAAAGCGGGTGTACGATTTCTAGGCGTGGTTAATTATGGGTCAAAATGTATACTTAATATTTCTAGCATAACTTCCCCTTTAAGAAATTTTATAACAGATAAGAAAGAATTTCAGTGGTTTGCTGAGCATGAAAGTAAAAGATCAAAACAACCCTTTAAAAAATATAAGAGTTATGTTCTTAAACTGTTTGAAATGTATTTAGTAGTTCGAAGGAAGCTGTTATTCAGCGTGACAGTTCGAAGGATGGCTTTGGGGGCTTGTCTTACCAAGAGGGTCACCCAATTTCACATCCATCTAGAAGTCTCACTGAAACCGAGCAAAATTATGCACAAATAGAAAAAAAAAACCGATTGCAATTGTTTTTGCTACACAGAAGTATCATAATTTTGTGTACGGAAAAAAATTCACAATTCAAACTGATCATAAGCCACTCTCAAGTATTGGGAATAAACCTATAAAACCTGCCAGGTTGCAGAGAATTTCTGAATTGTTTATGTAAAAGGAACTGAAATGTTTTTAGCATATATATATATTCCAAGGCATATCTTAAAGATGAGGTAAATGATGATCCAGATATGTTAAATGTTGTTCATACAGTTAAAAAACTCTCAAAGAAAGATTGCAGAATTGCTCAGTTAAAACTCACTATTCAATCAGATACTGAACTGAATACTGTGTATCACTATTGTAAAAAATGGTTGGCTGGTTCATATTCAAAAAGTTCCAACCAATGTGACAACCTACAACTTAAGACCAAGAAAAGAAGGCCACAATTGCCTTGGAGACCTCCAAAATAAAATAGTTGTTCACAACACTAACATATGCCCAATCAGTATAATGAACTCCGACAATCTTCTAGATAGTATGAGATAAGACAGAGTTCAAATAGAAAAAGGAGATCATTTCAGACTGCATTGGGAAGCAAGGGACCCCATAGACTGCCATCTCTTCACTGCTCAATCCTTGGGACTGATTTGAAACATTTTGTTAATATTTACTGTTCTCTCCTTGTTCTTTAATGTTCAAGATCTCAATATGGATTAAATTTCCCAATAAAGCCGTAGTGAAAAAAAAGGCTAAAGAGCAATGCTGTAAGAGAAATCCATAAATAATAAAGTTCGTTTTACTTGTAATAGGATTTCTAAAAAAATTGCGAGTGATAATGTACCCAACAATAGTTTTGAATGTACTTTTATGGAAATCCCAGATATACTAAAATTAACGGATTAGCCAAGAAAGTTGTGGGGATTGCAAAGACAATGAAAAAGATTTACAAGAGAAATATAGATTGAAATAATGCTATTTCTGGATCGCATCTATCCCCGGCACAACTTCTATTGGGTTGTAGGATAAAAACTAAGCTTTCTATGATCTATTAACTGATTTAAGAGGAAAAAAATTATTCTAAGGTAGAAAACCCAAAAACTATCATAATAGACATTCGATCAATTTAGGGCAGTTCCATTCTGGCCATGCAACTATGTATATCTTTAGCACTAAAACATGGACACCTGTTCAAGTGATTTATAAGAGTAAAACTCTTTGATCATATATTATTCAAAATACCAAGGGTGAAATATTTGTTTCTTGAGCATTTCAAACATTCCATTTAAGACAAGAAAGGAAATAGATTTCGAAACCAGTAGAACTCGGCCTGAAGCACCTAATCTACCACAGATGCCAAATGCACCACTAAAAATCAAGAAATGAAACAAGGTTTAGCCATCTTATTACAAAACCAAAATTTCTCAATGACTATATGTTATTACTTTCAATGTGGGAAAGGTTTCATATACCCAGGGACGTCTTAAGGCATGGGCCAACTGGGCCTCGCCTTTGAGGGGGCCTCGCCTTGTTCTCTACTCGGACGCCTCAATAAGATCATGATCAAAATAATTTTAATCGTCAAATGTTATTCCCGGACATTACTGGTTGCAGACAGTTACTTCTATATTAAATATATCTATTTACAACGCTTGCTGAGAATCAGGGAAAATATTAATTTTATTTCTAAAGAGAGAGATATCCAAATTATATTGATAAAAGTGCTGCTGTGGAATGGACAGTCACAGACACTTTGCACTCATGAGTTAAGGATCATTCACGAATGGCAAGAGATACACTTAAAGATCATTCATGAATGGACAAAAGATACACTTAAACCCCCAGCACAAGTGACACAAACACATTCCCTATTTTGTGACAGGCGGCAGGGCTCAAAAAAAGAGGGTTGAAATGACCCTGAAGAAAATCACACTTTTTCGAAGAAACAAGTAGCCTACAGTTTGGTCTGAATCAGCCTGAGGTGTAGAATTGCTGAAACAGTGGCCTGAATCATCAATTCTTTCCTTTAAATTTAATTTCTTTGCAACAGCAAAAGGTAATTATGTTTTCATTTTTGAATTGTATTTCTTTGAGATTTAAGATAATATACAAATTTTTATATAGCATTAAGAAAAGTAAAATAATATGTAATTGTATTTGCTTTTTTTACAGAGAGAGTTATAAATATAATATCCAGTCTTGAAGAATTCTGCTCTTTTTTTTTGTAAATTTTCTCTCTCTCCCATGTGAACAACATAAAATAATCTCTTAATGGTTTATAAAAACATATATAAATATTTCAATGGACTCTTTAGAATATTTTTATATTGTTTAATATGCATATAAGTGCGCTTTCCTCCGTTTTGAATGCATTATGATCTTCCGAAGAATTTTCGATGTGTATTGTAATTCAGAGAAATATTTTTTTAATTTCTTCTAAGTATGGAAAGTGTTATTTTACTCGTTTAAAAATTCAAATTACTGTCCTTTTCTATTATTATTGAATCCTAAATAAAAAAAAAGACATCTATAAAACGAATATATTACATTACTACAAATTGTGGTAATGTAATATAAATGTAGAAAAACAATCATATAACAGGAATCCTAGAGTACGATTTGATTATTAGATAAATAAATGCCTGTACAATAATTACTTGTTTTAAGATTATACATCAAAAATGGAGAAATTCTCGTCCAACACAATACAAAATAAGAGATTTTTAGTGCATTAGATTCCTCCCTAGAAATTTTCTATTTGAGTGTGTATGTTTAATCGGATTTTCCTGCAGAAAATTGAAATTTATTATATATACTTTAATTTTAACTCTTATACTTTAAAACTTATAATGTATTTATACTTTATCATTTATTAATACTTTATTACTTACTGATACTTTATCACATATTAGTATAAAATGCTTTTAATGAAAATTACTTACATGAATACAGTTCTCCTAATTAATAATTTATGTAATAATGTTCTTTAATTTTGGGAATCTATGATTTCCTTTTTATTATAATTCTTTGTTTCATTTGATAAACATAATAACAAGGTTATATATATTTCGTATAGTTACAAAAATATATTTTTCTGAGAATTTTTAAGAGATTCCAAATATTATGTAAGACAATACAATATAGAAACCTATAATCATTTTACATATTTTTTATCAGCATGCCATTTCCATTAAAATGGAAATGGCATGTTTTTATTATTATATATTTATTATTATATATTTTCTTAGCTATTCAGTATTCAATATTTTCTTAGATATGATTCTACATTCGCAGTTTAAAAAAAAATATTTAAGGAAATCTAATAATTAACTGTATGCGATAAAACTAATATTGATTTGTATCAGTATATAGTACATATCTATAACTGCATTATAATGATGATTTGAAATATGTTTTGTACATTAATAATAATGAAATAATCATAAGATGGAAATAGGGAAAATTGAATACAGGAAGCAATCACTTAATTGAAGCTTTGTTCTTTCTATTCACGAAAAAGTTAAAATAAATTATTTTAAAAAAATAAATCTTATCACTTTCAGAATTATTACGAAAATGAGAGTTACAAATTGCTTTCATTTTTTTATACATCTTGATTTACAAACTAATAAGCGAGTGTTTTTCCTTGAACGGAATAAAAAAAAAAAAAGCGAAATGCTACACGTAGTTATGTGCATATTACTTGAGATATGTCATGATGATTTTAAAAACAGTGTATTTATTTATTTATTCTTAGTAGAAAAATAATAATTTTTTTTCGTATAACTTGCGCCCGAATATGTGTGTTATTTTAAAAAAATTTCTTAGTTATTTTTAGGATATTAATAAAAGGGGAGCAATCATTTTCTAAATTATTCATAATTTTTCTGTTTATCATCTTGTACATGTTTGAAAGTTGATTCTGAACTATAACTAGTCTTTTAACTTAAATTTTACTTATCATTTATTTTTTAATAACTGATCATTTTATTTTAAAATATCACTCATGAGGAAAAGGGGTACTCCAGTTAGTATAGAGATAAAACCTTTAAGGCTCCCGTCGACACGACACCAAGAAATCCCGTGCATAATGATAATCCTATAGAATTTAGTGCTGTTATATTTAGATCTGGAGTATTGCTTTTAATTGCATGGAATAAAATGCATTTGAAATAGCGAAAAATATAAATGTTTCTTTAAATTTTGATTTTTTTAAAAAAAATTTACAAGTATTTTTAAATATTTATTAAAGACCTCTGAAAATTCACATCCCGAGCACTAAAACGATCGTAAAAAAGTTTTCAATCATTGGATAAAAAAAAATCAAGGAACCTATGCTGTTTCAAATGCATATACTTTGAAAATTTTAAATTCTTTTACTTACAAGTAATTAGAAAATCAGCATTGCACATTTGAGAAAAGAGGAAAAAGGAAACATGCAACTCCTTCTTTATGCGTAAGGATACAGGACCCCCCCCCTTGTCTCATTGATGAAATGTGATTTTTGACTCGTTCCGTGGATTTCGTACCAGAAATGTAGTTTTCTCAGAATTCGTAACGTGTTTGAGACTCTACAATCACGTCGTTCTTTAGCATGCTGGAAACTGCATTTGAAAATTACTATAAATACGTTTTCTGAAATAAGCTATCTTCTGATTTTTATTCTATCATGCTAAAATGATTTATTAGTTTTCTGTATTTTGTATTATTTCTTGATTTGTTTTAACTGCCTCTTCATAATTAT
>BMAW01082158.1:1861-26861 GCA_019974015.1 Nephila pilipes | reverse complement strand
TGAGATGAATAAAATGAAATATAACACACGCAAACTTTCTTGAATAATATGGTATATACAAATTAGTATTTGCTTAAAAAAGTTTCTAATAATGTTTTGGAGTGACGATTAATGAATGGAATGAATAAAATCTAAATAGCGATGCGATTTGCATAATTTATTATAATCGAAACTATATTCTCTAAATAAAGAACTTATTTACTGCCAACGAAAAAGAAATTAACAATACTGTGTTATTATTCTTTTGAAAATCAAAATAAGAAAGAAAACCCTTTTTAAAAACTCCCTTAAATAAAACATATTAGAAAATCTACACATTTTTTCCAACGGGATAAATCGTGAAGTTCTAAGCTGTGGACACAAGTTTTAAAAACAATTTTAATGTTAAAAACATTGCCCCCTTATATTTTATCAATTGTTTCAATGAATAAACATAACAGGCTCATAATATGTAAAATTAATTGTAAAATAATTTTTTATCATTACTTTAATTTATTTACATGCAAAAAAGCACACATTGCATCTGTTAATATTTTATACAAAAAGAGTAGTACAAGAGATCTTACGCTTTTTGTATCCTTAGGTTACAAGCTTTTGTTTGTAATTTAGATAAAGGTTAATTAATCTAAGCTTTTTTAATAACATGCAGGAAAACACTTATTACTTATGATTATTTATTTCATTTAAAAACTAATGAAGATACTATTAAGTGTTCTGCTTAGATGGAAACACCTATGAAAGAGGAATTTGCATTCTCTAAGAATTACATAACACTGATGTTATTTAAAAATATTAAATATTTTTATGGGGGAGGTAGAGAAGTTGTACAGCGAGATTCAAAAATCATTAATAAATTAACTTTGAAATTTCGAAATTTCTTTACCCCTTCCAGACTGAATTGATCCCGAATTTATGGGTCAAATAGATTCAGTTGTTTAATGATAATTTTAAAAAGTAGTTATTCTTTTTTAAATCCATACAATTGTTAAATATTGAGAAGCATAGTGATATGTTTCATTGTAAATCAATTCAAGAATTGCATCTTAAAAAGTGTTCCAAATATGCAAAATACATCCGTCACCGTCAGGTGAAAGATTTAGTCTAGGAATCTCAAAGAATGCAAGAGTTGGTGGAGAGCTAGATTTCACACATATACATTCAGTGGGCACCATTGACAAATACTGAGAGTATTGTTCGAGTTTTCCTATTCCAAATCACTATCAATTTCAGAAGAAAGTTTAAAATAAGAAAAATCTGATTCTGAAATATCTAAGCGATTTTTATCTTCATTATTCTCTTAGTCAAATTCCCTCAAATTATAATCACCAGGCTGAGCAGAAACCATGATTATAAATAATTGGTTAAAAATCAATAATTATTACCTGTAGATTGTCACAAAAACAGTAAACAAATAGACCCCAAGTATCCCTTTACTTTGAACAGTCAAGAAAAGCTGTGTTAAACTGCTATATCGTGGTTAAAAAAATAAACAAAAGCAATCGAAGCATATAAAAATTAATCGGGAAAGGTGGGCTACACAGAGTAAAATTTTATACTACTGATCTACACTTGGGATAAGCCAGAACAGTATGGTTTGCAAAGATAAAAAGGCGTTAGCTGTTTGTACGTAATAAATTAAACTGAGATAAGCTACTAAAATTAACTGTTTAATATTTAATTTTTCTAACTTTAAGACATCAGCGGAAAGTATTCAATAAGGCCTGTAAGATTCACTTTAAAATAGCCCAAATAATTTAATAGTAGCTACGTATTTAAAAGTAATATAAAATAATAAACTCCACCAGAGTAGTATATGGAAATGGTTCACATATCGCAGCATTCTCAAGTTCGTGACGAGTAAATACTTTACAATGTCATCAACAAGCTGCTATTTAAACCACATAATTTATAAGCATTTTTAAACCTGATTGAATTATGTCACGCATTTTTATTCCTTTATGGTTGTATTTGTGAATTACACCGATTACAACCATGAAAATTTAAAGATTTGATTTTTCATTTTAAATTAGATTCGAATGGAAATTAGTTTTGTTAAAAATAAAATTATTTAAAGTAAGCTTTTTGATTAAAAATTTTAATTTTTTTTAATTTTATTTAATAAAATATTTTGTAATAATATTTTTATTTGAATGGAAGAAAACAAATTTAAAGGGATAGATGAGAATTTTATTTTTAAATACGTATTAAGTTTTCTTATAATTCTTTGGAATTCCAAACAGGTTAGTTGAATATGTTTATCACATTTTACTAAAGTATGTATTTGAAGAAGAAATTTATGTTAATTATATATTCACTTGTATGTAATCTAAATAATTAATAATATTTAAAGTAATAGTATCTTCGCTTCAAGAAATGTAAAGCTCAAAAATTGTAACACATTTAGAAACATCGACATGAAAATAAATGTCGAGACTTCTGTTTGTCAATATAAACAGAGCACTAGTTGTTATTAGAGGACTAGTGAACTTTCAAATTCCCTTTGGTTTCCATTTCGACTTTATATTAACTTACTTAGCTGATGTTTGATCAAATACGAGTAATATCAGTAGTTTGATAGAAAATGTATATTTATTCGGAGAATTTATATTTTAGAGAAGACAGTTTCATTGAAACTCATTAAATTTTATTGTGAATTTAGAACATTACTTTTAGGATCAAAATAAATAGCTTTATTATAAAAAATATTTCTTTCCAATGGATAAAAGACATTGAACAAAAACAATTACTTCATTTTTTTCAAAACTCCTTGAATTTTTTTAATCTTTTTTAATCACAAACACACAAAATGTTACCATTTAAATTCAAACAGATGCTTGAAATTTAAATTATTTAAAAATGTATCCTTCTTAAATTTTGTTCAAAATTTAAAAATTTTATTAAGTATTTTTAAGTATTAAGTATTTTTAAAACAGTAACTCATTTTAAAATTTGCTCAAGAATTCCTTCCGAATATCTTTATTTGGCTTGTTTCAAATAGAAAAAAAAATTAAATTATTATTATTAATTAGAATAAACGATTCATTTGAAAAGGTTTGAAGAATTTATTTACGCATTGATGATCATAGCAATAAAAATCAGCCAATTTTTTTCTTATCTAGTTAGATAATGGCATATACTTTATAATTTTGTTTTCAAGTAATTTTTTTGGATTATTTATTTTCTATCAAAAATATAAAACAATTCCTGTTTCTAAGATGATAGGATACGAAGTATTTTATTTCAAGTTGTCGAGAAGAATTGTGATCTCCTCACCATAGAAATATTTTAAATCAATCTGTTCATTAAGTTTTAGAAAAGAAACCGAATCAAAGTGAAATGTTTCATATAATACAACATGTAGTGGGTTTCATAGAAATTTAAGAATCAGTATATATTTCAACTAATTCCGTTGTATTCACAGATACAGATATAACTAGATACCTCTTATCGGATTCTTTATGCTTCTAGGAGCATAATGTTTAAAATGTAATAAATAGTTTGAAATGAGATATTATTCCATTTAATATTCAATGTGCGTATAAAAGGTAAGATTATGTAACGAGACAAAGATAACTGACTCATATTTATTTGGAATAATCTCTATTCTGATGATTGTTATAGTTTTGAAAGTTCAGAGTAGCCCAAATAAAATTATCAAAATGCAAAAAAAGAAGGAAGAAGCTAGTGAACCTTTGCATATGACATAAAATTTTCATATCCATTGAACATATTTAAATTTCTGATATAGATTCAATAATTTGAGGGCATTGTATTTGAGAAAAAATAAGATTATTAAACCTAATTTATAATCTTTTATTATTTATCTTATGAATTTCAAGAGAAAAAAATTACAATTTTGTTATAATATATGCATATCAACAAAGTGATAATAACTTCATTAGCAGTATACCATTATATTAATAAGGGCGCAAATAGAATAACCTATAATATCTTTTTTAAAAAGTAACAGATGAATCCTTGGTAATTTGTTATCTTATTAAAGATTAGCCCCCGTAAGGATCATTCCCTTTTTGAATCATTTTTAAGGAAATGTTTTTTCTTATTATTCCATTAATTCTTCGTAGAGACGATAAATGAAGTTGAGCATTTAGAAAATAAATGTCTTCAATAGGCAAAGTTTAGAAAATGTCGCAAAAAGACACTAAGGCCTTTGCTAGTATTCGACCAAAACATAAAAATAGACATCTAAGAATTTCTGAACTATTCAGAATGTCTGTCGTATTTTTAAAATGTAGATCACTCCAAGGATCATAACTATGTCGAATATTCTGGACATTATAACAATATTCCGAATATTATAACAATGAAAGGTGATTTTAGCATTATAAAGATAGATTGTATATGAAACAAAGATGTATTGTTTTTATGAAAAAAAAATTAAATGTTTTACAGAAAATGAAACAAATGTATTATTTAATGCAGGTACTGATTATTTTTATCAATAAACTTATCTTACTTCCAAAGAACATTATTGCATCGATATATTAAAGTATGGATTTTAATTTTAGAAATTCGCATGCTAACGTGGTTTCTAAAGTTATTCATACTATAACTAATAAACAAGAAGTGTTTTTTAAAATTAAATTGATAGTTTTCTCTTTGATATGTTTAAGATAACAAACAGAACATACATACATGCAATTCCTTGTGAAATTTATTATATTGATGATAGTACATGACACGGAACTAAAAACTATATTTGAACTGATTCATTAAATGTAAAACTTCGTAGTCATTAAATTTATTTTCATTGAAAAAAGGAATAAATTTAAAATTTTTAAACTCGAATGTTCTTATTTTTACATTTAAAAATGAAGTCATAAATGAACTTTCATAATTCTCGGAACCAACAGTGGAAACAATATTAATGAAACTTATTTTGTATATAAAGTATTTTTGTAGCGAATACTTATAGAGAGAAATTCAAACTTAAGCTAAAGCGAAGTTTTAACAATCAATACAATTACAAGTTAATAGATTTATTTCCTATTGGGGGAAAAGATGAAAAAGATTCCAGTTTTCCGATAGCGAATTCATAAAATTATAGATGTTTTTATTTTTGTTGTATTTGAGAAAGAACGTTACTGTTCATTTGCCTTTGCCTAGAATTTAAGTATAAATATAGGAAATATCTACATTTCTTGTAAATACGAGTGAATTTCTTTTAAGCACATATTGACATAAATGTTTTAAAATTAATGTTAAAAAATGTTTGAACTATTTCTTTAAATGAACTATTTAAACTCTGTATAACTTCTCGATTAAGAACACGAGACTTAAAATTGTACAAACACGACAAAAATATAAATGTTGATACAATATATTTCGCTTGACTCATAAATAACATTAGTTTATCTGTAGCTCACTTTATTTTTGATCCCAACTGTTGTGAATTTCGTTTCTCCTTTTAGTTACTTTGTTTTGTAAATATAATTTGAGTTCCTTCAATTCCGACACCACTCATAGATCAATCAAATAATATAATAAAAGTAATTATACAGCTTAATTAAAGGATTTCTTAGAGATTCTCAGAGCTTTTCTATCACCACTCATAGATCAATTAAATAAAATAATTAGAGTAATTATTCAGCTTAATTAAACGATTTCATAGATTCTTATAGCTTAAGAAATAATACAAAAATAAATTACATCTTCAGATAAACAGAATAAAATTAAGCAACTTAGACAGAAGGTGTGCAAATTCCAAATGAATAGATCACGAGACAAGAAATCATCCCTGGAAGCTATAACACTTTAAGTCATTTATGCATAATAGCTACAAAATAGGTGGTTGTTCATATTCCTCTATAGAGTGCGCGTCACCAAAACTGTCCTCTTTCCTGTAGCCAAAAGCATACTGAACTCTACATTTCTACATATGAAAAGTAAATGGCATTTTGTCTATTTATTTTTATAATCGCTTTCAATAACGTTTTTGAAAGCAATAACGCTTTAAAAAGGTATAATTAAAAGTAAATTGTCCAAAGAATAGAATGTATGTTGGGGTTATTGAAAATATTCATTAACAAACAAAATATAAAAGACGTAAAAAAAAAAACTTAAAGCTGATCTCCAGTAAAACTTCAAAACTGGGCTTAGTGTCTTGATCTTCGGCATACATAATACAGTTCACCTCAAAAAAATACAGTTTACCTAAAAAAAAATACAGTTCACCTCAACTCTTACGATATTTTAATAACAGCTTCGGGAAAATACCATGGGTTTATTGAAAGAAATAAAAATCGGTAGAAGAGAATAAAATCAGACATATAAATAAAGTAATTAAAAATAAGAATGAACCCTCTCAAAATTACATATTATCTTAGAAGAAAACAGACGATCAACTAAAAGATTTAATAGGAATAGTTATTTAATTTTGCCTTTTATTCAAGAGCAGTAATTACAAATAAAAAATTTGGTTTCATTAGAAGGAGCCGAATTCTTTATTTATGGCATTGTGATTTCGTTCTAAGCATTTAATAATGGAATAAGTCATCCAATAACGTTTACTTGCGAATCACTGCTTACAAACAAAAGCACAAAATCATTATTGATGCCTAGAAAAAAAATAGTCTTAAGTTGTTCAGTATTCACCTCTGTGTTTATTTAAAAGGATATTATTCTTATGAGAGGGCTGTCTTCATTCAGTATTTTTTATTTTCGTTTTTCTAGCAATTAACCAACCTAATAATGTTTTATAGCTTAACTTTTAATGGCAATTCTGAAAACAGTTATAAATTTAATAATTTCGATAAGTGGACAATATGATGGGATCATTAGTGTTTTCAAGACGATCTCTTTCAAACGAGCTCAATTGAAAGGCCACCACAATTCTTTAACATAATTGAAAGAGCTCGATCCCTTTCAAAAATGGTTTGAAAGGTATATGCAGTTATAAGCAAAATAATTGAAAAATCTTATTTATGTAAACATGGTAAATTAAATATTTGAAAAGTTTTTTTTTTTTGTTTCCAAATAAATTAAATATTGTCAAAGAACTCTTTTAAATTTGCATTACGATTTACATTAAACTTTGTCATGATCTAAGATTATGAAAATATTTTTTATTTGATCAGTGTTTTATAACATCACATCATAATTTCATTTTAAGTAATTTTTATTCGTGTTTGGATTCCTTCTGCCATTGCTTGAACATGCCTTGCTTTTTTAACACTTTTTTGTGTAATTAAAATAAAATTGTTGAATTATTCATTTTTTTTGCTTATGATAGTTCAAATGAAGAGAATTAATGGAAGAATTTTATTCTACTGCTGTGCAAAAAACTGTTACATTTATTTTTTTTATAAAAAATTAAGTTCATAATAATTTTTTTCAAAGCTCTTTAAATCTAATATAACTTTTACTTATCTTTAAAAGATTAATGCATGCCATTTTAAAGACACTTTAAATCGTTTTAAGAAATCTCTATGTTATTGAAGGAAATTCTTAGGTTCTTTTTTTATAAACAAATCTATGTCATTATAAGGGCTTTTTGATTCATTTAAAGACTTTATTGTGCTCTTTTCAATTTTAAGAGCATTTTTTGGAATTTCTTAAAGGAATTTTTATATCATAACACCATCCTCGTGTTTATTATAGAACTATCATTGAGGCATAGAAAAGAGTGAAAAAAAATGATGTCGTAATGATCTTAGATCTTTTTATACATAAAATTTGGCTAAACAAATTTGATTAATGGCTTAAAATTTTCGAATCTTTTTAAAATTACGAGTGTTAATTCATCCTCTTCTTTTTCCTTGTGTTTGCTTAGCCAAAAAAGAAGTCTCGTACTTTTGCTTATTTTAAATATTCATTGAAATTTCTCAATATTTTTCATTTGTATGTTCATTTTATCACTAACTTAATCCTCACATTTTTGTAAGATATTTAGTCATTTTTTAAGTTACATTTGAATGAAATTCGTTGATTATTAGTCTACAAGCTAATGCTATAAAGTACATCGCATTAAACTTAAAGTAAACAATAGCTGAAAGCAACATGTTTATTGAATGTATAACTTTTATTCTTCATTTATGTATTATCTTCTTTCTGTTCATGCGACTAGATTTTGCTAAGGGCATTTTTGTTTAATATATCACTAATTTTGACAGCAGTTTACGGTACAGCAATATCCATTTTCTTAGAAACATTTTATTTGTTTCTCAATAGTATGAAAGTACATAGATAATTTATTCAAAGACAAATAATTGAATGCAATTTTTTGTGAGAAAGATTCTCACTCTGATATGGGTATTGCTAGATACAAATTAAATCCTCGATGGATTAATAACAGTCCTGTTTTACTAATTATGTATTTGCCAACTATTGTATTGATTTTCAAGAAAAGGGCTAATTTGTTATTCATGTCAAACTCGTAATTTACAATCTTTATTGGTTGCATAATAAATATTTTAAATATTCAAGTTTGTTGAAAAAGATAGCAAGATAAAAAATAACAGAAATACAAATGGATCATGAATAAGTGTTGCCACCAGCTGATTATAAAGTAGATAACTTTTATTATAAATCGATTCCGAAAATAAAAGCATCGTAAACAGTTTCAGAGGTATAGTAAACAAATTATCAAGGGAATGAGAAAATAAATAACTGGAATTAAAGGCAATGCATGCTGAAGCTATAGAAAAATAAACATTGATAATCGCCATTGTGTTATCTTTTTTACTTATTTTACAAAGAATACCGCTTTCAGTGTGGAAAATACTGAATTATAATTTGAAAGAAAATATTATTAATTGAAGTGTTGATCAAATTAATTTAATTTCAAACGTTTTCAAACCATTTTTGCAAATTAATCTGGGTTAATGCATTTGTCTTTCAAAATATATCCCTAGTAACATTTTTATTTATTTCAGGAATTTAGATTGGTTAATTTTATTTACATTATAGGGAAGAAAACATTTCATTAAAGAACAATTTATCATTACTTTTGCTTTACTTTTATTTGAATTCTCTAAAATAAGCAGCATATTCTTTTTGAATGTTTTTGTTTTTAAATTAGAGATTAAAAGAGGAGTAATAATATAGAATAAACAGTTTTCTAGAAGGTAAATATTTATAGATTTCGTATTAATTGTAATGAAAAGAATATTTCATCACCTTTAAAATATCTAGAAAATATTATACATTTGATTATAAAGAGTTATTTATCAACAATTCATCTTTTTAAATGATTGTTTTGCATTAATTAAAAATTAAGATCATAACAATACTGGAGAAATAATTTAATATTGAAACTCTTACGATGTAACTAATTATCCCAAAGATGATGAAAGAACACATCATTAAACTCAATTTGGAGTAATTAATTATCTTGTTATTGACAAATATTTAGATAAACTTGGATTACTTGTTAAGTTGAAGTCTTATGTTACAGCTATAAGAAAGTGTCGTAATGGAATGCTTTCATAAATCATTGAGTTAATTGCAATTATTTGTAGTGTTTGTACATAGATCACATTTCACTGTTGTTATTTACTTCAAAACTTTTTGTTAATTTTCCCTTAAAATTAAATATTTTAATGTAAGATGCGGAATAATATTTTACATTTAAATCGAGATAATGTAGACTAAACATTTCCGACAGGGAAACAAAGATGTTGCATTGCTTAAAGTAATGTAGTTAAATGAATATATTTTAAGAAATAAAATTATATTGAGCACTTCTGATCGAAATATAATTTTTAACCATAAAATATAAGTCTCACTTAGGTTTTGCTTTTCAGATATTTAGGCTTGTCAACATAGTTATTATATAATAAGAATGGGTTGTAAAGATTATTCCATCCGTTTTAGATTTGTGAATCAAAATCAAAAATTGTTGTAATAAAGCTGAAGATTGCAAAATCCGATAGTGATGTGATTAATAAATGTAAGACAACGCTGTGATTCTGAGATATGATTGATTCTCTTATACATACACTGCTGGCCAATACAACTGCAACACCAGTAAGGAATTATCTGTGGAAAGGAAGAAGTTGGGATGTAGAAATGATAAGTATTTCAGCGCATTTAGACGACGTAGGAGGGAGAAACGACATTTGAAACACTGTGTAAAGAAAAGTTGAGTAGTGCATTTCTCATTTGGAAAGTGCTTAGTAAGATCGGAGTTTTCTCAGAATATCGTGTTATGCCTCGAATAATAAGAAGAATTGCTTACCAGTAAGTGTCGGAATTCAATAGAGGCAGAACCATTGCCTATCGAGAATGTGGATTATCGATTCGTGATATCGTCGTGAATATGGAATCAACGGGTACCTGAAAGTCATACTGAACGGCATGCAGGATTTCAATGCCTTTCTATGACTAACATCATAGAGAAGGACATATTGTGTGGTCAGCCCTGAAAAACCGTAAAATCACATCAAGGACCATTTGTCAGGAAAAGAGCATATTTTCAGTATCCCAGTATTCGTTCGTGCAGTGCGACTACATTTACAGTAGCGGGGACTGTCAGCACGGTGACCACCACTTCGGCTTCCCTTGACAATGCAGCATAGAGAGCGATGGCGACTCTGGTGTGCCGAACGACAAAGCTGGATATAGGAGTGACACAATGTCTTCTTTTCAGACGAGTTCCGGTTCTGCATGCAGTATTCTGATGGAGGCTCCAAGGAGACCGCTCGTCACCTGCTTGCATCTGATATAAGCCTCACATCTGTATCTGGAGTGATGACTTCGACTCGACACGCACATCTCTAGTTCGGATAGACGGTAATTTGAACGCAGATAGGTACATTTCTGACATCATATGTCCAGTGGTTGTGCCCTATCTTCGAGCTTTCCATACGCTATCTTCAAACAAGTTAATGCAAGACCACAATTTGCACTTCGTGTGTTTACCTTCCTTGATGCACAAGGCATTCGATTGTTGCCCTGGGTCGGCATGGTCTCTAGATCTGTCACCCATTGAAAACATCTGGTCATGGGTTGCTGAGAGATTGACCCACTATCCCTCTCCCGCTAATACGGTTGATGAAGTGAGGCAAACTTGAAGCATCATGGAATGAATTGACTTTTTCTTTCATCCATGCTCAGCTCGGCTCCTTGCCAAACCGGGTAAGGGCCGGTTTAGCTGTCATTAGTGGCAGCTGTTTCTACTAATTTCGCTTCCCTGTAAGCCTCAAACTTCTTGCAAATTTAATCATTTTGTCTTCCTGCCATATTGGTTAAGTACAATAAATATATTTTTTTGTATTTGCTTTCCTTCACGGTGTAGCAATTTTAATGCCAGCAGTGTATTTGATTATATTGTATTTCTAACGTATATACGCATGAATGTGTATTAGTTGCCACCACTTTTCTAAGAAGTTTTTTTCATCGTCATATCTAAGTTCGTACATTTTCCATAAATCAAAATTAAAGTATGATTTCCATACATTGAAATACTGACCTAAAAATAAATAAGTAAAGTTAAATAAGGAATATATCATTAGTATCCAGACCAAAAAAGTACAGTGACAAGTCAGTAAGAGAAAAATGTTGTATTGCTCATGTCTTTACAGCAAAATGATAGCTACAAACCATGGAAATCTCTCATTCCAAAAACGATGAATGAGAATTATAATGAAAAAAAAAAGAATTCAATCAATTTTGGAAGTAGTAATAAAAAAATGAAAAGAATTGTTTCACAATTAAATTTTAATTTATAATAGAATCAAAAATGAAGTATTCAATAAGAATTATTCACCGGGAAATCTTTGTGTCTGTAAGATCAACCATGTTATTTCAATTGTATAAATGATAACAGATTTCTCCTTTTTTTATTATGCTTCGAAAACTTTTTAAAATTCCCTTTCGATTTTTTTTAAAAAACCTACATCATCACATTCAACAAATGATTTTAGAATCTTTATATCTCTTCAGAGCTTAACAATATTGCTCATGATAACTTATACTCTTCAGGAAATAATTAGATTCGAGAAGTTATAAGCGTCCAGCAGTATTTTAATTGTTTATCAAAAAATGAAAATTTTTAAAAGTGCATGAATGCATTCTTTATAAATACTAATTTCAAAAAGCTGACTGTCAGTTTATATTACTGATTTTTCCTTATATTTTGAAAATTGCTTTTATGGCTGCGATTATCACGAAATTATTGGTTTTTGCTATTTTAGTTTTCATTCCTAAGTCATAATTGTCTATTGAGAAAAAAAAATCTTCTGGGGCGTAAGTAACTTATCACTGAATAGTTCGTATGATATTTTTAAATTTCATACTTAAATTTTTTAATAGTTTAATAATAAATTTTTCTAATCTTACTGAATAATTTGCATGATATTCAGTAATATTAGAAATTTTTCATTTAATTTTCAGAAGAAATACAACAGTCCTCTAACTTCAGAGCCGCTTATCAACCGAAATTTTCTAGATATAACTTTTCTTTTTTTTCGGTCAAATTCTATTTGGCCATACAAGCTTATGGATACGAGTTGAAATGCTTTTCTTATACATTTCAGCACGAACTTCTTTCTGAGAGGAAAAGTATAGTAATATTTTCTAAATGTTAATACACTATTTTTGATAAAATTATGAGTTTAATTTGATTTATTCTAGAATCAAAACAGTCAAACACTCATAGGAGACAAATAGTTATTTTTTCACCGACTAATTAATTTACGACACTATCAAATTGAGAGATTAACTAAGTAAGCTTCGACTTGAGGTAAAAAAATTATCTTAACAAATGTGGAAAGTAATTCAACTTGTAATTGGATAATTTCACTAGGTTACAATAATATCCTGATTCAACATAATAGTCAAATTAGCGTCATCTATCGCAAAATGAAATGTAATTATACCTCCTGATCATGGATCCTTTTATACCTCCTTTCTACTGCAATTACGATCAGCATAATGCGTAGTACGTTTAATTTTTTGGTGTATTTGCTTAAACGAGTCAGAGAAAGGAAAGTATTCTCGATGGAGGAAGTAGAATCTTGGTTAGAGTAGAATATAATCATATTAAATGAAATAACAAAGCTATGAATAAGCATCAAAAAACTAATATTTCATTGTCATTTATTTTTAACTGAGGATTGCAAAATAGACCGGGAAAAGAAAAAATTGTAGGAATATAAAATAACCGAAACATAAAGTAGAACTAAAAGACATGCATTAGCAAGTAGTATTCAAATTAAGTAGTTATATCTAGAACCATCAATATATTTAAAAACGGTGTCACTAATAACTTGAAGATGGAGCTAAAAACGACATAATTAGTTATCTTCGACCTACTTATACTTCGGTATCAATGACAAAAAACAAAGAATCTAGTGAAGACACTGATCGAAAACCGATTGTCGGTAAATTATAAGAGCATTTTTTTTTTTAATTTAAAGGATGATTTTTATCCTGATTCAATCCTGTATAAATAATGATTCCTTAAATACAAGTTTTTAGCTATCTCACTCAAACGCCATCGAACTATATTTCTAAAAATTCAAGAATGGGAAGGAATTACTTCAACTTTCATGAAAAGATGGGATACTTGATTTTAAAATATGAACTGCAAATTAGAACGAATTAGGTTCCTAAGACTAGGTATATAACTTCATATTTATCAAATTTCAATGTTGTAATGTCATAATTAGTTTTACATTAATAATTGTATTACTCAATTTCACAATGAATTGCATCAAATTTCCGATAATATACAGCAGATATTTAAACTAAACCTGTATAGAAGGGAATTCTTATTGGAGGTCTCGAAGCTAGAGGGAATCTCTCATACTTCATTTTAGTTTGGTAGAAACTTGGAAATTCTTCTCTTTTGATCAATGAATTGACAGCATATTATGTTATACACATACATGTCTCTTAATATGGAACCAAGATCGTGATATCACATTTGATTCAACTCAATTGTCAACCTGGTATATGGTCTAATATTTTGCGAAAATAAATATAATGAAGTTTGTATAAGTTAATCTTTAAAGTGACTTGAATAAATTGTTCATCATACAAAGAAGGTATAAGCATGGGGCAACACTTACAACAATACTGATTAATGCAACAACATAACGTTTTGAGTAGTTTCAGTAAAATTACTGACATGGGTTTGCCATATTTTACTTACTTTGCTATTCCCTTATAAAGCATGTAATAATGTATATAATATCGTTAATTTAAAGAATAATCAAAACTAACAAAATTAAATATGGAACAAATATTTAAAAAATATCAAAATAACATCTAAAAATTATTTTCAAGCACATGTATAAAAGTTAAAGGAAAATTATAATTGAAATAAAATTCTAACTAAATTTAGAAGAAATGAAAATATTTTATGTCTTTTAAATATTGAAAAATATCTCTTACAGAGAATTTATAATCATTCTATTGAATATTCATTTGAGGAAAGAGGTATTGATATTACATAGATAAATGTAAAGTTAGCGAGGCGATGGTATTTATTGATTTAAAAGTTAGAGAGAGACAGTTCAACTGTAATGTTGGCCGAATGTTTTTTTTTTTTTTTTTTTTTTTGGAGATTAACACCAGGTTCTTTTTTAAACAATTTAATGAGATAAAACTCGTAGTAACTGCTTTAAGATTATTAATTGGCAATTTTTTAATCTTTCTTATTCAAAATTATTTTTAACGCCAATTTATTTTAAAGTAAAGGATTCAGGTTTTTAAAATGTATCATTATAAATCATTCTGTTTAAAAAATTATAAGCGTATCAATATATATTGTGTCAAGCATTTCTATCAATAAAACGCCATTCTTTTTCAAACAAAAGATTTTATTTGGTAATACATGAGAGAGAATGGGATGTTCAGCTATCAAATTCATTAACGCCATACACATGAAGGTATTTGAATTTAATAATAATGTAACTATAACACTGTTTAAAATTTTTCTATAACTTCTCAAGAAAAAATTAATTACGTTTAATAAATAATAGAATGAACTAAAAACAATAACCAACAAGGAATTATTGACCATCATGCTTACTAATACATGTCACATACAATATACTTATACTAGTTTCGCCATATTTTTGGCGAATTTTTGTAGTTCCAGAATTTGTTTCGAACCAGACACTAACACAAAACGGAATCATAATTAAATAATTCTTTTTATTTAATGTAATAATTTATGCATTTTCAACTTGAGAAGCACAAGAGTAAGTTTCAATTTGAGGTAATCAGAAAAACAATTTATCAGAATTGCGAAGGTAATTCAGGTTGAAAATAAATTAATTATCGAACTAAATAATTACGCACAGGTTCAAATTTGATGTATTTCAAGCTAAATCTACATCAAATACAATGGAAATTGGGTATGTTTTCACTAGAGAAAGAATTGCAAAACTTCAAATCATTTTCTCCTTTCAATCTTGTCTAAGAAATGAGTTATATTCTTAATTTTAAAAATACAATTCACTTCCTCTTCTAACATATTTGCATATCTACTTAGAGAAAGTATGGTACATTGGAAGAAGTTCGATGGAATGAATAAAATAAAATCGTACTAAATGGAGCATTTAAAATAAGGGCAAATCTTCCAATAAGATATAGGATTTATTTACTTTGAAATCATTTTTTTTTGATTATTTCTTTTTTACTATTGCTGTTTAAAATGTAAGAATAATTTGAGAATTCGTTCATTATTTATATATTTATAAACATTTTATGTTTAAAATGAAATTTAGTTTACAGTCAAAATATTTGCATATCCAATTCCTTGACACTTCAACACTAACATCTTATTAATCCTTTATTTTCAGGAAAAATAATTTAAATCCGAAACTTCGAGATTAAGCATTGATGAAAGAACAATTCTAATAGGACCTTGGAGTTAATGAACGACAAATAAAATGTAAATATCTCAATGAAAAAATGAAAAGAAGGAGTGTTCGACATTTCTTTCATATTGATTTTTATCTTCAAAGGAAAAATAAAATTTTATATCTTCAGTAAACTGAGAAGCCCATTCTTAAAACTCAAGTAAGATAAATTTGTATTTTGGGAAAATATATTATTTAGCAGGGTAGGATTTTCACTCACATTCAGTTTTTTCAAATTGCACCGAAAATTATTCTTAAAGGAAAATACCTGTTAAAATCGTAGCAACTGTTCAATGTTACAAGATAAATGAATTACTTTTCTGTCTTGTTTTACAAAGCATTCGGATTGAAGATCTAATAATAAAATATGCTGTACCATTCCTTTTAAATCAGTTGAATTTATTCTAATACCTTTATTAGAAACTGTAAGAAATTATTGAAATCAAAATTAATTTATAGTAAAATATATTTATTTGTATAGAACATTGCGCAATATTTGAAATGTTAATCTCACAAGAATATGTAAGAATTAGACAAGGAACCTTTCCTCTTCTTAAAATAAGCAATTGCTTTAAAAAATTTATTAAATGTTTTTAAATTGTTGATTATTGTGAATGCTTAATTTTTTACCATGAATAAATGACTTTGTTTCCTCAATCCGATGTTTCAGGTAGGAAATATATTGTTTTGTTTCAAAATGTACTGAATATAACCTTTTTTAAATTTAAAATGCCTTTCTAAAAATTATACTTCAGCATTAGGTGCTTTTGGATGAATAATTATTTCTTAAAACTCCATGGATAACTGAACTTAATTCATAAAATTATTAATTATTAGTGCAATTTCTACGTTGTGAAACATGAAACTAAGCTGCATTTATGAAGATTTATCTTAAAATACACACACAAATATATATATATATATATATATATATATATATATATATATATATATGTGATCACCAAAGGTGTCCATGTTCTTCAACAATGTACCTGCTCACTCATCTAGAGTGAGGCTCCTTGAATCAAGGAGAAATGTGCCTTTGAAATTTTGCCACACTCACCCTGTAATCCCAAATTCATCTCATGCGAATTTTCGTATTCCCAGAACCCAAAAGTTTATTGTAAGAAAGAAACTTTTGAGTTCTGGAGATTTGACAACACAAAAATAACTTCAATCAAGGAGTAGAACATAGGGTTTCGATGAAATCTGCCGAGTTCTACAATAACGGTCTTTCAAATGTTAAGAAACGCTGGGAGAAATGTAGTTATAATTCTGAATTGGGACTGTAGAGATAAGTCTTAAGAATAACAAATAAAAATTATTTTCTATATTGATTACATATTAGAATAATTAAGACTTTGTGATAACCTCTGGGATTGAGCATTCTTTCGCCAGGATGTTCTAAGGAGATAACAAATACAAAATAAAATAAAGAATGAAATTTACACCATTTATCAAATATTTCTTGTAAAAGGCGATTTAACCAAAGAATTACAGTGAATAGAAAAAACTACAAAAATACAGAAAAGATACCTTTCATATAATTGTCTTTAATAGATTAAAATTACTTCGATCTATACGTATCTATAGCAATATTTTATTTAATTCCGAAACATGTATTATTTTTCTTAACTATTATTAAGACCTGAAATTGTGTTGCTTCAATTTGTTTTTGCTTATAACTGATAGTAATACCTACAGCATTTGATTTCTAATTAAATTAGTTGTTTTCATACATACCAATCATTTTATGTTGTCATAATCATATTTAAACACTTGGATAACCAGCCGTATCGAATAAAGCAGAGAAGAATTTAAATGCCTATAGCTTGTACATTTTTATTTACCCTAAACAGAAGTTGATTATGCTTGCTTCCTAACATAGTGTTGGGATTCCAAAGTTAACAGTTCAATATTTTTTTTTAATGTATTGCTTTTATGAGTAAAAGATATACTTTCCTCGATTAAGTTAAACACAGAGTAGTTTTCGAAATATCGATATGAGTATGGAACTTTGTATTGAATATCACTAGCTTTGTGGTTTAATATTGAATTATTTTTAACTGACTCAAAGCACTAGAGTTCTGACACTAGAGTCCTGATTCTTAGAAGATCGTTTGGCCTCATTACCTGAGTGGGGATGAAATCGAGCGCTTATTTCGAGGTGAGGATTCGAGTCCTGGCTCTACAAAATACCCATCGCTTAGTGGAACTGATACATGTTTAATGGCCTGATACTTGTCAAGATTCCAAGTCTTTTCTTTGAATGTGGTGTGAAAATTTAGAGAGGAGGATGCCAGCTCACTTGGGCTTGTCACGTGACTGAGACTCAAAGTTACGAAGTCCGATGCCAACAGCCCTCGCGTAGATTTTAAGTGTCTCATTAATAAACAATTTATTAATTAACCCCTGCAGATCATTTTGAATTCATTTTGAAAATGTTGGAAATTGAAACCACGTAACAGAGTAAAAATACTTTGAGAAGACTCAATGAAAAAGATAAATGGGCCCATATGTAAAAATGCAACAACTGATGTCGCATGAAATTTTTGTTCTGCATTTGATAGCAAATTATTTACATTTCTGATGCTGCTATCATTGAAAAATCTTTCTTTTATTTTTCAAATTCTTCTAACTCTTTTCATCATTTTTTCTTAGTTGATACTTTTCCATTATTCATGTGAAAAAACTAAGCAAAATCTAACGTTCAAATATTTAAATGAAATAAATAAAATAAAATAAATAAATTTTCCTTTTATTTTAAAATCCTATTACACCTAACATTGAATGAATGGAATAGATTATTTTTACATAAATTTAAATTGAAGCAGATAAAAGAATATCACATCTTGCACAGATAGACATACATCTTTTAAACAGAGTTAATACTGAAATATTTCTAAACATACTTTGATGCAATGTATCTAATCCAATTTGAAGTGAAAGATTCCTGTTTATGCAGTAATTCTCATAGTTTACGGTTTGGTCGTTGAATTTTAGTTCTGGAATTCATGAAATATAGTTCTTTAATGCCTCATCAATTTTAATCAAGTTAGTTGTATGCCGTTTGTATGCTACCCGAAACAATGCTTAAGAATCTAAAAATGAAAATATATTAGATTTACGGAATCATTTTCGAGGAAGAGAGAAAATGGAATTTTCTGTATTTATTATGAAATACTGTTATATTTGCAAAAATAAAAAGAGTGATAATTTAATGGCTATACTTTATTTGTTTTTCTCTTAGTAGAACTATTTATGAAACAATTTTATTACTTAAACAATAAAGAAGAAGTAAAAAAAAATATATGGTTCTTCATATCAGTACATTGTTAAGTACCAAAGGTTTTGAAAACATTTTTGAAATAGTTTTAAGGTTTGAGTTTACAATACTTAAACATTTCACTAAAATACCTTTTTATGATGCTCTTTATCTTTACGATAAAAATATAGATTGAATATTCTTGCGATTTTGATTTATAGAACTTTTCATGTTTCTAATGCTCAGTTCTAGTTCAAAGTGAATTCATTGCATAAACTTCCATGTATTTTCGCTACTTTTAAAATTGTAAGTGGAAATCCTAGTATATCTCAAAATAAATTCTAAATATTTTTGCTCTTCTCATGAATGATTCGGTCTTTTTGTTT
This sequence comes from Nephila pilipes, assembly GCA_019974015.1. Lineage (NCBI taxonomy): Eukaryota > Metazoa > Arthropoda > Arachnida > Araneae > Nephilidae > Nephila > Nephila pilipes. The sequence goes on along the minus strand of BMAW01082158.1, from coordinate 7,377 downwards.
TTATCACAGTTCACTTCTGTCTGAAATCTTATAAGTTTTACTCTTTTCTTGCATCTATCTCGAAAGGCTTGTTCTCGAATTGCCTTAACAATATTTCAGATGTATGTAGCCTAGCAAATTTATGTACAAGTATAACTTTGACTTAGTATTTTGACTGCTTAAAAGTATATTTTCAGCCTTTGATAACCCTCTGAAGTATTTGTTTTTAAACTTTTTATATGTTTAATAATAGACTCCTCACCCCTTTTAGAATAACTTCGCTTAAAAAAAATTACATGAAAGAAATACTAAATGTTGTTTTGAATTAATTTGATACAAGGATTAAAAAAATTATTTCTCAAAAGTTCCGTGTAAGCACAATATCATTCGTAATAAAGGACTAAATTTCTATGAAGTATGATATACAAATTTTGAATTATTTTACGCATGGATAGTTAATGAAAAAAGTGAGACATTTCCAAATTTTGATTAGATTTTTCATTTTATGTAAACTATATAGAATGTCTCATCCTTTTTCTGTTTTAAGTATTTTAAAATGTTTGTTTAAATAAAATTTTATTATTGCTGACAAAAGTACAACACATTTTTGTGCTTTGAATTGAATGAAAGAGACGAAAACCGAAGCTTTGTGCAGAATGACTTCAGGAATTTATACGAATTCAATAACTGTTTTTAAAAGAATTTAATACGGGTGAGCGGCCAAAAGGATTAGTGGTTTTAGCTTCCCTTTCACTACAAATAATTTTAAAATGATTTTGTTTACCTACCTTTTATTTGCATTACCTTTGTTACTTACTTTTCAGTCTCTTTTAGGTTTCATAAAAGCATTTATAAATTAGGAGAATCGACAATGGCTTTTAACGCATTCCTTTATCTATTATACTAACTACTAACAAGCTGTTCACTATTATACTAACTACTAATAAGCTGTGTTTTGACTAAAAAGTGTTAAGTATAATTGCATTATAACTTTTTAAATAAAGGTTATTTTAAATTAAATTTAGTCCTCCATCTATCAATTGATTTTTAATTTTTGTGTTTTGATTCACATATTCTGATGTTTTTTCTCCTCCTCTACTTACAGGAATATCACAAGAATTCATTAATGAAAACAGAAAGAGAATTACGTAATATTTGATTTTAGTTTCAGATATATAGAAAGTAACAATAATACGTTCCAGGACAAATTCTACTCTAGTTGCTTTATTTTATTCGAAAAAGGGTTAAGCGACCATTGTGGTACTTATGGTACCTGTCAGGGTTATGAAAGAATGGCGTAAAAGAATTTCGCCTGCATTTCTGGAAATTAGATGTTATTGTTGGAGAATGTGAGGGATTCTATTCAGTGCATATCGTAGTGTTTCACTTTAGTCTAACATTGAGTGACAAGACAGGACCCAAAATGAAAGCATACGAACGTGAACAGAAAATACTGCGGGATCTATTTGCTATGAATTCAGATAGAGATCATATTTAGGAGTTCAAAGCAAAAAAATCATGTATGGTGTTATTCTGATCCACTGTCGTTGACTTCAGAAGAATTGTTTACTGGAAAAGACAACACTATCTGGCTCAGAAAGTATCCACCCAAAACTGTACGAACTAGGTCACATAATATTGTCCCTCATTTATCTAATGTCAAGAACGTGTTCTGAAATTTGAAAACATGACAAGAGATCTTGATGAAAATTTCTGATGATACATAATGCTTACTTTGTTTAAGCCACACGCAACTAATTTATATTTCAATAATTAAGAACAAATTTTCCAAAGATCGTGATCCTGAAAACACGAATGAGACAGAACGGAAAGTATTGTTTGGATTACTGTTTTATACTGGTGGATTGAGAACTGCGCATGCCGATGTAAAAGACGTGGTCGAAGAATAGATGTAGAATTACCATCTTTCAAATAATAATGTCGTTTAACCGATTCCTATTGAGATGCCTTATATTTGATGATGTTAATCTGCGAGTTGAAAGAAAAATAATGGCAATACATGCAATGATTAGAGACGTTTTTTTAAATTTATTTAAAAGATGTACAATAAATTGATTCTATATTTGAATATTGCACTATAGACAAAATTCTAGACTTTTTCGGAGAAAATGTCTGCTAAAACAATACGTCAACAGAAATCCACCTAAATATGGAATTTATACTTTGGATTTGTGTGATCCTAGAAAGTTCACACGCAGGATGTGAAGATTTATGCTAAACAACAGCCTGTTGGACCATACAGGTTTCCAAATAAAGAAGCTGATGCTGCAAAGGGGTTCATTGTGCATATATATATATATATATATATATATATATATATATATATATGTGTGTGTGTGTGTGTGTAATGAATTAACTTTAATTCAATAATTTCTCTTAATAATAATTTAATTATATATATTATCCCATTCTCTAATTCAAAAGTAAAGATTTCGTTCTAATTTCCTGATCTCCTTCCAAATTATCATTTTATTTATTAGAGCACGCACTCATAAATCTGATTAAATTCGCGTTCCTACGTCCATAAATCTGTCAAAAAATCCCCATTAGACTCCTTGTCTATTATGATATTTTCCCAGAATCCCTAATCCTGTACCACGTGTTATGAAGTTTATTTTGAAAGATCCCTGCTATATTACTTTACACAACAAAATTTCTCCCTCTTATTTTCTCCTCTCTTGCTCATACACTTTCTTCTCTGATGATCATCTGAGACTTTTATTGTGTTTTTCACTTCAGCTTTTGGTGGCCGAAGCTCGACTAAAATCTGAAAGTACGTAACGCTCTCTACGACAGAATCAATAAACAATCTGATTCATATGAAAAAACTATTCATTTACGCCATGCATTCAAAATGTGTTATTAATATTGAACAAAGATTTAATATCTACTTAAATATCATTCGTGATATAAACCGGTAGAATTCCCGATGCTGAAACCCCAATGGACTTGAGAGAGTGGCCTTATATTGATGTAATAACTGCAAAACATCGATAAAAATAGAACGGATGCATTTTTATTTATTACCACCCCTGAAATTTATTTATCATCCCCCCTGAAAATTTTTGTGATTGTTTTCTATGGCATTTTGCGTGTCAAATCATCTCTCCAAGCAATTACAAAACACATTGGAGCTCACTACAAAATTGATGCTGTGTTCGTGTTTAGGGCTGTCTTCATTCATCGAAAAACACTTGAAAAACGCGGAATATATAGTGCAGAACACAAAAAAAATAATGTTTCCTCCAGTTCATTTGTGAAACAAACAAATTAATTATGTCATCTAGAGTTCTGTTTCTTCATCCTGGAATATTTTCAAGTTAGTGCAATGAATATAGGAATTTGAGTGTATTATTCATGAAATATTACAAATTTTAAAATTTATTTGAAAATTGGTGCATTCACTTAAAATAAATTTGAGAACATTGCTTGCTGCTTAATTAAATTTGATATTGATTTTATTTTGATTGTTTATTGTTATGAAATTAAACCGTTGACATATTTTAAAATTTAATTAAATAGTTTGAAGGTTTTTGAAAAGTATAACAACATGTGTTGTGTATCTTGGAATGTGATTTCTAAGAGTTTTTAACTATAAAAATGTGATATTATATGATACATAAATGAAATAGTTTTTGAATTTTTGAAAATATAAGTTGAAATCTTACTATTGTTACAAAGTAAACAAAATAAATAAACTAGGAAACTAATAATTTTTATACATAAATGAATATGATTTAATTTTGATATTTGTGCTTTTTTTTAAAAAATGATTTGAACAATATTTTCTTAGATATGTGTGGTGGATAATTTAAAATGATATTATAAGTGATAATTTAGATTTTACATGCTTTTATATGAATGAATACTATATCGATTTGAAATTATCATTATTTAATTTTGAAATGAATACAAACAGTGTTTTGAATAATTATTGAGAAATATTCAGGATTTTATATACTTTTGATTTGAATGAAACATATTGTTGTTTTATATTACTTATTTGAGAAAAGATAAATATAATATATTGATTTAAATGAATATTTTATATTGAGATAAGAAATTTTATATACTTTTTTGAAATGAGTATTATTTAGTCTTAAAATGAAAGTCAACAATGTGTTATACGTAAGGAAAGAAAAATAATTTTTTTTAATTGTTAAAAATACTATAGGTTTAAAGGGTGTTTTGCATTTAAAGGAATGTATGTCTAGTTCAGACGGTTTCTACAGATGAAAGTCTTAATTTTAAATGGGAGGTGGATAATTAATTTAAATGATGAATAATATAAATAATAAATAAATAAAATAAAGTTAGCTGTACCAGTTTGATATTTGAACAAGTATGGCACAATTTGTCAAAAAACCACATTTCTTCAGCTAATTTGGTAAAAGGATTTGGTTAAAAAATTATTGTAGGCAAAGACAATAAGAAAGTAATAATACAAACATACTTTTATTACTACTTTTTAAATTTAATTAATAGAATTTGTAAACCCAATTTTAAAAAAATTTGCGTTTCCATGTCTGTTGACATTTCTGTACCATATGGAAGAACAGATTTAAATTTTATATGTTCATTCCTCAATCCAGCGATGCATATGAAAAATGTAAACAAAGGTTTTTGATACTGTGTCAGAGTTTTGTCATCAGTGCTTCTCCTGTCAACGGAAGTTTGTATTTGTCTCATGTTCCATACTCAATGTAAAGTGGTTCACGTACCACTATTCTCTTATATATGTGGTTTTACCCCACCATTCTTTAATTTTGAAGGTTCACGTACCACTGCAATTCAAAATTTATGAGTTTGGTTAACGTGACTTTATATTTCTTGTTGTGTTTGAGTTTTATGGATCAAAGTGCAATTGAATTAAAATTGTCAAATTAATTATTTTGAAATCTTATACTTGTTTGAATATTATGTTTGTCTTATCAAATGCCACCCACATATCTTTGTTATTTATATATATATATTTTACAGATTCAAGAATTCATGTTAGCAAGCTTTGAAGGTAGATTTTAAGCACAATTCCACACACAACATACCAATTTTCCTTTTTAATTAGTATTTAATATTTTGATTATTTTATTGAAATTGTTTATGTTTTTTTGTGATGGTGAAGGGATTCTTTAGGATGTAAAATTTTTAGATATTAATTTTTAAATATGAATTCCTTAGGGCATAAGATTTTTATAGGCATTAATTTTAAATATTATTTTATTTGAGTTTAACGTTTTTAAATGTAACTCTAGTTATAAGTTTAAATTTGGTTTTTTACTCATATACTCCTGTAAGATAAGGTTATATATTAGGGCCCAACGCACATCCGCGTCTTGTGTAGGAGGGGTGGGGGAATTTATAATGATTTAAATTTAATTCAATAATTTCTCTTATTATTAATATTGAACAAAGATTTAATAACTACTTAAATATCATTCGTGATATATATATACATTACACACACATATCTTTATATATTATATTATATATATATATATATATATATATATATATAT
>BMAW01082145.1:0-13553 GCA_019974015.1 Nephila pilipes | reverse complement strand
TACGCAATAATAGAAACATCTGTATAAAATTAATGCTGCATGTTAATTTATTATTATTAATTGCATAATGTAAATTACAGCTATTAATGTTGATTTGTTTTGTTTCAGGAGGCCGTAGAATGAAATAACCCACAATATCGTTCAGTTTTAATTATAATCCCAGAATATCGTATTTTAATTATTACCAAAAAGTAATAGAGATAGAAACTTGATTTTTATTTATTATTCTTAAAACTTCTTTACATAGTCATCATCCAGTTTCATATATTTCTCACAACGTTTCCTAAATTTTGAAATCCGTCATTGTAAAATTTAGCAGATTGAACTCTATCTTTTCCATAATGCGGGTTACTTGAACTTAAGGCTTTTTGAAACCAAAAAAATTAACATTTATAGCTGTAATTTACATATGTGCATAAAAATAAATGAATATTTGGAGTTAATTTTTATCCTGATATCTCAATTACTGCTTAGTAATAATTAAAACTTTATAATAGCATCTCGTGTATATATATATATATATATATATCCTATCAAGTAATTCAATCAAAGAACTTTGAAAATTGCCTGAGTATGAATGAGAATTTGCCAACGATGAGAAAGAAATTAACAATTTTGAATACATTATGTATAAATATATGCTTTAAACATATATAATAATGATTAAAAAAGTTATCTCTATCTCTCTCTGTGATAATGATTACGTAAGTACAAAATGATTGTAATTATTTTGCAAATTTTGTTTTATTCATGGACATATGAAAGTAATAATGAAAAAGGTAACATAGTAACAATCTACTGTTCAATTAAAAAAATAACCTATTTGATTCTGGGAATCAGTTCCCCTAATTATCATCAATCATCATCTGTTAGATTCTGAGAGTCAGGATCAGTTGTAAAAGTCATGATTAGATATACTAGTATGCAAAAATTTTCCGAAGAAATCGATACTTTACTATATAAAGCTAATCGCAATAAAAAAAACAAACTTAAGAAGTTCTATGTAAAGTCTTACAAAGAACAGATTAAGCCACCCAAGGAGTGTGAGTTTTTTTTATAATTATTGTTAAATTACTGAATTAAATATAAGAACTAAAGTAAATTATGAAATATCGAGAAATTGATAATAGTAAACTTTTCCAATTTTAAAATTAAAGCAAACGATGAATTATTAAATTGAATATATTTTTGCTAAATGTAATTTAAATTTAAGCAAACGATAAAAAATTGAAAAGTGATTTGGTAAGCCAAAAGGGATCCAACTAAAACTAAAGCCCTAGGATGACTGATTTTAAGTGTTTTTATTGGAGATTTTTGAATACAGTATCATTGTTTTTTTGTGAAACCTCATTAGATTATAAGTAAACTGGGGTACCTAACACTCATATCTCCATTGTTTTATATGAACCAATAATCTAATAAATTCGAAGCACTCCTTTAAGTCTTCATGTTTAGAAAGAAAAAAAATCGGTGCGTTTGAAAAATCTTTGACATATTTCATTTACTCATCGAAACAAGATTGAATTAAAATTCTTCATTTGATAGTATATTTTTTCCTCGATAATTCAAGTTGATCCAAAGAACCTTATTTGCGCTTACATATATATATATATATATATATATATATACATATGTGTGTATTGTGAACCTGATTTCGAGTCATGAAAAAGTTTTACAATCGAAATAGGAAGACCATATTGATCATTTTACCAAGTATTTTAATATTTTCACCCAAAGAAGAAGTCAATTACCCTTACCAATTATATATATCCATCTGTTCCGCCTTCCTTTCATTTCCTACTGCAGTTATAGTTAGCAGATAATTATCTCTTACAGAATTAAATGAACAGACGCAGATAACATAGTTTATTAATATTCTCCAACAATGAATGTTCATGCAATATTAGTCTTTCTCAAAAATCTTCTTGTCCTCAAGGCGCCTGAGTTATTGTTTTTAATAATAATAATGATGATCTTACCAATTCACTCGGGTTTGAGTGAGTAATACCACTAGAGTTGAGGGTTCAAGAGGGAAATCTGAATTCCTCCAATATAAACTAACTCCACAAATGATCTTTATTCAAACTCAGTCTGCTACAGATATACACTGATAACACTCAATTTCTATCACAACTATCTACCGACTACTAACTTTAATATTCAATTCTCCTTCTCTTATATATAGACTTCCTCAAATCTATTTTTAAATTTCTTAACTTCAATCTGATCTGCATACGTCACGATTCATTTGACTGGGACAAGGTTTTATTTTAAACAATTCAAGTCAGAAAAAGTATCCAAGAATAGTTAAAAGAAATTCACGGACAGCCTAATACTCCTCTTATATATCGTTGATAAAATTCTGCATAGCATATGAAAAAAATAAAAATATAAGAAACGTAAAAAATGTTTCATATAATAAATACATTTATAGGTTCTATAAACATGCTTAGAAAACCAATGCATGGAAAAAGAGAATACGGTATTAACGATTAATATAACATCTTTTAGTGTGCGTAATCTTTCATTGGTGAGTATGAGAAGCTTATTTTTCACTTTCCTATCAAGTAATTTAGTTTGATTCGCGCATCAGAACTATGTAACCTACTATATACAAAACTATGCAGTATCTCTGACTTATTTCACCTATTGATTTTTACAAAACTCTAGAAAAATGTATATATGCATATAGACATGAAAAAGATGATGTTTCTTGCACTACTAGTACTAATGTTAGCAAGTATACGTTTTAATGTGATGTTTTTAAACATGCTTCTAACAAAGTTATCATTAAAGAATTTATAATTATTTTTCTCTTATACTCAAAGGAGGGGGGGGGGTTAAAGTTCGTGAAATTTTTTTATTCGATTTGATCAATATGCTATTAAAAATTAAATCAATCGAAAGAGTATAGTTAAAATTAAATTTAAAAATTTAAAAGGCAATGATTTCGAGGATGCGAATTCATTACCTATATCAAATTTGCCAAGATTAGCATTGCTATCATCAATCTTGTTAAAATTGTAATCTTCCTTTTATATTTTCAAATGTCTATTTTTTTTTTCTATCAAATGCATTCATTCACCGTAGAAAAAAACAAATAGTAAATCAAAGATCAATTTAATGGAAACAGACTTCCCAGAATCTAAATTATTAAGTCTCTTTTCACAATTACACTTGAAAAATAAGGAATATATACTTTTATTATAAGCATAACAAAAGGTATTACTGAAAGATTATTCCATTATTCGAAAATCAAAAGCGTTTATTATAAAACTTGATACACTTTGTGTTCCTCCGATATCCAACATGGCAGTCATTCAGTGTTTGTTGTTTTTGGTTGTTTCTAAATCGCTATTTAAATAATACAACATTTCCACTATATTCCATAATTCATGCTTGAAACAATCGTGTTATCAATACCTGTAATTCAAACCTTTTCTTTCGTTATTATAATTTATAATTCAAATCATTATTTACTCTTTTTTAAATTCAATTTATTCTTACAAATACTTTACCTCACACAGACTTCCGCTGAATAAATTTCATGAAAAGCATTGTAATTTTACACTATTCACTGAGAAAAGCGCGCTAATTTACATTCTCCACTAAATTGCCGTTTATTTCATAACATTCATCATCATACCAACCTACTTAAAAGCAAACCACAAAGATAAAAAAGGTATTTCATAAAGCTTTCGTTTCACTTTCTATGGGAAACATTTCCGAAATTGTTATCTGGCAATTTATTCCATCTCATCTTTAGTTCTTTATATAACAGCTCGTAAAAGGACTCTCTTCTTTTTTTTTCCCCCTCTCTTCTTTATTTTTGATGTTTTTCTTCTTTTTTTTCCGTTCACTTAAACAAGGAAAAGAAAAGAAATGAACATAAGACCGGAAAAGTAAGGCATTTATCTATATAAACGCTATTTATTTTTTTAAATAATAAAAAGAAGAAAAGAAAATGGTTGTGAATAACGGATGAAGTTTTAGAAACGAAGAAGTGAAAGGAAGATGGCGCCTGTAGCTATCTTGTGGAACATCCTTTGGAACTAGGAACAATGTGCTGCGTGATAGCGGATCACTCAAGCAGAAATGCGAATATGCAGCTCGTCACGTAGACACTTTCTACTTTTTGACTTTTACGAACAAAAAATTAATAAATAAAAGCGTCCTTCTTTGAAACAATTTTTTTCCTGATTAAATCTGAATTATTCTTTGTATAATCATGTGTCAATAGTGGGAGTTAAAAAACAGCCTCATTCACAAATTCTTATAACAAAATATGTATTTATACAAATTCTAAGGAATCATCAATTTTCCAACATTTTGTGGATCTGTCCTTTTCATATAGTACTGGACTGTTGCCAACTGTTCAGAGGAATGTTATGTTAAAGATGCAATATTAATGCAACCAGTCTCCAACACGAAAAATAACTTATCACTAATCATATTTAAAAGAATACATTAAATAAAGCGGAATTTAAGCAACCACTTTCAGACATCGTTTTTCAATAATCAGTCAACTTAGAAATAATTCATATATAGAGCAAACAAATGCTAAAGTAAATAGTTTTTTTTTAAAATAAAGTAATTTTTCCATATAAATGAGTAGTTTTTTGACAAAAAAAAATTTAATAATTGTTCATATGAATAACAAAATACAAGCATAGTTATATTTTTATTGGAATAAAAAAAAAAGATCTAAATTATTCTACAGTAAAAATAAGAAACATGAATATGCAAAACTAAGACAAAAACAATGGTAATGGTCTAGTATTTCATATGTGCAAAAATAATTCATCGATTAAAATTTTTGTGATATTAAATTTAGATTTGATCTAAGAACTGATGAATGCATATTTATTATAAGAAAAAATGTTTGAAAAAGCAATTTGTTATTTTTTAATAATATAAAATATCTCACGGAAGTGTGTTACATACTATCACACGAAAAAAAAAAGGTTTTGCTGAAGCAAATGTTTTCTCCCCTTATTTCTTTAATTTTTAAAGTTTCAAAATTTTTGAAACATTTTCCAAAATCAATATTTACACTATATTTGGTGCATGATTTAAAGTAATTTTAATGTAAATTAAAGTTCTGGAACATTATGTCCATTCAGTTGCTACAAATAACCTTTGAAAGCGCATATGTAATAAAATGAAGCAAAAAATTTCATTCTATATTTCTACCATAAAATATCATTAAATTCTACATAAAAAGATGTTCTTTACTGAAGTAAGAATAATTCATTAAAACTTCTCTTTTCCCAATAATTATTTATAATTGGATATATTTATTTAAATAATTTACAGCTTTGATTATTTAACTATATGGCTGTAAAAAATATGACATGTTTTTATTTATCAATTGAAATTTTTAAAAATTGCTACGATATCGATTATTTTTCCTCCTCGACTGAGGACAGCAAAGCTCTAACGTTTCAAAATTGAATTAGTAATACTATCACATTGGCGTAAATCTTAAAATTATCTTGAACCTCCATTTGAGGAAATATATTTAATTCTTTTCTCCGTTACAAACAACAAAAAATGGAGCAGAATTTTCGAGACAAGAACAAAGATTACTCGAACGACTGAACTGTTTTTTGTCATGTAGAAAATGTGTGTGTCATGAAAATAGCAACGACTTCGCTATTGCAAGATTGAGACCTTGAACAGCTACTTCAATATTCTAAATTCCAATTTATTTTTCAAGACTTCGTTTTGTTATCGTTCATATATGTTTTATATCGATCTGGATTAGAATGAAGCAGATATGACCTAATCTTTTAGTTTCCTTACATATCACTGAAAAAATATTAGTTGTTCCGTAGGCTATTACTATTTCACTATCACTAACGTCGACTGATAGAGAAAAAAAAAGGGATATGTATAGTTAATACATTTTCTAATAAATGAAACTACGTTGTGTTTATGAATAATTCTTGATTTTTTATTATGCAAACGTAATATACGTTCAAGACAAAACAAAAACTTGAAATTAGTGAGAAGTTTGCCATTTCGTTCAATGGAAGTAGTTGACAATCGGATATTTTGGCCCTAATTTTTTTTCATCATGTGCCTTATCTTTGAAAATAGCTGCCAACATATGTAGGAAATTCAAGATAACAGTAACATAAATAAGCAGAGAATATGAAGAATATATTTCTCAAAGGAAGGATGTATTTTTTCTTAGAGAAGTCCAGTAAAGAGACGTAATAAATTGTTTAAGCTGAATTTCAGATTGTAACTATATGCAATCTATTTGAATTGGCAGTAATATATTACTGTGGAATGTCAAGAAATACCGAAATACACAACAAGGATGATTTTTCTTGAAATCTTGAAATTTGTTTTCAAATAGCTCTATCAAATCGGAAAGCTAGGGTGTATATTTTTCAGAGTTCACAGAGCCGTGTTTAGGCAACGAGTCAAAATACATATAATTGTTTCGTTTAATTTGAGATTGCCGAACTTTCAGATAGATTTCTAATGCTTTTCAAATTCGAAATGCTGCTTTTTACAGATTAGTATTCCCCTTGAAAAAGCATATTTAATTCATTTGAGTACGAGCATACTTCTCGTAAGCGGTCAGTTTTACTGTGAATAAATTTTTATTGTCCAATTTGTTTGTTTTTGTTTCCCCAAACGACTTGATTTCATTTCACAAATCATGAATATTTTCAACTATTTACCATTAATGAGAACATTACGGAGATTACCTCTGACACCAGAGAACGCAATGATACCGCGAAAGAGCAGCACGGAGCCATACGGAGTTGCTCGGAGTCATCTTTAGAAATGGGTCTCACTTTTGTCTTCGTGAGGAAGCATCACTGTTAGAGGCACGAGAGACAATTTGTTGTCCTTCGTCGCCCAACTATACAGCAGGATGTAATAGTATGGAGTATGATTGCGACTGTTTCGTACGATAACCTAACACCGTTGGTCTTCAACAGCCACTTAGAAGGCCCAATAGTGCATTAGTGAGGTCGCTCGACTGGTGGTCATTTCTTTTGTGAACACCCTTTTCCCAATCCTCTCTTTCAACACGGTAATACTAATGATCATACCGCTGCCATTTCAAGAGCTTGTCTCGCAGGCATGGACTTTATGCCATGACTGTCACCCATCAGAATTGTCATCCATTGAAAACTTATCGCATTCTATAGACTATTCTATTAAGACTTCACTACTACCGCAAAATTTACAAGAATTATATGCCAAAGTTCAATCCGCATGGAATGAGTTGAGTCAAGACATCGTTAAGAGAGTTTACGACTCCACACCACGACGTGTGGCATAATGCATAAGAAATAAGGGCGGCCCAACATCCTGTTGAGAATTGAACTGATTTTCTGTTTTGAGTTAAATTTTGTCATAGCAACTCTCAGTTTTTAATCATTTCTTGGGGAGTACCAACTTACTTTCAAATATCATTTCCATCTGATTATTCCTTCTAGGTTAAACTTTTTTACGTTGAATGTATGTTTATATATATATATATATATATATATATATATATATATATATATATATATAAACACACGATCAATAACTCCTTATTCCAACATTGAAAACAACATTTTTTTGCAAAAAATTTTTTTTTATTCATCAACATAACACCTTTTGTTAACTCTTTTAGGTTATACAATTCCAACGCTTTTCCAAATCATTTCCACTGACTTCAAAAAAAAAAAAAAAAAAATCGTTGCAAGAAATCTTTTTTGTTGCGAGTAAATAGCGATAAACAGCTTTCTGAATCATCGACTCGTTGCTGTTTTTGTTCCATCGAAAGCAATCGCGGCACCCACTTGGAAAAAACCTTTTTCCTGGTCCGATCGACTTAAAATTTTGACACGTTTCAAGCAAAGGTTAGTGCTCTAGAAAGACCTGGTTACTGGTTTACTACGAGCGCCACCTCTGGGTTAGTCTCGGGAGTTATTGATCGATGTGTTATATATATATATATGTGTGTGTGTGTGTGTGTGTGTGTGTGTGTGTGTGTGTGTGTGTGTGTGTGTGTGTGTGTGTGTGTGTGTGTGTGTGTGTGTGTGTGTAAGTATACTAAATACAAATAAGACTAAATATAAGGAAATCAAAAATATTTAAATAACATAACAAAATAAGAATCAATTACAGAAAAATAAAGAAATTTATTACGTAGGACAAAAAATGTCAGAAACACAAATGAAATAATTTAAAATTATGTGTCTGGTTAATAAATCTAAAAAAATTTGATTCCTCTTGTGGTCATCTTTTAACGTGTTCATATTTTTTAAACATAAATTCAATGATACTTTCTTTAAAAATAAGATTAACTAAAGAATTAAACTTTTCATATGAGGCAACATTATTGAATCAGGGGCTGGAGTCCTGATGCCACTGAAGATCCTTCGTGTGGCTGGGCTGATTCATGTTAAATCTGGTCGAGGTCCCAAGTCCTCCCATCGACTTGGCGTGGAAGTCTGGAGATGGAGAAGCCATTTCAAATCTGGTCCTAGTCATTGACCAAAGTTCGTAATTACGAGGTCTAACGCCAATACCCTTCTTGTTGCTTCTCAGTGCGATGTTAACACATCGATCAATAACTCCCGAGTCTAAAATTGAAAACAACATTTTTTTTGCAAAATTTTTTTTTATTCATCAACATAACATCTTTTGTTAATCACCTTTTAGGGTGATACAATCGTTCCAACGCTTTTCCAAATTTTTTTTTTTTTCTTTTTTTTTTTTTTTATGTTTTTTTTCCAATTTTTTTTCTTTTTTCTTTTTTTTTCGCAAGAAATCTTTTTTGTTGCGAGTAAATAGCGATAAACAGCTTTCTGAATCATCGACTCGTTGCTGTTTTTGTTCCATCGAAAGCAATCGCGGCACCCACTTGGAAAAAACCTTTTTCACTTCACTTCAAAAAACCTTTTTCCTGGTCCGATCGACTTAAAATTTTGACACGTTTCAAGCAAAGGTTAGTACTCTAGAAAGACCTGGTTACTGGTTTACTACGAGCGCCATCTCTGGGTTAGTTTCGGGAGTTATTGATCGATGTGTTAATAAACGATCACAATCACTACATACGTAAAATTATTTATAATAATTTGCCTGCTTTTGTTATATAAGAATCAAAACTATTAGTGATGGTTTTGATTTTAATTAAGTTTTTTTTTTTTTAAATCTAGGTGTTGAAAATGCATGTGGACATTTAATTTTATTAATTTTAAAACCATTTTAATAAAGTGCAGTTAATCTTATTATTAATTTCTTTATTAGCGTGGTAATTCGCAAGAACTTTCGTCAAATTTCTGAGAATGTCATGATGCAATAAGAGAAATAAATGATTTTATCGTGAATTTATAATGCTGAAACTGTTTTCATCCTTGAAAAAAGTTCTAGCATTTATTTTTCCCCCTGTTACACTGTTGCGTATCTAAAAGACATTTTAAAAAATAACACACAAGTGATTCTTAAGTCTGTAATAAAATTCAACAAATACGGTAGCAGATGTTTTATCTATCTAGAATTTGTTTTGTATGTTTCCTGCTGTAGTGATGCTATCAGTATCAGAAAAAAATTTAATTCGATAATCGATTATTTTCGATTAGCCGAACGCACAACCGATTTTTCAATAACATCAACGATTCTTCAAAGTATTCTCAATGCACTTTAATCCTTTAATCCGATTATAAAGGTTGCCGGAGACACGTAAATCGCTTACGATTGTATGTAAATATTTGCAATGGTCGCTTCTGTGTATTTAGTCATTCTTTATATAAGAAAGGAAAAATGTTTCAGGAAAAAATGATTTATTGAAGCGCATACAATATGAAAATTTAGATCGTTTTCAGGAAGAAGAAAGCTAATTTTTATTTTTTTACTTATCATACATTCAAGTGTGTGTAGTTTACCCAATACTTCATTAATAATTGCAACATTAAAAGAATCGAGTTCTGTAAAAAGGATCCAAGGTGACTTAATCTTATCTTTATGATTCGGAATAGGCACTCCTGAAAGAGTTTTGTATTTCGAATACAACAATTTAAGAAAGCAAAAGAAACATTTATATCTTATGTGTCTCTTTTTTTGGAGTAGCTTTAATGAAATTCTCTATAGAATTATGCAGGCAAGACGTATCAAACCCTGTCGAAACTTAGGTTATTCCATATTTTACCTAGTATTTTATCATCAGTTTATGTTGTTGTTAGTTTTATTAACGTCGCTCTAGAAGCAATACGAAGGTTATTGGTAATGGACCTCGTAATTTTGAACCTCGGTCAAGTGATGAGGACGATGCCTGAGCTGGCACCTCCCTCTCCTAACTTCTAGACCCTGCCGACGGGAGAACTTTGAGCCTCAATAGAGTTAACGTGCATCAGCACCAGCTATACGACGGATCTTCAATGGCATCAAGGCTCGAACCCACGACCGACGAAAACCACCGGCTGCGAGTCCGTGATCGTGATCACTAGGCTACTGTGGCGCCAGTTTATGAAAGATAATTTAAACATTAAGATTTGATTTATAAGTAATACAAAGAGTTAAAAAAAAGCACTGTTTTAAAATTGGACAAAGCCGATTTAATAATATATATATATTATTAAATCGGCTATATATATATATATAATAATGATTTTATTTAAGTTTCAATGTGTATTCATTACGTTCAAAAAAAAACTTTACAGTTGTTTGAGAATTCAATTTCTCTAATACCTTTTTTGATAAATTTCATGTATTCAGGGAAAAATGTGAGAACAACAAACGAACTATCCTCAACTTCGAAGACGAGTTATTACCTGGAAATTACCGAACCTGTGACACAGCTGTTACTGAGTAATCCCCTGTCATAGAAAAATAATTCTGATAGGATCATTCAAGAATGATGTGTCATGAACACTTAATCTGAAATTATCACATATTTTTTTTTATCTTTCTTGATAAAAGAGAACTGTTAAAGTAGGAAAATGTGTCACCCACTTCGTTCGAGAGAAACTTTAAAAAAAGCCGTGGAATGAAAAAAAAAAATGGTTCTGATTATTTTAACAATAATCGCATTGATCTTTGTTGTGTCCATTTGATCCATTTAGATATTACCCCCGCACTTCAGAGTTTGATGTTTAAGTTTTTTAAGATTATATGTTCTAATGAATACGAAAGATTTCTTAATTTCTGTCGACCCTTTAAGTGTCAGATTGGTCAACTTTGTAGACTCTGACTCTAGACATTAACTCAGATTTTATTTCAATGTAAGAATATATTAAGCTTCCAGTCTACCTTCATTTTAATTTTGTGAATATAATGAACGTCACGTAATTTTAATCCCAAGGAATAAATAAAATATTTTTTAAAGACCGGACAACTCTCAAATGAAGCATTAAAATCTGGAGGGAAAATGTGATTTCGAAGAAACCTTTATTATCTTTTGCTCTTTCAAGTGTACTTTATTGCATTCGAATAGGTAAAATAGTAAATATTTTAGGACAGTGGTAAAAATTCCGCAGGATTAATATTATATTCACGAAATCAAAAGGGCCGATAGAAGGGAGCCTTAATACGAAAATTTATTTTACAGGTGTAAAATAATATACTGTATAATCAAAATTTTATTACAACTGCCTTCCGGAAAATAAATAGTTTATAGTTTTATTATTATTATTATATATTTTATTATTATAGTTTATAGTTTTATTATCAATGGAGAGAAGAATTTTACATTCATGAAGCAAGTGTTCCTAGCACTGCTTAAAAGGGTGTAAATCGCTATCGTCAAAAAATTTAACAATTCAGGGAATAGAAATTATTATGAACATGAATCTTTTTCTTGTAAAACGATTCGGAACTCTTAACAATTTAATGTGGAAAGAACATCATCTTATTATATAAGACTTTAATTATAACTTTTTAGTTAAAAAAAAAAATTTTTTTTTCGTTAAAATTAATATAAATGTAATATGCAGTTGCTTAAGGTGCCTTTTGCAACACGACTTTAACAAAATTGTTATATGCAATTAATTCTTTTTTAAACAATTGGCTTAAGAATTAATTTTTATAACTTTATAAATCATGTTTAATTAAAAAATGAATAAAAGTAATTAACTTGTGTTCAAGTATAATCATTACATCAATTAATGTAAACTAAAATTGGAAACAATTCCGAAATATTTTCTTGTTATGACTTGAAGTAATGGGCTTCATTCATCTAGATCTAAAAAAATGAACACTCAATAAAAGATATCGTTTCAAAACGCCATAAAAGATATTATTGCTTATTTCAAATTTTCTTATTTAATATTTTATGACTCTCCTAAATTTTCTCTATAGAATGCTGTTGAAAAGAAGTTGTTCTGAAGGAAACCTCTAACAGATTTGTATGATTTCCTCTAAATTGGGACATTTTATTTTAAAATGTGCAAACTTTTTTCTTAAAATTATTAAAGTAAGTTTAGATAAAGCAACGATCTCCTTCCAGAAAATATTGAATTAATACAGTAGTACCTCCCAAAAAGGGACACTCACCGGACTAGACATTTTGGCCCTTAAATAGAGATGCCCCCTATTCAAAAGTCACATACTAAGAAAATGTAATTAGAAACTAAAGCCGTATCTAGCTTTAAATAAATGATGTATAAATCTGTAACATAATTACAAATATTTATTTGAATTTGAAGTTAATGAAAAAGAAAAATTCTTTAGGAATAAAGTTTTATTATTGTAAAAGTGTATGAAAGGGAAAAAAAGTTTTGATCTTCAGAAATTTATTGAAAGTAATCCGTTACACGGGTATGTTTGAAAGTCTATGCTCAACAAGCATTTTATTTTTTTCCACTTGGATATTGGTCACTGATTATTCTAATACCTTCACTTTCACCAAGAGTTATCATTTTTTTTTATTTGGAAGATGTATTTTAAGTGATTTTTATAGTTTTTAGATCACACTATTCATTTGGCTAACTTTAGTCTTCCTCACTGCTTTCCAAGCTATTTTTGTGAAAACTCTCGTCAACTATAGTTGTAAGAAAAGATTTTATGTCATCATTGGCGCTTTCAATACACAAGTTTCCGCCGATTTTTAAATATACTTGCATTTGAGCCCATCCACTTATTTTGACATGTTACCAGTTCATATTCATCCTTAGTTTTATTATTGAGGACACTCGAAACAGGAATTTAAAAGCCTGCCCCCTACTGAGAACTGTAGCAAGAATAACAGGATTTTGAATTCCATGAATGGGAAATATCATTTTGAATGCACTACAACTTGCTTTTCCCCGATGTCGTGTTCCCCGTTTCCCACTAAAAAGCAATGCTTAAAAGAGAGGGATTAACTTTTCATTGCATTGATCCCTCGTAACAAAACTATCTTTCACTGAGCCCACAAACTTCCCTTTAAAACCTCAAAAGATTAATAACAAACGAATTTTTTTTTTTTATTTTTACTTATTTCTTTAACTTTATCTTATTTTTTGAAACTTTTATATATTAAGGTACCCCCATTCATCGGAACGAAATGTCCCATGAAATATATATATATATATATATATATATATATATATATATAT
>BMAW01082138.1:427779-459416 GCA_019974015.1 Nephila pilipes | reverse complement strand
ATTTATTACATATTTTCTGAATTTCATGAATATGGTTTCAACAAAAAATTACATAATGGAAACGTAGATTTAGTATTTGTATACATATAAAGTGTGAGTATGTCTCAAGTAAAATAAGATATTACACCGGAAAAAGCATTCATTCACGAAATACAAGCATGAAGTTTTCTCACCATATAAATCTCAATTCCTCCCAGTTTAAGGGAGACATCTTACTCACACTTTTTAAAATTGTCTGGAAACATTCAAATTAAATAAATTCAATTAGCTTCTCAAAATTTTGAGGAAGCAAATAAAGTTGAAACAAAAATTTAATTTTCTTTTTTTTTAGGATTGAACGGAAAATCTGCTGGACAATAAATAAATATGTTAATAAATCGCTATGCGTTTGTTTTGTTAAATGTTTCAGCATTCGAACAATACTTCGCTTTAATTTCACTGAATTATATTTTTTTTGAGATTTACTTTTATACAAATAACAATTAAAATGGTATACAATTCATATTTTATAAATACAGAGTACATATTAACATACAACGGAAGAAAAATTTAGTCAAGCAGTGAAATGATGCTGAAATAAATGGTACAATTTTTTTTTAAATTTAACCTTCTATTATATTAAACACAAACCTCAAATTTTAAATCATATTTTCTAAGAACAACCTGACACATTGGTTATCTGAATGTAATTTTAAACTCATTATACTTCAGAAAGAAAAATAAAGAAAATGAAACAGGGAAAGAAATGAACGGTATAAGCTAAAACTAATATATTACATTGTATGTAGCAGCCAATAAATAATGGAATTATCTACAAGAGAATGCCACAACCATGAATGTTTTAAAAATATCAAGGCTATTGTACCAACTATTTGAATAATTTACTCAAAGATATGAAGTTACTCTTACCCGGCGACTGACCTTACATCAGTTCATTAATAACTGAAACTAAATCTTTAACAAATTCATTGTTCAAATGAATGATTAATTTTAAACTTGGAACTAACACAGTGCAGTAATGGGAATGGTTTGCATTGATCAGTAGAACTTAATAATGCCCTGAAATTTAGCATACACGACTACGATTACATCACTAATGATAAAAGGATCCGATCCGCTGTCTTTCTCCACATACAGTTTCCCAGAATCGATCCGGCGATGAATTATTACTCTCAAGAATATGTGTGGGATTCAGTCAGGAACACGGAGTACATTTGTAATCTTTGCACATCCATATTTTAAATAGAGATGTATGATATATACATACAAAAAGATCCGAGTGTTTTTGAATGAAAATTCACATAAGTAAATGTTGTTTTTCATAGTGAAAAGCTATTGTTCTGGTAGAGTTTTTCAATATATATGAATATTTATATCTTAATCTATATTATGTATAAAAATGTATATATCAACATAAAACTGTACTTTCAAGGCTCCTTCTTTGAATTATAGATTCTAAAGTATATGCATATGAACAAGGAGACTTCTCTCATTTAAATGTAGAGAAATTTATAATCATTTCTTTATAGAAAAATAAATTTTTTTATGTGTTGGATTACATTTTTTAACATAAGTTTTGACTTGAATCAAACTTACAATATCCATGAATATAAAAACTTATTTAAAAAAATGCGCTTCAAAAATAATAACTTTTCAGTTGAAATTTTGTTTTATTGTCGAAATAATTTTTACGTAACTAAGAAAATTAAATTATTTCATTCTACAAATAAATATATCAACACATAACTTATAAAATATGCTGTAATAAACTCTTTTATTAGAATGAAATTTTTACTGGTTTTAAGTAATGATAAATAATTTACGTTACATAAATTGACGTCAAATGTTAAGCAAAATATTAATTATCAACTATGCAAAAAAATATTTTTAGTTAGACATCCGTAAATATATAATTTTAAAAAAATATTAAAAATCAAAAAATTCATCATTTTAAATTCAAACATAAAATTTCCTAAAGCTGAACAGGAATTCTAAAATGAAATACATAGAAAGAAAATAAACAAATTTTATCATTTTTTTTATGGAAACGTAATATTATCCATTAAATTCACAAATTTATACAATCAAAACATAAGATAAAATGAGTTAAGGAAACTTAATTACAAATTCATTCAATCCCTTTGCGTATTATTTTTTAAAAATGGCCTTAAAAACAATAATGCCTCAAATTTGTTTAAGAATGAAGAAAACTATTATATTAATAATATCAAAATAATAACTACATAAATCATTAAACATTTTTTTTCATTTTTTTTATATTTACAATTAATCCCATAATGTGGATATTTAATTCAATATTTATAAATCAGTAACTCGTATCATCCTCTTGTAGTTAAAATATCAATAAAATTATAATATTTTTATACGAAATATCATTATAATCTTCGTTTTACGTTTGTAAAAAAGCATAAATTTACTTTAATTTTTATTTATCATATTTAAATGAGTTTCTAAGAAATCAATAAGGAAATTTGCTTTAATGCAGTTAAAGAAAAACTTTATAGTTGTTATTTTTTGATGAATTACTTGATATAGATTTCTTATCCAGTACAATAGGATCAAAGATAATGTTACTAAGAATAGAAATATATAGATTGCGATTCCAGAAAAGAAATTTCTTAAGGAGAAAATTATAATAATTTATCTTGTCATGAATATTAATATAAATTTTATTATTTGTAATTTATAGTTTTAAGAATAAATAATTTATTTCATTATAATTATTATTATTTAAAGTTATATATATACATAGTGTGTGTGTGATATTTATTAATATAAATAAAATAATTAAAAATGTTATAAACAAGAATAAAACTTAAGAAAAATTAATCAAAAACTACAAAAATAAAATATTAAGTATTTTTTTTTAGATTATAGAAAAAGCATAGTAAAATATTTTTTTTAATAAAATAGTTTAAACCTACAAAGTGAAATACCATGCCACAGAACAAATGGTAAATAAAACAGACTTAAGAGTGAATCAAAAAAAAATAACAAGAAGTTAAAAGTTCAAAATTTGAAGTTCATTTTAAAATAATAGCATTAAATCAATTAAAATACAAGAGAGAATGAAACACTTAAATAAAAAATAATTTTTATAAATTCTAAATCTACTTTACACTAGATTAACAAGTTTAACATATATTAGATGCCCAAAATTCTCTACAAAAAAAAGATGTTACATAAGGATATGGAATAAATCCGAAAAAACAGAAGGCAAAAGACTGCATTGTAATGTAAGAGAGGCAAAGGATATATATATATATATATATATATATACTCAAAAATTGAATAACGACAAATTGAGAAAGAAAAAAAAATCTGTTCAACTAGATTCTGAAAAGATTTAAGAGCTTACATGAGATATTTCCCATGCGACAACAAAATAAGAGTTTAACATTAACTTAACAAGTTTTTTCCACTATAGTGGAAAGGGGATTGTATCAATCTTCTATCAGAGAGAAAGAACACAAATGCTAAAGAATTTCAGATTTTGAAAACGTTCGCAAAATGATTAAGAAAAGAGAAAAAAAAAAAAAAAACCCAAACAAAAATATATAAAAGAGAAACATAAAATTTTAAACCAATAATATAAATATTAAATTAACCAAACCAGAAAAAACTGTAAATTATAAATATAATTTAAATTACACTAAAAATTCAAAGAAAATTCTACTTTTGAATAAAGATTTTACTGATCCATACTAATGTTAAAACAACGTAACTCAAGTCTAATGTTACGTAACATTTAGTTATAAAATACATTTCTAAAAATATTTACTTGCAAAGCACTTTATAATAAGTGATATCTTTGAATCCCAAACGAGAAGCGTTTCTTTTATTCAGGTATATATCACATGGAATTCTATAAATTATTCACGAAATTATTCTTCTTTAATCATACTCTGGGTAAAAAATAATAAAGGTGTTACACATTTATCATTATTAACTAGAAAGAAAGTAACAACAATAACAAGTCCACAATATACGTAAGCATTTAAAAGCTTTTACAATAAGAAAATATCTTGATAAAAATATAGAAATATATTGGTGAAATATTTACTTTCAGAGCCACCTTATTGTACGATTTTAATTTGTTTATAAATCTTAATAAAATGATTAACATATATAAATAATTAAATTTTTATAATACTGTAATCTTTTATTAATACTAAACTTTTTATTAATCTCTCTTAAGACTTTAAGATCTTTTATGTGAATCTAATTAAAAGAATCTTCAAAATCGTAAATATATAAATAGCATAAATATATTTATTACTTATATATTTAAATATATTAGCATTACTTTTAATTATGACATTACTTTTCAACTTCTCTATAAGATTTTGGATAAATTTTATAATATTTTACTAAAAAGAGTAATATATGTTTTCGAAGCATTAATTACTGAGGTGTATTGAATAGCAATTTCATGAAATTCTGTGTTAAAAATATTAGTTAATTTAGGAATATTAATATTGACATACAGATTTTCCAGTAAAATGTAATAATTCTGTTACAAATTTTTATCTAATTATTGCTCATAACAATAGAAGACTTAGAATTCTCATCACACTTATTAATTAAGTTAATGTAGAATTTCCCCCCATACAATATCATTAATTAGGTATATTGCCTACAAACGTAGTAATAAATCTGTCTAGGAGATTAAAAATAATAGTTTTTTAACCTTATAAAAATAGATATTCTCATTATAATTATCTAATTTACTAATCTTTATTTTTTAAGTGTAATAATTTATAAAGTCAATAAACTGTATAAAATCTTCTAAAGAAAGACCATAATTCATTGTCAATAATATTATCAGTATCTAAGCTCATTAATTTCTTTACATGAAAACTATTTTTTGAAATGCTAAAACTGAAATTAGTCCCTTGATTCATATTATCTGTTATTACTTTATTTTTAACAGTATTCGGATTATCTTTAATCCCAACAAATAGTGTACATCAATGATGTTTATATTCATAATTGATATACTCTATGGAAGCTTTAAGCATGCAAATATCATTCTTTAAAAATATAATTTAGTACCGTAGGTAAAAATAAAACAACTAATTTTTGTAATGTTTAAAAGTTATTCATGACTGAGATTTTTAATAGGAATTAATTTTTATTTTTATTAATACGATTATTCAAATAAATTTTATCAAAAATTTTTATTCAAAGACTTAATAGTAGAGTTATTTTTCTAAAAGAAGTTAATAACCTTTATATTGTATTTGTGGAACGAATAGTTAGTTGCATTCTGAATTAAATGATTAGACATAATCTCAAGATTATTGTCATGGAAATAGTTTCTATATAGGAATGTGTTTAATTGTATAAGAAACTATTCCACTAATTTCTTAAGGCTAAATTATCGTGATAACTCTTAAATTGTCATTTAAAATGTAAGACGTAAATAATAGGATAAAATGAGAATATTTTGTAGACTGTTTTGAAATGAATACAAAGTTGCTTTATTGACGATAAATTTTATTAAAAAGTGTCAAATATTGTTGATGTCTCTTGTTTTCTTAATTTATGCTTGTGTTTTGCTTGAACAATACTTTTAAAATACTAAATTTGCAGAAAATATGTATTTATATACAACTTTAGTTTAATAGAAAATATGTAATTAATAAAATTTTCTTAGCATATCTCCTTAAAGCTAAAATTTACTGCTTAGTAACTAAACGAAAGCTTTAAACTGAAATTTAAACGTATTTGCGCTTATTATGAATGAAATAAACTATAGCTTCATAAAATTGAATCGCGTTAAAATTTCAAATACTTTTAAAATGGCAATATTACATTTCCTTTAGCACGCTTTGCTTTATCTATTTTTATTTATAATTTACATGTTTCGTTCATATTTTAAGATGGGCATTATTTAATTTTACCTTAAAATAAATCACAATGCAAATACATTTTTGCGTCTATTTTGTTTTAATTATAAATTAAAATTAATGATCAATTAATTTCAAGAAAATTTACAAAATGGAGAAATTATGTGCAATAGTAATTTCTGATAATTTTTTTGTGAGAAAGGAATTCTAGTATAAGCGTATGAAAGCGTAAGCGTATGAAAAACAAATAGCTATTTTTCCCATTTATAAATCCATCGAAATTCCATTGATCAATGTTTCAAGTACAAAAAAAAAAAAAAAAAAAATTAAAAAAAAAAAAAATTGTTTTATGATTAAAATAATTTCGTTTTTAAAAATTCTTGATTACATAGAAATACGGCGGGGGGGGAAATACATGAATTTTTTCATGAGATGAGTAAGGAACATTTAAGCTGTAAAAGAAAGATAAGTTATTCACACATAAAGTAAAACATAAATGCTGCAACACTGGTTGTGACTTGATTTATAACTGAAATTCATTTATTTAGATTCCGCCTTGTCTTTTAAAAATAATATATGTTATTCTTACATGTGCAGCTTACGGCTGTTAAAGAAATACAATTGTGTTGAAAGTACAAGAAATAAATTTCCAGGTTTATAGTTATTGGCATATAATTTAACAGAAATCACCTGTTACCATTGCCTCTCGTAAAAAAAAAAGGATAATCACACAAAAATAAAATTACATGGTAAATTACCCAATAAAATTAATGATGAACGTTTTGCTATTTCAAATAAGATAATTTATGTTTCTAAAATACTTTTTTCTGAAATTTCATACCTAATTATACTAGAAACACAGAAACGCATCAGACTTCAAAATATGATGGACGTAACATAAGATATATATATATATATATACCTATACATATATAATGTCAATTAAATCCAAAGATTCTTTAACAAATTTTTAACATTTTTATACATGATTTTGACACAAAATTTACAAATAAATCTTATTAAAGTTATTTAATAAATATAAATCTCATACATCGAAATGTTTGTTCATTTTTTTTCTAATGTCAAAAACTCTATTTAAGAAAACTAATTGAAGAATTAAATTCCACAATTAAATTTTTATGAACTGAAATTTACATACCAGCTTCAGGGATTTATAATTATTTTAAAGATTTGAAAAAATTATTTTTAAAACAGTTATGAATAATTTGTTTCATATCATATTTCTGTTCCGTTTTAGTAAATAATTTTATTTCTTAGTAAATAACAGGGTGCAATGACAATGCTTATTTATAATGCTGAGCTTTCC
This sequence comes from Nephila pilipes, assembly GCA_019974015.1. Classification (NCBI taxonomy): domain Eukaryota; kingdom Metazoa; phylum Arthropoda; class Arachnida; order Araneae; family Nephilidae; genus Nephila; species Nephila pilipes. The sequence goes on along the minus strand of BMAW01082138.1, from coordinate 452,216 downwards.
AAAGCGAAAAAAGTAAAAAGTTTTTCGTTTTATAAAGCACTAGATATCAGAGTTCAGTTTTAATAAATAATTTTCTTTCTAAGTAAATAATGCGAAAAGATAATATTTATTTATAATGCTTAAGCTACCTTAAGCGATAAGGAATACAACTAATAAAAGTTTTATTAAGATTAAAGCTATGATATCTTAATTTATCATTTTATTATTGTTTGATTACGTAAGATCATATTATTGTTTAAATTTCTTATTTAATGATAGGTTAATTTTTTAAAAAAATATTTACAATTACTTCCATGCATATATAATTCTACCTCATCATTCGTCGTACATTTTCACACCGTTATCTAATAAGTTCAATTTAAATGCAAAAAGAAGAATAAATTTAGAAGTTTGCCTATTTTAGAATAAACAAATCATTGAAATTCATCGAAACATCCGATACTGAAAGAAAATTCCTTTTTTTATTCCCGAAACATCTAAGGCATTTCCGTCAAAAATACATATTCTCAAATTCTAGAAATGTATTAATCCATTTCTGTTTCCCCTTTTTTGCATGCACATTGCAAAACACGCGAAAATTTTGGGGAAAAACAACTGGAATCCCAAGAGATTTTACAGAAATCATTTGTTTTGAGTTTCAAAGGCAATGGCTTTCGAAGAAGTACGTCCGTGGATTTTGCTCTAGCGAAGCTCAGTTATCGAGAGAGGGGAAAAAGGGAAAGAAAAATTCCTTCTGACTTCTAAAATTACTTTCAAAGGCTAGCGCCTCATTCTCAACAAGTTCCAAAAAGAAACTAGAATTCACTTTCAAACCCTCGCTATGAAACGAAATTTGATGGCACGGAGCATCCGAAACGACTACAATCAAACGCGGGGACTATTTACCCAAAGATTTCCAATTCGCATCAACAGTATGCATCTATTTTCAGTGGCGGAATTTCCTCTATATTTTCTTACAGGCCATACTTTTTTTTTTGCTGTTCTCCCTCTTTATTATTTTTACTTCACCTTCCCATTTTCAATCGACGTGACGCCGCTTCCAAGAGTTCTTCCACAGCTTTTCGAAGAACCTTTCCACCTTCTATTCGAAAACTCTCAAGATGTCAATTGTTAACAAAGAAGGAAGACCGTGGTTACGTTACCCGAGAAATAAAAATAATAAAAAGAAAATTCTCGGAATCGAGCTTTAAAGGTGAACTTACGTTTACGAGGGGAAGGTTCTAGTAGTTGGATGCTCTTGAGTGTTCCTTGAAGTGGAATGGGAAATCTCGTGGCTTTACATTGGCCTTTTTTTCATGCTTGACTTGAGTTTTATTCAGCGCGTGTTTTGAAAGCAGACATAATGGGAAGAATATTCCATAGTTACGACATTGGAATGGAATGGCTTCGATTACTTAGAAAATATCACAACAATCAAAACAAATTCGAATGTAGTGTGAACGTGCTTCTGTTTGGCATCAGTTTCTTGTTTTTCATTCCATCATAAACTTTGTTACTAGAGCGTAACACTTTGAATAAAACCTTGATTTTTGAAATGGAAAATGAGCGCGCATTGTTTTGCTTATATTAGGATTTATTATAATAATTTCAATTAAATTAAACTTGAGCAAATGTTGGAAAACATTTGTTAACGAGGTGATGCTGCGAGGTTTCGAGAAACTTGCATGTAATTCTAATGTACAATTGGAAAGAAAAAAAAATAACAAACCGTTGTTTGATTAAAGTATTTATTTAAAAAAAAATATGAGTATTCACAATTAAATGATAATTGTAAGCTTTTTTAGAGAAAAAACATAAAAACAATATTTAACATAATAGGAGATTCATTTAATTAAATATTATTGATTAAATAACTGCAAACCTAATTACAGATGTTATCTTTGTATTGTGACTAAATAACTTTTTAAGAAAATAACATGAATTAGTTATGAATCGTTCTGAGAAAAAATATAAACACCTTGTTGAAGATAATTAAAACAATAAAGTAGTAATAATAAATAACTCATTTTTCTTCTTTTACCTCAAAAATACACAATTATTTCCTTAATTTACTCTGTTATTATTTTCTATTTCTCGTCTTTTAATATAATGTTTACAAGATTATTTTTATTTTACGTGATGAGCAGGTATATATATATATATATATATATATATATACTGAAAATTTATGAAAGAATAATTTAAAATATTTAAAAAGACAAAAATCCAGAAAGAAATGTAACAATGAAAGAAAAATAAAAATAAAAGAAAAGAAAATAAGGAACCCAGCAAGTCAAAAAGCAATATCGGGCTGAGGACCGATTAAGCGGGGTTAAACTAGTTTAATTGTACCAAACTTCCCCCTTTGCGACTTGGTAGGCTGAATTAGGAAATCCAAATTGCAAAAGAGTTCATGATTAAAAGATGCAAACAAATTCATTGATAAAATCTACAAAAATAAAATCTATAATTCCTGGTAGGCTGAATTGGGAAATCCAAATTACAAAAGAGTTCAATGATTAAAAAATGTAAAAAATTTTCAACGATAAAATTTACAAAAAAAAAAATCTATAATTCTGAAAATTATCAACAAATCAAAATATAAAAATTACTTACAAAATTCAAAGAAATGAAGATTCAAATATGTGAGTAGTAAGACGGAATTGTCTTTAAGCTTCAAGATGTATATCACATACTCAAAATGAAAAAAATATAACACATCATCACCATATAAATTGAAAAAAGATTTAAATCATTGTTTGGTTGGTAATAAAATGTAAAAGGATGCAAACAATTGGTTGGTAATATTTTGTATGGTAAAGTAGTATAACGGTCCAGAGAGTGAGTAAAAATGTAAGCTGTGTGAATGTAAATAAATAAATAAATTCTTCACGACTAGACCACTAACAAGCCGACTTTGTGGACCTATTGTTGTGTGGTGGATTTGAAATTGGATCACGATTCGCAAAGATGTTTAATATATTTGGGATGTATATAAGTATTTAAGAAATTTATTGGATAATCATGATCCAAACAGTTGTTGAAGAATTTTTTAATGTTATTAAACTTGTCTATTTTATGTGTGGTTAATTTGTTATTACGTAATAAAAAGCCCAATAAAATATTCCTATAAATGGATCTGTGTAGATTACTATTCCAAAAAAGGTATTTTAATTACATGGAATTCGAATCTCTCTCTTTTATCAAAAATATTACTAATAAGTCTATTGTCAACTATTTGCAAATCGAGTTCTAAAAATTCTACTGTATATATATATATATGTGTGTGTGTGTGTGTTTAAGCCTGAAAATCTTGCTGTCCTCTGAACTGTAGCTACACAAGGACAATTTTAATTATTTTTGTAATTTTGTGAGAGAATATGCACTGAAGATATAATCCCCTATTCACCTGAATTCTCCCATTATACTTAAGAACATTGAATTCATATATGAATTTCTTTTAGTAACACTGAAATTTACACGGTATTCTTCGGGTAAATTGTTATTTGTATTACACTGAATAAAATTTGTTTGATTTTAACCTCAAAACTGACATTCCTTTTAATATTAGAAGTATGCTTTTTTATGATTAATAATCATTTATCAACTTAATATCTTTAAATCTAGCGGTTAAGGTCGCTTATATGCTTCAATAAGCTATAATAATTATTACAAATAAATTGTCGAATGTATTAAGTGCCAGTTTCAATTTCGGTATGTTCTTATTTTTGATAATTTATATGGAAATACTTTTATCTGAGAATATTGTTGTGGTCTTAGTCAACTTAACAGGAAAGAGTTAAATTCACTCAATTGATCATATTGATAACAATCATTATTGATTTATTTTCTTTTGCACTTTGAATTTCCGTCCTGAACTTTTAGCTTTATTTTAAATATGTTGCTGAACCAAATTCTTGGACTAAGACATTATTCTGATATGTAAAAAAAAACCCATAAATATTACAAATAATAAATTCAATTTTCTAGAATTTATTAATAATATATCTAGTTAGAATGTTTTCATGTTAAATTGAGAATATTCGCATTCAATTTTTATAATGTATTCGTGGTAATAATTTTATCTGAGCAGTGAACTGATCATTGCTCTAAGACTTACGAATGATTTTGTAAAAATAAAATCTATTTACTAATCATTCTTTTCAATAAAATTAAAAATCTCCGAAATATTGAAGATTATTATAATAAAGAAATGATTAAATGTAAACATTTCCACAAATAGTCAAAATACTTATTATTTATCCATTATTCTTTTTAAAAAAATATTTTCCTTGATTACATACGATTATAAATTCTTTCATTATATAGATTATAGAAATTACTGACTGATAACAAGCATACTTTCATGCACGATATAATGAATTTTTCCATACTAGTACTTATAATACTTAAGATAATTAAATACATCGTTTACATAATAGTATCATTAATTTGGAATTGAGTACAATCAACAACAAATAATTTTTCTGTTAAATATTTTTGAAGAATTGTTTTAATTTAAATGCTCTTTGTTCAAATTTTTCTTGGACATATCTTTAAAAAAATCTATTTTCATTAGCAAATATTGAGTTAAATACATTATTTTCCTTTTGCTGAGAGAAAATTTAGGTAAAAATAAAAGAACACAATTACATCAAAATAATATTATCTGCATATTATAAAAAATAATTTTAAAGGAATATTCAAGCGTTTTATCTTTCCTAGACGAAGTATATTTTTCTGAAGTACTAGTTTCTCAATGGATCTTAATAAACAAATACTTTAGGTAATAATAAATTAGAAATAACATATTACATTAAATAAAAGTTCTTTGAATTATGTGATATTATTTAAACAATATTTTTCTCAGATTGACAGTTATAGATTTAAGATCTGCCAAAAGAAAAAAAAAATGAGTTAAGTACTCGTAATTGCAACAGTAAGATAATTAAGAAAAAAATCAATTACTGTAATTCTAAAAATATGCCAAAAAGAAATTTATTTTTTAATCTATTCAAGCATAAAGAAGTTCATACATCTTGTTACCAAAAATATTCCATGTCAAATATATAAATTTTGTGCTCTATTTTAACTGTATCTTTAGTGTTTATGGGCTTAGAGAAAAAAGCAGAAGGAAAAAGTTTCCTACTTTTCGTGAAAAGTAGAAAAGTATACTTTAATCATATATTATATAAAAATGATTATAATATATGATTAAAGAAATTACTAAAGCTAAACTGAATATAAATACTTAAAATTATTCATTTTCACATTTTTCAGAATCTGTGTATTAACTATAAATTGCGTGTTATCGATTATTAAATTCAAGCATTTTTTAATCTATCATTAGATACATATTCGATGAAATAAATACAATATATACATGAAAAATACAAAAATTATGAATGTAATTTCAAGTAGATGTTTATGAATTTAATAACACTGGTAAGAAAACAAGTTCTTTGTACATGATTTTTTTTTCAAACATCACACTTTGCGTAACATAACTTTTCATACCTTACAATTTAAGAGCAAAATGGAAAGTTAAGTGAAATTGAATTTATTCAATAATTAGTTTTAATAATAATTTATTTTACTATTTGACGTTTATTAAATTTATCATCTAACATACGTACGTGCAAAATTTGTTAGTTCAATTAATCATTACATTAATCAATCAAGCTATATGTAATTAAAATTAAAGCTCACGGTAAATTATTAAACAACGGATTTAGCGACCTTTTGGTGACTTGGCGAGAAACTTGGTGTAAAGTTTAATTCTATAAATAATTAGTTTTAATCACTTAGTTATTTTTAATTGTAATTAAATTATCGTATTGTCATCTAGAGCAATCGTGTATAAAAAATTTCAGCTCAATTGAGCGCTTTAAAATGTTAGAAAAAGCTTTTAAAGTTTTGAACCAAACAAAATTACTAATTTTATAGATTATTGATGATGAGCTATTCGCATTTTTCTCTTAATAATCGTGTTAACTTTTTTTAAATTTAAATTACGAAAAATAGAACTTCAATCCAATTAACTGAAACAATACCTAGGCAAATTAGACTAAAGAAGTGTAACGAAACGACAGTGAAAACCTATATCTAAAGTATGCGGAAGTTAGAAGAAAGTAAGGAGTGAAAAGGAATTGAATAGTGTGCGGAATATACTTTGAGTGTGTAAATTGATTTAACCTTTGGATGAAGGATCCGACACCGGCCTGTAGAAGTTGAAGAAATGCTTTGGCGTATCCATAGACGTTTTAAGGCATGGGCCAACTGAGCCCCGGGCCTCGCTTTTGAGGTGGCCTCGTCTCGTTCTCTGCTCAGCCTCCATAAGATCATGATCAGAATAATTTTAATCGTCAAATGTTATTCCCGGACATGACTGGTTGAAGACAGTTACTTCTATATTAAATATTTCTAATTACAACGTTTGTTTAGAATGAGAGAAAATATTAGTTTTATTTCTAAAGCAAGATACGTCCAGTTTATTGATAAAAATTCTGCTGTGGGATGGACAGTCACAGACATAACAGACACTCCTTCCACAGAACTTTTATTTATTTGCACACAAGTAAAAGATTGCTCATGAATGGACAAGAGATGCACTTACACCCCAAATACTTTAATTTTAGTTCTTACACTTTAAAACTTAAGACGTATTTATACTTTTATCACTTATCTATACTATATTACTTACTAATACTTTATCTCCTATTAGTATGAAATACTTTTAATGAAAATTACTTACATAAATGTAATTCTCCTAATTTACAATTTATGTAATAATATTCCTTAATTTTCGGAGTCTATGACTTACTTTTTATCATGATTCTTTGTCTCGTTTGATAAGCTTAACAATAAGGATAGATATATTTCGTAAAATTTTAAACGTATATTTTTCAGAGAATTTTTAAAAGATTCCAAATATTATGTAAGACAATACAATACAGAAACCTAAAAACCTTTTGAAGTTTTTTTTTCTGCATGTCATTTCCATTAAAATAATTTATTCAATATTTTCTTACAATCACAATTTTTTTTTTTTTTTAAAAAATAAAAAATATTTAAGGAAATGTAATAATTGTTTGTAATAAAACTAATATTGATTTATATTAGTTCATAGAACATATGCATGTCTACATTTTAATAATAATTTGAAATACAATATTTTGTACATTAATAATAATAATGAAATAATCATAATATGAAAATAGGAAAATTGTATACAAGAGATAATAACTTAATTGAAGTTTTGTTATTTCTATCCACGAAAAAGTTAAAAGAAATTATTTAAAAATTTCGATTATATCACCTTCAGAATTCTTACGAAAACGAGAGAGAGTTATATATTATTCTCATTTTATACACCTGAACACAGAAAGTGTACGATGAACTACCACAGTCGATGGCAGTTATCTAGTGGCGTAGACAACCAGCTTATTACACAATTCAATGATAATCGCCATTATTGGAAATAAGAGCTGAAGAGAATAATGGCTGTTATAAAACTCTTAGCATCAAGAAGATTGCCTTTCAGAGGGGAAAACGAAACTAAAGGTTTTGTGAATAACGGAAATTATTTAGGCACTTTGGTTTTCGTTAGTTTGATAATTTTTTAAATGAACATATTAAAAAGTCCGACAATCCTGGAAAAGGTAATCCTTCCTATCTATTTGCTACAATTTGTGATGAGTTCATTGAAGTCATGGCGTCAAAAGTCTTGGAAACTATCGTCACTGAAATACAGGAAGCTAAATATTATTCAATTAACTAACTTTTATTTTATGGTATGTCCAAAATGGTGCACCGCTGAGAGATTTTTGCAATTTAATATTGGACATACTGCAGAGTATCTGACGGATGTTGAGGCTTCATTTTTGGAAAGTAACAACATTTCCCTCAGTGATTGTAGAAGTCGTTCATACGGCAATGCCTCCAATATGCGTGGGAAATATTCAAAATTCCTAGCCTGACTTCAAGAAAGAAAGAAATATGCTATATACGTCCATGTGCAGGACATTCTTTAAATCTAATTGGCGTTTAAGCAGTAGAATTTGACTAAAATGTATCAATTTACTTTAATTTTGTCCAAATTCTTTGTAATTTTTTCTCATCGTCAACCTTTCGTTGGAATATACTAATATTAAATTTGAGCTGTGATATAAATAAATATGTTCTAAAAAACCTCAGAAAAACACGCTGGTCAGCTTTAAGCTCTGGATATTCAGAAACTCTCTAGAGCCTGGATTGCTTAGTTAATGATGAATTCCAGGCAATGGATACTCGACTTTCTGCTAAAAAATTAAAAATTAAGATGAATGAATTAGAAACTACTTTTTTTAACTATCCTTTGGAATGATATTTTAACACGTATTGACAAAGTAAATCTATTTCTCCAGAGTAAAAATATGGATTTGTCGAAAGGTGTAAAATTATTAAAATCATTAATGATATATATAAAAACCAAAAGAGATTCTTTTGACTATGCCAAGGAAGTGTCCTTTGTAAAGGCATATCAAAATGTTCACAAGCATATAAGACAACGCAGTGTTAGGGTAATTTTCCTTGAAGGAAATAGAGACACCGACACAACGTTTGAAAACAGCCATAGTCAGAAATTTAAAATAGAAATCTTTTTACCAATAATAGACTCTCTGATTTACAATATACAAATGCTTGGTAAGAAATATGAGGAGTTTTTTGAAATGTAAATAAAAGTAATAATAAGTAATAATAAGTAATAAATAATAAGTAAGTTTTGAAATAATAAGTAATTCATTCATCTCTCTCTCTCTCGATTAAATTTTCCTTTAATTGAAGAAATGAATTTATTTGTATTAGTAACTATTATTTGTAGTAAATCATCTATAAAAAACAAATCCAGGATCCATAATTAGTTTTTATACCTTTTGCAGTACCTATTACTAGAGTTAATTTTATTATAATTTTCTGTACTTGTCGTTTAATATTCTTACGTTCGACGATAAATTTTGTCCACCAAATTAAGAAAACTTTATTCCACCTCCAGATCTGAAACAATTTTCAGTTTAATATTTAAATCTGTGTATCACTTTCAGTTCATCATCATTCGAAACACATATTATTTAGTATTATTACTATTGTTAATTTTATTATAATTTTCTGTGCATGTCCTTTAACATTCGGTCGTCCGACGACTAATTTTCTCCACTATCTTAAGCCATCTATATTTTAAAAAATTATTAACTCTATATTTTAAACAATATTCAGGATATTAATTAAATCTGTGTATCGGTTTCAGCTCATCATTATTCGAAAGACTGCTAGATGGAAAAATGAAAAGACAAGTTAGTGTTTTAAGGCGCGTGTATCTGACAGATGCAAAGTTTCGAATGAACGACAAACGCGGGAGCTTCTATTGCGGCAAACTAGAATGACTACATGTGCCCTCAGTTCTAATTCTGTGAAAGTCAAGGTCGTCGCAATACAGTTTCCGAAAAAGAAACAAACATTTTTAAGGTTTGCATATGAGAGATCACCCGATTGAGTGTTAATAAAAACGTGAAGTATAATTATTAAAGCTTACACATTTATTATAATTTTTTAAAAAATCCATATAACGCGATAAATTAGACTAGGTGTAAGCATAGGAAAGCCTTCACGCTCTTTAGTTTACACTTTACTAAGCAGTAACCTAAAATATATCGTATGCACTACTGTATTAAATTTTACATGCGTTTCAACTATATAAGAGTCTCTTTTAGAATAACTTAAATAATTAACTTATATACTTACCTGAAATTTATTACCATTTGATTTTGTTGTTACCCATACAACTATACGCTTTTTCGTTGCATATACAACTATATGATTTTTTTCTTTTGATATTTAATATATTCGTAAGCATCGTAATAAAATTTGATGAATATTTTGAAAGTGTAATTAATATTTGCTTATACCAATTTTTGTCGCATCTAGTGTCGCACTGAAACCTTCTCAACTTCTAATACATTTCATATTTTGAATAACGTATTTAATTGTATTTTTAGGGGCAGACAATATTATTTCTTTCCATTAAAAAACAGTGTACCATTTTCATGCAATCGATACAGATGCTTGTTTTTTTTTATTTAATGTAAATTATTTTTGTGTTTGCATTTTGTAAGTTTTATAACGCACTATGGCAACTGTGAATAGTCTTTCAGAGTACGCAGTTAGTTTACAAGTTGTGAAAACGAGAGTTTATTTCTACCATAATTAGTGATGAGGTGAAGCGCATATAGTTGGTTTTTCTTTGTTCCAATATAGTTTGGTTTTAGAAGAAAGAAAAATTGTTATTCCATTTCGTACATGGTCCGTTGTTTCTAAATTTATTGAGCTGTATTTTTTTTCTGATATTAATCAATACCTAAAATGTAATGCACGGTAATTGGTGCATTACTAGAAGAAAAGAAGCATGTATTAACTCCCAAAAATGTGTTTTAAGAATTTTAAAATGCACTTTTGTTTGACTTTGCTGAATTTAAGGCCAAAAAGTAATTAAGATGACCTAATATTTAAGAAAAATTACTTTCAATGCATTAAGTTTTTTACATTTTATAGTTTATTTTATATGTGATAAAAATTAGTTATTTGTTTTATCATTTGCATTTCTTAAGTCTTCTTACTGTAAGACCCTTCAAATTAAAGTCGTCGATTAATTTAATTATTATTGTGTATTCACATTCTGTATAAGAATCAGGAAATTTAACCTGAAACCAGATTTCAGAAAAAATAACAGAAGTCATAAATATTTATTTCATATTTTTTCATATTTTTCTATGAATAAAAATACTAAATATTACTTCAAGAGAAAAAAAAAATAGAATAAATTGAAATATGAAATAGATCTAGGAGGTAATTAAAAATTTTTCGGGAAATATATTTTACAGCAAACGTGCAATAAGTTTTTCTTATATATATATATATAAGCATGGTGTCCTCAAGCTATAGGAGAAAATACATTTGTTTAATAAAATGAAATAATCTTTTTAAAGAAAGGAAAAAAATGAGATTGATTTTTTTCAACAGACCTATTCAATATTCTTTTTACCAAAACACTCTTATAAAACACACGAAGAAAATCTTCGGAATGAATAGAAATTTCCAGCCAGTCTCTTCATTTTGAAAAGATGTATCATTTTCTTGTTTAATTTCAAGCATATCTCACATGTTATGATTAATTAAAAACTGACTTAAAAATACAGATTGGAAATTCTATTGAAAAATGAAATAAAATTAAATACAAATAAATTCATGAAATAAGGATATATACGGTAACCAAAAACTGAAACACTCTCTAAAAGAATTTAAATTTTTAAAAAGGTTTAGCAATTTTTACACGAAAAAAAAAATCTGTATATTTTGAACAAATAAAAGTGTCTCTTACAAAATAATTTTTTTTTGTCTTATTTAGTGTAATTCGAAATTTTCTTTAATCCTGTTTATTGAAACATTACAAATCGCTTGTAGCACATGGAACAATACATATTCACCTTACTTTTTTACTGCATTTTTTTCCAACGTTAAGCTTACTATTAAAACATGATTAATAGTTCCCTCGGTTTTAAACACATGTATGTAATATGAATACACATTTGTATACAATATGAATTAAACATATATATATATAATATGAATGCAGACACATACACATGTATATAATATTATAGTATGAATTAAAATTGTCATGCGTTACATGGATTTTTGAATTATTTTATATTGTGTTTAAGTTACTTTATGGTTTTTTACACTATAATATTTTGTATGTCTTAAATTTTAGCGAAGTGCTTAAGCTAAATGAATTTTAGTTGATTTTGTACTAAATGTTCAACTATTTCTTTAACATTTGTAATTTAATAGTTTTAAGCTCTAATTTAGTATGGGATTTTATGCTTATATATATATATATATATATATATCCTCTGAGTAACATAGAAACAGAAATGCTCTTTGTTAGTAGTTGTTTGTGGTTTCAAAGGTAACTTAAAACTATCTCCCTGAAAGATAGTTTTATGACCATAGAGCAATGTGATGACAAGTTAATCTTTTTCTATAGAATACTGTTTTTCAATAGAGAAAGAGGGGGAAATAAATTGGAAAGAAGAAAGTTTTACTGCGATTGAAATATTTACCATTCATTGGATTAAAAATCCAAATATTCTTGGAACAATTTTCAGTATTAGAAAGAAAACAATATTAGCAAGTATTAAGTTAATCTAAAATAGGGACCAATGGCAAGCAGACTTTATAAAAATGCAAACTTTGAAATTACAAGGTTTAGTGATATTAGTGGATATATTGCTAATGAAAATGAATCGATTGTCCTTTTCAAAATCAATTGCAGCGCTTAAATATAAGAATAATACAAACATATGCACTGAAGACACCAATAAGGATACATATTTTCTTTTTAATTTCTACTGTTATTAGTGATAGAAATTTTAACAAAATTAGTTTCTAAAGCACTCAGGAAGACAAAGAAGAGCTAGACGAAATGTGTGAAATAAAATTATACAGTTGTCTTAAAATGCACCTCCTAATTATAATACTTCATGATAATTGTTACTAACAGCAAAGATCTTAAGATCGCCTGCCGTTTTAATATCTATATAGGGAAAATACACTGTCAAGCATTGACTTTCAAATAAACTCGTGCAATGGGTTATTTTCAATAAATTTCTTCAAGTACAAGTATATATATATATCACTATTGAAACTATGCAGTTTTTAAGGAATTTTTAGTACGGACATTGAACTTTCGAACTCTTTAGTCAAATTTATCCCATATGCGCTCAGTGAGACTGAAATCTGCTAACTGAGGAGGGATTTGAAGATTCGCAGGTACTTTGTACAGGTGATACTCTTCCGTAATTTTCATTTCGTGTTTTGTATCGTTGCCATGCTGAACGATACCTTAGCTTCCAAATCGTGAATTATTAACATATATCTATATGTTGTGTTGCAATATCGTCAAGTATTTGAAATGATACACCTACTTTTAATAAGGGCTTACTTTTCAACTCAAGCAATCAACCCTGACAGCTAAATCATGACTATTTATCCAATATATTTCTTATAAGAAATTATATTAATGAGTTTTAGTGCTTCAAATATTAGTACATTTTATATTTCCGAAAAGAGTTTCTTCAGTTAATTAGCAAAGCTCTGTATTTTCTTTTGAGTTTCTCATGATTTAAATGTGATTCTTGGATGAATTCTGCAAATAAATCCATCAAATGTGATGATTCGTTTGATGTTGCATTAACACTGTTACAAATTGTCACATATTCTGTTAGCCGAGGAGAAGAAAAAGAGCGGTCTTAACCCTTTGAGAGATGGTTTATAAAAACATAATTTTTTATAAATTTTATTTGATATGCATTAATAATGTTAAAAGGACACAGTATCAAATGGTAGAGCTAATTTCCCATGAATTTTAATATCCGATATATGTTATATACCACTGCCCATGTAAGAAATCTTATTTATACAGTAGCTGCCTTGTAGTCGTAGGAAATATATAAAATACTTTAAGAAAAAATTATACCATTTTAGTTAATTTGGGAATCTTTGGATTACAAAACATTTTGAAAAGATTAGAACTATATGATGTTGTATTTTATTTCTTAGAGTGATAAATTGTGTGAAAATATGTCAATTAATTCAAGTATAACTTTTTTGATACAATATAATTTTCAGATAATTGATAAAATTGTATTATTAACTTAATTATCTTTCTATAACTTTTAATCTATCTTTCACAGTAACAATGCAAACTGTTGCATATCAGTCTGAATAGAAACTTATATGCTGCCATCTGCTGCTCACAAGCCCAATATGTGGGCGTTGGTATCAATCTTATACCAGTAAGTTTCAAATATGAAACCATTATTTTATGTATTTTGTTTTAAATAATCAACAGTATTTGAATACAATTTCAATTATGTAGATTGGATATGTGATGAATTTAAAATCTTCAATTAATTTCAGACCTATTTCTGTAAGGGATAAAACAATCACTGGTTGGGAACTTTCATCAGATTTAAATCAATGATTTTTATAATTATTCTACTTACTTAGGCCATCTAATTTATGTAAGAAAAACTATAAGGTATACCTTTTGAAGATAAATGTGTTGAAAAAAGCGTATTTTCAGTGATTTATAGGGTGCTAAAAATGTAAGAGAAAGAGAGAGAGATTTGTTGCTTTGAATCTGTTCCTGCAACGTTTGGTTACCTTATAGTTTAGGTAAAATTATATGTATGGAGTAAACTTAAAGTCATGTAAAAACACAGAAACCTGGTTGGCACTTTCTCCAAGCAAGTGCATTAAAGATAACGAATAAGATTTAAAACTTGTAAACCGAGCAGAGCATTCTGTTTATAGATTTGGAAATTTCATTTAACTGTAACACATCATGGAAATACATACTTTATTTTATAAAAATCATTTGGAGAAATACGCTTACAAGTGAAGGAGTTAATGAAAAATGTTGATTTATTCCAAAGTTATATAATATTTGAAAAGTTTTATTTTCTGATAATGTTCCATTTTTAACATAAAGACACTTTGAAAAGTTCATTCATGTTCATTATAGTACTATTTGCTTACAATATTCCATAAAAAACAAATAAATACAATTACAACTATTTCAATAATTATTCAACACATTATACAATAGTTAAAAGAAAAATATCCTCAAAATGTTAATTCTTTTAAAAGAGATTTTTCTATAAAAGTGTAATAAATTTTCCAAAATAAAAATTTAGTAATCAACTAAAATGTTACATGCTTTTATTATATATTTCGAATTTATATCTGTATAGCACATAATTATTTTACCTGAAATGTAGTTATTTAAATGTAATTTAATAGCAAGATCACTTTAACAATCTGATATTCTTTTCCTTTCAATTGCATAAACTTAGAAATATTCTATTTACTTAGCCTTTGTGAAATACGGTTTTGAAAGGATTGGGTACCTCAAAAATAACAAAAAAAGTCCTTTTATTAAATTTTTACATAGCAATAGTATTTGAATTATGATTTTTCTAACTATAATATCTAGACGTTAAATTGAATTTTAAAAATTAAACAAGCCTATTTTCGAACATGAACACACCTCCTTTTTAGAGATGTTTTTATTGTAATGTCCTTCCTTTTTGTCAAAACTCTTTCCAAAGATTAATTCTATTTAAAAATGAATTATTTAATTGTAGAATTTTATTGGTCTTTTTTAATGGCTGCAATCTTCATTACGAACGATTTACTGACACCTCGTGCATTGTTCTTTTTTATAGTGTATTTATAGAAGGAATTCTATATTTACTTATTTTACAAATATTTCCGGACTTTCGGTTCTTATTCATCCTATATTTTAATATTAATACAGAAATTTCAGATTATATGAAGGGATAAATTAAATTATTTAATTTTTTATTATCATATATATATATATATATATATATATATATAGCTTCATTTCTCTTCTTGGTCAGGTACAATTACTTCTATGAAAAACTTATAATTAGCGTTTTAAAATGTCACTTTGAGTTAGATGTAGCATATAATAATTTTTAACAGAATTTTAAATTTTAAAATGTTTTTTCTCAGTTTCGGTTTTTTTTAAACACATTAATGCATTGGAAATGTTATTTCTACAAATACCTACGAAACTAATCCATTTCTTCCTGTGTGTTAAATATATATAACAAAATAATCCCATTTGTAATAAAATAAGAGCTTTTTTTCCTTAAAAAACTTTAAAAAGTAGTTTTTTAGAAAATTCAAAAGAAATGTATCATTGTTTTACTGGATTATAACGTACATATTTAAGTTTTATTGTTTCCCCGAAATAAATAAGTTATTGGAAAATGGATCTCTAGAGTTGTTTAAAACATCCATCTGAGTATTAAAAAATTCCATAATAAAATATTGACAAATATTGGAGGAATAAGGTTTTTAATTATTTTACTTTTTCATTTTAATGCCAAAAATTGTATTAAGAATACATTGATATTTTCATCTAAAACATTTACCTTGAAAAAAAAAACTATTTACGGAATTAAAACCTAATTTTTAAATGCGCAATGAAAGAAAAACTGTTCAAAGGGTACCGAATGCTCTGAAACCAGATATCTTTCAATGGGCTACCATTTATTTATTCATATTTGTTAAGAACTTTAATAAAAAGTTTCTTCATTTTAGTTCTTTACAAATAAAAAGTTTTTCAATTTCAGTATAGTTTTTGTATGTATAATGGTCTTTAGATGTAAGCGAAAAGGCATGAGGCGTATTGTATTTCCTATTATATTGAAAGTATGATGTTTCTCGATTATACATGACGTAAATTTAATTAGAAATATATCGAATTTAGACAGTATATATGAAGCTACGTTTGTGAATTTTTATTTGTAAATTACATGTTTTCCTCTTTCTGTTACGATAAATATGATATACATGAATTCGATGCTTGTATTTGTTATACATCTTGAAAAGAAAATTACAAAGTAAATCTCTTAATGAAACACCTATTTATTTTACAGTTTATATTAGGAATAGCAACTAGAATTTAGGTTTATTTAAAATGAATTTAAAACTAAACCTTTTTCTATGTGCAAAATATGTCTTAAATGTACTTTTAAATTCATATATGTTACGTTCAGATACAGAAAAAAAATATTGAAAACGTTACTTGACAAATGGACACCCGTTATACAGGTCTAAACATGATCAATTCTCTGTGGCTTAAATATATAGTATAATTTATTCTCCTAAACTTCTAATATGTTTGAAATTTTGAGCAAAATGCTTAAGAGTTTTAAATTAAAATGAATACTCTTACGAGTTCATGTGACCAATCTCCATCAACTAATTTCTTAAGCCCCTACATACAAAAATATGTTTTATTATTATATTAATACATCATATAATGATAGATTTTATCTCTCTCAACTTTTGGTATTACTGGATAATTAAAAGAAACTTGTTTGAGTTAAAAATCAAAACTAAAACTTTCAAAATCGAGAGTAATTTACAGATTGTACATTAAGTCGATAAATAACACCTCCAGTTTAATTCCCAATTTGTTTCAGTATATACATTCTCAAATTTTTGTTTATTTAAAATATTTGAATCTATGAAATCATATAAATATATCCATGTGTGAAAAAGTCTTTAATGTAGGAAATTTTCTATATCTTTATATTCATGAAGAGTTACTTTGCATTCATTGCTTGTACAAAATAAGAATTTGTTTCAGGGAATTCTGAATATAACAGTTTTTGCTCAATTGAATTGACCGTGGTAGTCGAGTGGTCGACATATTTTCCACATCATGGGCTTAAGTTCTGATTCTACTAGAGTTTTCACGTTTAGCGGGACAAAAGAACGTAAAATCTACCGAGACTCTCCTCTTATAAGTCCTCAACTCAACGTTGTTTGGAAGTTCGGATATTGGGATACCAATTTAGAGTGTCTTCCCAGTCACATGTTCATGGTTCAAAATTACGAGAACTATTGCTAGTAGCTCTCCTGAAGCTTCTTAGTGCTTGTGCCAGTTTGGTCACATGAAGCAATAGCCAATATGATTAGGCTGCACCAAATATTGGTTTAAATTACAATCTGGATAGAAAGAAGATGAAAATTCATTTATAAATAGGGGGTCAAGAATGAGAAAGGATCGTTAAGGTAATAAGGATCCACGTCCCTCATTTTTACGGAAGAAAGTAAATCCTAAGTTAACCCAATGGAAAAGGAAAAGATCACAAGGTAATCTCCAGGATACGAACCCATATTTATCTATAAAAGGTCTCAGTGTAATATTAATAAAACAATCGATCCCAATTTAGTTAGAAGAGAAGAATAATTGTCTCATATATTATAATGAATGAAAATTTTCGGAGTAAATTGGTTATATGTATAGTAATCTTTTTATATAATCTTTTTTTAATTGTATATAGTATAGTTATTCATATTTATGTAACATTTCCGTAAAATAATTTCAAAAACTACATCACTCATAAGTATATTTTATTATAAGAAGTAATACACTATACATAATGACAGATTTTAGTTTCCGCTAACTTTTAACATTAATGCAGAGTTTAAAAAAAATCGCTCATCAAAAATCAAAGCTAAAAAAAACCTTTAACAACCCAAAGTAATTGATATTTCATTTAGTGGTTACGGTTCGCACCCTACCTTTACCACTCAAAGCCAAGCCTCTTCCTCGATACATTTAACGCTGCATTAGATCCAGTGCGAAAAACCACGCACTACTTTATCGGAAACCGATGAAAAATTGAACGATTTGCCATGAAATAATTTTAGAACCGTACTTTTATAGCCCCATTTCCTCCGTTCTGGTTTCACCACCCTATAAACGTCGCGGACACTCTCAGCTATCAATAAACAAGGGGCCCTGAATTTTTCATGGGGCTCCGCCAAAGCGAGCAGTTAAGGGAAGAAGTAACGGCCGAAGACAGGATTACTTAGGTTTATGTGCGAAATAAGAACTCCCATCGATCTCGATGGTCCCTGTTCAATGATTCAGGTGTTTCGAGATATAGAAAACTTTATTTCGACGCCGTCGGGTCTGTGGGGATTAGGCGGAATTCCCAGAGATGAAGAGTCTTCGAATCACTTTTATCAAGGGAAAAAAAATTGTTGACTTCAGTTAAAATTACATTACGGGTATCCAGCTTCCTTATTCTGTGTTGATATCATGCTATAAATAAATACTGAAACTGCTCATTAATTTGTCTTGGGTGTTGAATAGTTTGTAACGGTTCTCAATCCTTTGATTGTCCATAATTCTTTTGCATTTAATGTTTTGTTAGAGAGCGAGGTAAAGAGATTCTTATCAGGAACTTTGTGAAAACCCATTAATATCATATACTTCCATTAAATCATTTGGAAATCAATTGCATGCTGAAAATGAAGAAAAGGTGGCAATGTTGTTGCTTATGGAAATTATTTGACGACTTTTGAAATTCGTCGCCGAAGTATTTTAAATTTTTTTTTACTAACAATGAAATATCGTAAGGGTAGGTAAGAAATAATTTGCTAGAATTCGAAAATAATTTTGAAGAAAAAAAAAAAAAAAAAAAAATCACCTATTAATCTTATAGTTATTAGATTCATAATAGAGGCTATTGCATTAATGGTAAATAGCTTCCGAATTCTGGAATGAAAAAAAGAAATACTAGAAAGTTGATTTTCATCTTGTTTCGTTAATCAGTTCTGACTGTTACTCAGCCTGTAAATATATAAGCTAATAAATGTGTTTTATAAATCTTATAAATGTCTTATAAAATTTCTTGTAAATGTCTTCTGATTATCAAGGGATGTTTTTAATAGTAAAAATGATTTTTTCCCGCATTAAACAATTATTATTTTTGTATAATTTCTTGATGAGATTTCTAAACAGCTGTCTGTTCTTGACGCACTTGTCATGATTAATACACCTTTGGTTTTTCAAAAATACTTTCATGTCAGTTATTCTGTCAGTTATTTTTTCATTTTTAAGCTAAGTTCTGTAATATTTATGTATAAATAAAATATCGAAATTACCTAACCTTTGTGGCAAGTTGTTAACGACTCTTATGATAGGTTGCGATACTATCCTCAGTTAATTCACCAAATGTAATGTCCACTCTACACTTTGTTTTTAATTCTTTGTTTTGTTAAGATTTGTGAAAAAATATTAAAAAAAATAAACCAACTTTTTGTTTAAAAATCAACTAAAAAAATAATAATCTTTTTAAATGTAAAATAACTTATAATTTATTAGCTTAAGGCACTCAACTAAGACACCTTGGCAAGAACCAAAAAATTAGCTACCATTGTTATTATTTATATACGAGATCAAAAAAGAATTAACAGCTGAAGTCTTTATAAACTATACGTTATTTTAGATTAAAAATTCCTTTGTATACTTTTTAATCCAATTTTAAATTAAAGGTTTATTTAAATTGTTTTACCTATAATGTGAATTTTTTTTACCTATAATATATATATATATATATAATTATATATATATATAGTGATACGAGATCCCAACGATCATGGAACATTGAGTTATAGTTTGGGAGGGTCCTTCTTGAACTCTTTGATTTGCAGATGAGAGAGATTTCGAGAGTCATTGCACACATAATTCTCAGGAATATTATCAGTTCTTTCAATAGATAAGAGCACTTTCTTTCTTTTTGCGGTTATTCCTTTTGGTTCTGTTTTTAAATAAGAAATTTGTTAAGGTTCTAACTCACTCCCACAAATTCGGTGGATTTTGTTCACGATTTCATCAATCGCTCAACACATACATTTCACTACTCACATACTCCCACCCACACAATGTGTAATGTTGTTTTTAAAAATTTAATTTGGGGAACACCACTTATCAACCTCCCAGGTACATAAAATTATGCAACTGTTAACTTTTAATCTATTTGTTTCAATAAATTTAATGAATGCTGCAAATGCCTTTCCATCAAGTGATTAATTATTTTCATACCATTCAAT
The DNA here is from genome assembly GCA_019974015.1 of Nephila pilipes. NCBI lineage: Eukaryota > Metazoa > Arthropoda > Arachnida > Araneae > Nephilidae > Nephila > Nephila pilipes. The sequence continues at coordinate 431,690 of BMAW01082138.1, read as the reverse complement.
TCTTCAGTTCTCTTTCATGACAGAACATCTCTCTTTTTATATGATTACTTTGGCCTTATTAATCTTTAAATTCATAGTTAAGAAAATGAGTAATTAAATAGAGAGGAAGTGCCTGTGTCACAAGATAGTATTCTATATTGATTCAAGATAGTACTCTATATTCATATATTGATTCAAATAATACTCGTATTACTAAAGAATACTACATATATTTGTTATAAGGGATAAACGCATTTTATATATAATACTCTATTTTATTGTTGAAAATATTTTCTTTTTAAACTTTGTACTTTGTATATGTATATGACAGGATAATAGTACACTATCTGTATAATGTTTCTACTGACACAATAGTAAGCACACAATATTTTGTAACCTAAAGTAAATATTCAGAATTCAAGGGTTTCATACTCTAAATCGTAAAGACTCCCATCGATTGGCCATTTTGAATTTGTGAGTGTAATGCAATCCCTTGAAATTTCTACTATTTTCCAAAAATCTAGATTATTTTATCAATTCGAATGTAAAAAAAGCATCCCAAATAGTAACATATATTGAAGGTTTTATCAGAGAATAACATTTTCCTTCCGATTTCTGAAAATATTTTTATGTCTATTGTAATTGTTTCTCGTGTATTTTCTGATCTTCAAGAAATGTATAAATATATTTCCAAAAATTGGGGAGAGACTGCGATTCCACAGAAATCTTCATTATTTGTTTGTCCTTTTGAATGCACTTTATTGCATTCAAATAAATATAATGCATCAGATTTTAAAAGGAAAGTAGAAATTCCTAAAGATTAACCCGATGTTCATGAAATCAAAATACCTGGTATGTGAGAACCTTAAATAAGTGTTTATATCACTAAATTTAAACTTTATTACATTACTTAACTTGTAAGACTCTAGTAATCATCACATAGTAATTTATACAAAAATAGAACTTACAAAAGTGTTACAGTTGTTAAATATTTCTATATACATATTTACACTTATCACTTAAATACAAGCAGCATCAAAATAACAGTTTAAAAAATAAAATGAAATGATTTTAAGTATTGATTTAAATATTGATTTAAAACTGACCCAAATAAAAAAAAATAAAAGTATAAAAAATATCTTTACAAAGAAAAGATTCAGTTATCCAATTCACCATTTTTTTTAAATAATTATGCTAATATTCATCGTAATATTAGGATTAAAGCATAAGATAATATGAAAACCAAAAGGAGATTTGATTGATGATTCGAGGCTGACTGACTCAGTCATTTACGCATTCATTCCCTTATTTACTCATTCACTCACGCACGCTCTCGAATCCTCAGTCATTTATTTGCTTAGAACTGACCAAAAAAAGATTTTCAGAAATTTTTGCATTTTGAAAGTGATTGAATCATCATTTTATCATTGACTAAAACAATAGGTCTTAGCGTGGCCAATAAATTCAATAAAAAATAGCAACAGGTATTTCAATTTACTTTGTAAAGTTAATGAAGTAATAGCTACTACAAAATAATATTTCGTGGTAAAGAAAGCGATATTTATTAGAACGATTTTCACAAATTCATCCATAAAATCAATATGTTCACAATATTCAGATATCTGGTACATATGAACGACAAAGTGTAGTAATATGTTTAACAATTTGAAATTTAAAGTTATTCTACGATAAATAGAATTCTAAGTTCTTAATATCAAATATAGACAAAATGTTTATAATGCATCAAGGGAATATTTTCTAGTGTATGTCATCATTATATTCACATTCCCATGAGCAGATTCATAATTTATTCAGGGTGCTAGAAATGTATTACATCAATAGTTTTACAGTATGTGACATTGCAGGACTTTAACGAGTTCTAAAATTTGTAGGGTAACTATTGAATCTTGATTGCATGCTTATCTCTGATTATATATACAAATAGATTCCTAGCTTATTCGTTACATTCTGTAGCAGAGTTATGTAACAGTCATAGTTAAAATAATGAGGTATGTTGATAATTTATGACAGTACAGAGATCGCTCTCCTTTTTTTTATGTATTAATGCATTAACTATTATTCAGAATGCTTTTTAACTACTTCAATAAGTCTTAATGTTACTTAGATATGAACATGATCCATGAAGTAAAAATTACTTCTTACAGAGGTTCAATGATTCATAACTCTGTGTAGAACTTAACAAAGTATTTCCATGGTTATTTTTTTCTGAAAATGTTTAAAATAACATTATGACGTCATTTGAACTTACTATAATAACACCGTAATAAAGACGGAAAAATAGTAATTTTTAATACAACACCACTTATAAGTAAAGACTTATAAGTGTATATTATAACAATACCTTTTTAAAAGCCTGTGAATTTTAATAAATTTTTAATTTTTTTATGTATATTTAAAAATTATTCAGAATTGTGTTTAAGTAAAACAAAATATTGTGGTTTGTGCTTGTATTCTAAGGTACATTTTTAAGATAACATTTATAAAAATATGTAGATTGTGAAATGAATACTAATTATACAGCAAAAGCACACACACACACATATATATATATATATATATATATGTATACACACATACACATATACATATATTCATATATATATATATATATATATATATATATATATATATATAATTACATGTTTTGTTCTTACATGTTTAATATTTATTAATTCTATATTGCTACAGTTGGATATTTTACATATTATTATATTTTTATTCGTATTATTGTATTGTTTTTAAACATTCTTCTTAGGGAAAATTTAAGTAAATGAATATTTGTAATTACATTATATTTTTAAAAATAGTAATAGTACTTAAATTTCTATTATCTTACGTCTTACGTTTAAATTCTTGAATCCATTCAATATATAGTTATATAATTTATTATTGTTTTATATGCATTTTGTTTTGTATTTATACCAACATTCTTAGTTATATTTTTTACTTTATATTTGTACATAAATAAACAGATATGTCTAATTCACATTAATAATTATATCATCTCTCTCCCTCCCTCTCTCTCTTTATATATATATATATATATATATATATATATATGTGTGTGTGTGTGTGTGTATACATATATATAATAACTGGACAAATTTTTAAGAAGTAAATAAATTATAATTAATATCTAATAAAAAGAAAATTAACATAAAAATATAAAAACTATTAAATTTCAACTATTAAAATAATTTTACAAAAGAAAATTTTATGTAGTATTGAAAATGCATATTAAATAAGTAAGTAATTTCAAATTAAAACCAGTAATTCAACAAGTTACACCGAAGTGCAATACATTTATAGCTTAGCCTAGGTCTATAAAGCATATCTCAAGAGAAAAAGAGTATGAAATTAAAGTGAAAAATGGAGATAAAACAATTCCAAAGTATTTCAGAATTAGGTCCGATAAATATTTGTTTTCTAGATTTATGGATTCAACATAACACATTTCAAATAATAACAGCATAATGGAATGGTCTTAAACCAAGGTAATCATAACCTCTTTCCTTCGAAAATTCGTTCAACCAAGGAAAAAAATTAAAAGAAAGAAAGGAAATTAACATATTTAGAAATTAATTTAACGTATCCCTTAAACATTATACTATAATTTATATGCATTATTGCTATTATTTCCTATGAAGGTATTAAAAATTTACCACAGAAGCAAATATATATAATATATTTCAAAAATTCTTCCAAAATGTAATAATAAGGGAAAGTCTTTATCACTAATTCATTTGATTACTTTAAGAAGAAAAATTACGCATTTAAATTTAACTAGGCCATAAAATGAACGAATATATTTTAAAAACTTCCATGCATATAAATAAAAAGTTGCACAATTTTAAAAGATTTTTCACGGTAATAAATAAAATTCTTAAAATTAATTAAAACACAAAAAAATC
>BMAW01082138.1:393895-427679 GCA_019974015.1 Nephila pilipes | reverse complement strand
ATATATATATATATATATATATATATATATATATATATACGATTGCTGAAGAAATTGAGTTAGAAATTTTATTAAGTAATCGTAATACAAGATTTACTTAGTTTCTCTTGTTAATCTTTAAAATTAAGGAAACAATTGCATACTGCTTTGGTTTCCACATTTTTTTTTTATTTTATTTCATCTCTTTCTGAAAAAATAAATTTTCACATTTTTAATCTGATTATGCCTCTTTTTGGAATAATTAAATTTTTAAGAAATATGTTCAGCGTGACAATATAAATAGTAACTAATTCTAACATCAGAACATTATTTTTTGTTTAATAGAGAAATTAATAAACAAAGTCCACATAATATTCTCTCATAAATCAAATATTACTATTCCAAGTTACAATATTAGTCAGAAAAGATTTTTGGAATACTATGTATACATTCAGAAGCAAGTAACAAAATCTAGAAAATTTTCAAAACATTTTGAACACCTTATTCGATAAAAATTCCATATCTTAGAAAGTTTATTCTATAAATATAACATGAAATTAAGCTATGCGCATTTATGTATTTATACAACAGATTTTCGAAATATGTGATAATACGAAAACTTTCCCGATCTAGTGTATTGTAATATATATTTAAGCACACTATTTCTGTTTGAAACATCAGGTAAAGATATCAGGAACTGCATTTACATAAATAAACTCCTAAGGCTTGTTCTCTGTGTCTTTATTTGTCTTTTCACTCATTCAAGAATACTTCATGTATCTTGAATGTTTGAAACTTGGCCCGAAAGAGAAATATAGAGCAGTTATTCATACTCATAGTTCTATTTCATATTTTGAATTTCAAGAATAACTTTCATAGTGAATATTTTTTTTTACAGAAACAGAAAGATTTGAAAATTAGCGACATAATTTTTTAAAAAGTGTTTAAGATATTAATAATAATAATAATGTAAAATTTTGTAAAATGAGATCTAGAATTAACATTATACGTTGAAAGTATTAATACCATTTTTGCATCAGCCGATCTATTCTTTTAATATTTTAATAAACAAAAAAAGTATCCCAAAAGTTTTAGGTTTGCAAATGATGGGAGATAAACCATCGTATTATTTTATTTAATTATTCAATAGAAATAAATTCTAAACAGTAATTTCATGATTGAATCATTTCGGATAAATTGCTAACTGGAGATAAATTAATTGAAAGAAAAAGATAGCTGAAAGATCTCTAACCAGGAAATTTTTATTAACAAACATCTAGGGTCTGCTCTGATTTATATTTAAGTTTCAATATCCTGTCGAACCAAATGAAACATAGTTACACAAATTAGTGAAATTTAGAAATATAGTGAACAGATAGAATCTAGTGACACCGAAAGTGATAGAAAAATATTGCAAATATTTAAAAAGCTTACAGTATTAGAAATATTGTAGTAGAATGATACAAATAGTAAGAAGGCTTAGAATAGTGCACTGAAGATACCAGCGTGTCTGTGTGATCTACAGAGACAAGGTACCAACTCTGTGTTGTCTCCATTGCAAATCAACTCACATAGCATCTTGTTGAGAGCAATCTTTGATATTTAATAGAAGAGGTTTATAATCCGTGGGGAAGGTGGTTGAACTAAGTGTAGATAACATCAAACTTTTTAGAGAAATAATAAACAAGGTTTTGAAAAGTAGTTGAATACCTTCTTGAACTAGTTTTGTGTAAGTGTTTTAATTACTTTATCTGTTCAGAGAATTAAGTTGAACATTAGATTTGCGATAAGATTAATATTTAATATGGCAGACCATTTGGGTTTGAAAGATACGTCCTAAACTGAATTCTTGATCATTATGAAAGATTGTTGTAAGAACAGTGCTATTTTAAAATTGGTAATATTGGTAACAATAATTTTAGAAAATGTTGTCTAATAATATTGAATGTTTAAGATTTAATGAGTTAAATATACCTTTCACACTTAGTGAACTTCATATACCTATCACACTTTCTCAATGGGTTCATTGAAATAAAAATACAAACAGAATAGATGAATCTCAGAATTTTTTCTCATTTAAAATTAATTAATAAAGAAACTTTTATATTAATTTAGTTTTCAATTTAGAATCGTTTGTCAAATGCTCGAACACACATTTGGTATTTTAGAAAAAAATATCAAAAATTAACCAATCTATTATATTTTTTTGAAAAAAAATTACTTTTGTAAAATTTAATCTTATCCGGTAAATTAAAATTATTTGTTTCCAAATCGAAAATTTTATTACAGTATTTTGGGTATAATGCATTTCCCGGGCCTGAGGAAAAAATGTACAATATTTAAACTATGAATCCATTTATTTCTTCATTGCTAACATCCATTAGTTATACAGAGACACAGTACCCTAAGAGCAATTTTTTATTATATATTTATGTATAAATAAAAATTTATATTCCCTAAATTTGACACATCTATTTTATACAATTGAGAAAAAAATTAATTTCAAATAAACAATTACATAAAATAAGCTTTTTCAAATATTTCACTATTTATAAATCTTTCTTTTTTCTCATATTTTATTTATTTTAAACAAAGTATTTTCTTCTCAATTTCTAAATGTACTCTTCACAATTATGAGTATGGTTTTGGTTGTGCTAGTTTATTTACATTATATTACCACACAAGCACAACGAAAAACATTAAAAATACATCTACGCCTAATTTCGTGAATTAAAAAAAAATATTTACCTAAAATATTATACCATGCCCAGAGTTATCAAACATATTAAACAAAACAACTGAAAGAAAGTTTTAAACTCTATACTGATTACGAAAGTAGTCTTAGCATTTTTTAAATACATGAAATTTATGAAAAATAAAAAGCCGAGAAAAATTTGTTAAAACCTTTTAGGGATAACAAAACGGTTTGGTAATAAACTTGTTAACTTGCTAATAAATTTGTTAAAATAACTTACTTAATAATTGCAGCTAGAATTATTAAATTTATCCATATACTTAAAAAAAAATCTCGATTAAAAATATTGTAATAAAATGTTTTCGATATTTTAGACGATTTAAGGAAACTTGTCCTCTTAAATGATAAATACGATTCTCTCGTATTTTAGGTATGATGAATGCGTATACCATTTTGAACCTGTAGTTACAAAAATTTTATTTGTATTTTTGGGGGTACGAAATTTGTTTTATTTTCTTAAACACGTTGTATATACAGTTATTTTTCGTTTTACACACAAGTACCATATATTTAAAATCGTTATACTTAATATTGAGTAGTGTGATCTAAAAACAAAGAAATATTTCATTAAAACAAATCATTTCCTTTTAAATATACAATTTTATATGTGTTAACCATAAATACCTTTATAAAAATTGTTTAAATATCAATATAATGCGAAATAACTCAGCTAATTAATTAGTTTTAATAATTTAAATGACCAAGTATTATACTAAAGGAAACTTCTGTTTTATTGATATCAACACACAATTCAAGCGAGATTTTATTGTGAAAACTATTATTATATTCAGTGAATTATATTGACAAATATGTACTTAATATTACCTCATAACAAAACGTCCCTTTCTATACTGATATAAGATACTTTCAAGCTTTATTTAAAAGAACTGAGCTTAAATTCAAACTCCTAAGCTTATATACAGTCTAAAAAAAGAATTAGAATGACAGGATACTTGCTTTCGAAACAGAAGTTCTTGGAGAAAATATTTTCTGAGAAGAACAGAAGATGAAAGACGATTTTTTTCCAGATTATGAACTGTGATTCGATGCTATTTTGAAGAGTACTTCCTCCTTTTTTGAATCTATTGAACGAGAAACAGAATTGAAAGGAAAAAGTTCTTAACTTCTGCTAGATCTACTAACGAAAACATTTCAAGTTGTATTCTTAGACTTTGTTTACTATTGCCTATTTAATGTGTCTTATAGTTGTGAATAAATCTTTTTTGTTCGATAATAAAAATTTAAAGATGCCGTTATGTAGTGTATTTTTTCTATAGGCGAATATTTCCTGTATTATTGAAATCTAAAGATAAATTTACTACTTATAATTTACTTTTAGAAAGCATTTTCTGATATTTTTTTCATGTATTTTGCCATAAGTGAATGTCAGTTAAAAACACAACAAAGTATATCTAAAGTGAAAAGAATTAAGTAAAAACAAAACTTGAGATAATGTAATTTAAATACTATCCTAGATTTTGGACTGAGAGAAGTATGATTAAACTTACTTAAATAGATACAACGAATAGATACAACAAATTCAGTAATTTCATATTCATTAATGATATAGAACAATAATAATCAAAATTCCATAAACGATAGTTAATTTAAAGCGAGAAAGGAAAGATAAGGACACAAATAGTATATGAAAATGGATAGCAAAAACACACACACACACATATATATATAGTGTTTAAAGTGGTATGAAACGTAATGGAATTACAATTTTAATTCTATTTAAAAAAAAATCGTTTTTAATAATACATTTAAGTGACGAAATTTATCTTACAGAAATGCTATTTTGCTTGACAGATTTAATTAAATATATTGTAAAATTAAATGGATTTTATACACCTTTCTGAAAATAGACAGCTCTTTCTTTATTTCGCAAACGTGTTTAAAAATGTCTGAAGGAGAGAAAAAAAAATGAGAATGTCTGAGTTTGATGTTTCTTAAATGTCAGAATTTTGAAAATACATTTTAGTAGTAAAAAAAGTTGTGTAAGGACAACAAAAACATTTCTCTCACCATTAAACTGATTTCTGTTCTTGAAATGCGATTTAATAACTAAAATTTTGTTCTGAAATTGACGAAATTAAAAGTTTACTCCTCTATAATTCAATATTTGCATGTCTTTTAAAAAAGTTTAGAAGACTGTGCTGCAAGACATGATTATTGAACACGAAAATGAAATTCCACTAAATTTGAGAGTCTTTTGATAAATATTAAAAACTAATTCTAAAATATAATTCTAAACGTAGTGAAATTCGAAATAATACATAATTTTGTCGTGAAAAGTCAAAACTTTTTTTTTCTGATTGAGTAAACTATGCTGTCATTGGAAATGTTTCAAATTATTTTTCTAGTATTCTAAATAAAAATTGCTTTAGTACAGTTAATAATACATTTTAATTAATAGTTTAAAGAATAAATATAGTTCTACGTAAGCAATATATAAAATAAAAGATAAAATGGAAAAATTATTTTGAAGTACAATTTTTCATGAAAAGTTACTCAAACAGCATATTCTGAAAGCTATTTATAGAGAATAAATTTTCACTATAATTTTCCATTTCTACTTTTAATAAAATGTATTTTAAATATCATTTTAAAATATAATATATTTTTGTACATTTTGTATCTAGAATAATTGAATAAGTAACTTTATAAATTGTATATTATTATTAATATTTATTATACCATTTCATAATATTTAATTTGAAAGTTTCCTCGTTATTATTGATATTTTTTTAAATTCAAATTGAAAATATTTCAATTATAAGGATAAGCATGCTGACTATGTCTTTGAACAACATATTATTCTAATGTTTTCATTAGAATTTCATTTCAACATTTAATAATCATTCATGACTCTATCTATTTTTGAAATTTAAAATTAAAATTATTTATTTCATTTAAGGAGAAACACATTTGACTTGGACCTTCAACAACATCTTATTCATATATTTTGTCATTATTTAATGATAATCGTTTAATTCAAAATCTCAAAAATTTAATTTGGTTATAGAGAAATAACCATTGACTTCGACTGGGAATAATATACCATAATAAAGTTTTCTCACTGTTTTCGGCTAACCCTTTTTTTAAAAAAATGTAAATTGAAAAATATTCATTTTTGTTCTGTATTCTTTTATGGAAAAATAGTTTTAATAAGGGAACACTTTTGCAATTGCATACAATAGAAACAACTCATTCAGATTTCAAGAGCAAAGAGTTTTGTTTCACAGCATTTTTAGTATTGCAGAAATATTGACATATTTTTCGTCTGTTCCCCCCTTCTCAATTACAACTTATTCTCGTTATATATAGATTTGGGTGGCGTCCTGCGAGCGTGATTGCTTACTAAAAACGCATTTAGAAATAACACGAGGGTATTGGTGACGGATACAGGAGTTTTTAACCTCGGACAACTGAGGAGGAGGACTCTTCAAACTTCGTCACCTCGACAAGCCTAAAGAAAAACTTGGGATCTCAGACAGATTTAACATGCATCAGGCATATTATACAGCGAGTATTTAGTTCAATCAGGGCTTAAATACGAATCGACAAAATCAACACCGCGCCCAAATTCTGGAATATGACCTCTTCCAGAAAAATTCATATGACCTCTAAGTTGTCATATTCCAATTGCCATATTCGACAAAATCAACATCGGGCACAAATTCTGGCCTTATCAGCACTTTTTATGCCGACTGAACAGTTTAATTCATAGAGTTGAAAGCGTTAACTATGCTCTTCAACAACATTTTGTTTTATTTTACCCCTATTTTTATTGACAATTTTGAACGACAAAAATAATAAAATAGATATCAATCACGAAGTAAATATTTTTTTTTTCCGAAATTGAAAAAAAAAAAGATTTACTTTATGCTTCGTGAAGGAATTGTTAACTCAACATTATTCCATTCTATTGTTTTCTTATTTTTTATTACTAATTTCTTAAACTAAACATTGAAAACAAATAATCATTTCACAGATAAACACGTTTTGACAAACTTAAAAAATCATATCTAGATTCATTTCAATTTCGACGTTAGAAAGTTAACAAATGATACATAATAAATCAACATTACTACTTTCACAGCTTATACACAAAACATTGTTATCGAATAAACACAAATAGATATTGAGTACCTAGTGATCTTGAAACGCGAGGAAAACACACAAAAAAAGGGAGTAATTGCATTTTGAAAGAAGTAATAAAAAGATAAACATTACAAATATATATATATATATTAAATTTTTCTTATTTTTCTATTCTTTATCTTATTTTGAATGTCGATGAGTGAAGTGAAAATTTGATTTTTTATACTATCATTTGATGAAAAATCAGGTATTACGAAGGAAATAAAGGAAATAAGAAAACGAAAGAATGTTTTTCAAGTTTTCAATCTTCGCTGATTTTCAAATTCTGTGTAAAAAATGATATTGCTTGGGAGTTAAAAAATATTTCATTCTAGGTGAATGACATTTCATGTCACTTAGTCCGGAAATGTAGGGAAGATTAAAAATATCGATTTAAGGGGAGGGAATGAATATTAAATAGAAAATAAAGTACTTTCTTCATCCAAAAAAAACTCGGACTACTAAAGCAGGAACTTATATCATTTACTTTTTCAAATATAAATATTTGTTCACAGAAACTTAGTTAAGAAGCATGCTCTGAAAGGCCAATAAATAAAGAACAAAATTGTCTATGATATTTTTATTTTCGTAATCTGAGAATAAATTCAGAAAAAATTATGTTTAAAAGGCACTCATTTATATACATAAAATGAGTGTTTTTTAAAAATAATTTTTTAAAGAAAAATAATATATATCTTGATTTTATTATCAACTATGTCAAGTACTTAAAAAAATATTATGTACATAAATATATTGGAAATCACCATTAGTTTAAGTTAAAATATAAAAGCTTTAGAATCTCAAAAACAAATAATAATAATACATTTAGTCATTATAAAAATGATTCTGTTAAAAATAAAAAAAATAATATTTTATTTAAATTAAAATAAGTTTGCTTGTAAAATGTTAATTTATTGTATTTAAAAAATAACAATTGCAATAATAATTTATGAACGTATTGAAATGATTCATACAAATAAGTCATTATTGATTTCAAAAGGGGGAAAATCAGGAATTAATAAATTTGAAAAAAAAAAAAAAATTCATAGGATTATGTTATTTAACACTACGAAACTAAACTAATATCATGATTAAAAACAATATTTTACACTTTTATTGGAATAAAAATTTATATTTTTATCGCCCAAAAACACCAAAACAAATGTATGTAAACAAAAAGAACTTGCATCCTAATTTCTCAAAATCCCACTGTATTTATCCTAAATTCTCGGTAATCCCATTCTATATGATATAATTAAACTTCTTTGATACATTTTATTTTAGACTCGAATGGCTTATTAAGACTATATTATCATAAATGCGTATAACTTTAATTAAATTGAAATTAATAAGTTTTGTCATAACTTTTATTATAATTAATATTCAGTCTTTTCTATGGAACTTTAGTTGTTTTATTTTACTCGAAGCTGAAGTACATAGCTCCAATCTCCATTGCGCCATCTCTGATTTATTATTGCAAGAATCTATTAATCGTATTTTATTTATGTAAAGATAATTATATATTTGTGCACATGGTAGGATATATATTTCTGCCTATAGTAATTTACTAAAAATATTTTATATATATTATAAATATGTATATTACATATATCTTTCCTGTATATATTAACATACAAGTGATCATCTTTTGGTATACAAATTTTCTTTTATCTACATCACACATGAAATGGTACTCAATACAACTGTTACTTCGAGATAATCTTTTTATTCGCTATAGTATTCCACCAATCATTTTCTAAATAAAATTTTGAAGATAGTAAATGATTGATGGTGAATATAACTTCAAATAATGATTTACGTACAACTGTTCAGAGATCATTTGTTCTATAGTAACATAATTTTGTTCTAGAAGTATTGAAATTTACATTTAACTTTTTAAATATTGGTTTTGAAAAATAGAATCATATCATTTTATCTTAATTCAATACCGATCATTAAAAACAAACTAAGTGTTCCTCATTATATAAAATTTGTCGATTCAAATAATATTAATATTTCCTATTTTGACTTTTATTATTTACTGTTTCCTTATAGATTCTGAATTTTCTTACAGAATCTATGAGCAAGGATTAGAAACAAGCAGTATTCATAAGGAAATAAAGTAAGAGGCGACTTTTTAAATCGTACGTTTAGTACGCAATAACATAAATTTTGTAGTGGAATAAAAATAACTAAGACAATATTATGAGGAGAAAAATAACAGAACACAAGAGTCGATTTTATGTCTAAAGAATATTATTACATTGAATTTTTTCTTACTATAAACAATACTGAAATCCCTTTATTTTTATTTCTAGAACTATTGGTCTAAGAAGTTAAAAATAAAGTTGCGTATATATTTCATATCAATTGCATGTGCATTCAAAAGGAAATAGAATTCCCTTGCTTAGAAACGTATTTACATGTCGTATCCAAAAATTTATCGGCTTCTCTTAAATTTTACTGTCATTTTCATATCGCACATTTACTTGCAGAAACAGCAGGCAATAGTTCTTTTCTTTATACTCTGCAAGGCGTATTAGGCTTAACGTTATGATAATCACGATTGCAGAAATGGAATATTTATTCCATTTCTACAATGCCGTATTTTACATCTAAATTTCAAAGCCTCAAAACATCGCTTCGTTTTTTTAAAAAACATATTTCCTCACTCCGGTCTATTCATTTTTTTTTCTTTTTCCTGGCGACAAAAAAGAAAGAAATAGAATGAAATGGTTGAAAAAGTGAATACATTTTTGGTTCCATAACTCGAAGTATATTGATCTAAGGAACAGTCGGCTGATGGGAGTTGAATGTTTCCTCATGCCAAGAAAATCACTTGAAATTTAGAAATATTCCATATTCCATGTCGTAGATAGTCTGTATTCTAGTAAAGTAGGTCTGAATAGCAACTATCAAATAGCGGTTGGATGTTGAAGTGGAATTTTGCATAGTTTCTTATCCAGCATGAAGGAGTTGTTGCGAAGCTGAACGCATTCAAGTTTTTGAATAATAAAATACGTATTTTACAAGTTTCTAACGATAAAAAGACAATGATGGAATAAAACTAGAATATGTTTGCTGCGAAATTTATGTTTCCTTTCCTATTTGAATGATGGATTTTGCGAAAACTTTTAAATATTGATTTTGCGATACCTTATTGAATATTTTTGCTGCTGTATAATGCAAATAGAAATACATGCAATTGTATAAAAAAACATTTTTTTTAAAAATTAATAGTTTTCTGAAAATTACTTTCAGTTATAAGAGAAAAATTATAATAAATAATTTAATATATCGTATTGCATTATTTATTAATATATTATATTAATTTAAAAGTAACGTACTGCTAATAATATAAAACATTTATGCTTCACTATCTACATTTGTAAAATAGATATGAATAGAAACAATCAAATAGTGGGTTGGATGCTCAATTGGAGTTTTATATAGCTTCTTATCATGCATGAAGTAACTCAATACATTCAAAGTTCTTGAATAATAGGATTCGTACTAATCAAGTATTTAATGATTGAAAAAAATGACTTTGTTTGCTTTGAGAGAGAAAGAGAAATGTAATGTTTTCTTTCTTAATTGAGTTATGGATTTTATGAACACTGATAATATAACAGTACAATTTCGAAGAATATTTTTTTTTTGAATTAACATAAATTTTATTTACAAAGGAATATTGTATGACCTTATGGGGCTTCAAAGTTAGAAGAAAGGCTAAAACAATTTTGGCATTATACTCGTTTCTTGTCGTAGCATTTTATACTATGACTTTATGCAAAAAGTTATGACTTTATGCAAAACTCGATAACTCATAAGAAACCGAATTTACTGACATTTTGTAAATAGAGTAATAAAGAATATACCATTATCTAAATAATATACAACAATTTAATAGCATAGCCTTTACATAGGAAACTATGTTAGTATGAGTTCTGAATACAAGAAATTTTCTTGTCATGGTAATTTTCAATTAATTTCTAAATTAAAAAAAAAAAAAAAAACTTCCGTTCAGTATAAAATCTTAAGAATAATTTATTCCATGTTGAAATTTTTAAAAAAAATGTATATAATTTGAAATACATTGGTTTGAGATAATGTGTTTTGCGGTAATGAAAAATGTTGTTTTCACAGCTTTTCCATTCAGAGAAATTCACGAACAATTAATTAAAGCATCTGTAACCCAAGCTTCTAAAAAAGATAGTAACAAAATTCAAACACATTTTTAAATATAAGAAATTGAATTTTAATGAGAGACTAAAAGTGGAAAAAATATACCTTAACCACAAAGTGTGTTTTGAAGGTGTATTGTCAGCTTAACTATTGATTTTGAAATTCATCTATGGAACATTTTGCTGAGCTGTAACACTCGGGCAGAAGTTAACATCATATAGTTACATAAAGTAAGTTAAATTATTTTTGAAATATTAATTTTTCTTTTAAAAATGACTTTTTGCTTTACTATGAGCAGATATATACAACCATACCAATCAAATTCCCATGATCATTAGATCCTGTGTTTTGTTATTTCATTCGATTCTTTGTTCGACTCCTGATGCCATTAAAGACACAGAAGCACATTAAATCTACCGGGACACCATTAGTTCATGAGAGTAGGGATCCAATGAAATAGCTAAAGCTCATTTACCTTTTCTGTAAGTGATACAACCGTCTATTAAGGCCATAACATAAGTTCTGTAACCATAACTGTTAAATGTGTGAGAAGAAGAAATGAAAAGAGAGATAGTCAGTGTTGTGGTAGAGTTTAATACTATAAAATTCAGATGTGCCCATGTTGTGGAAGAAAAAGGTGTAACTATTATCTGGACATTTGAAAAAAGTGGAAAGAAAGTTAAAATGATTTACAAGAAGGAGGTTCGATTCTGTTTTCACTCCTCCTTCTGTAGAGGATTCCTAGTGTATCCAGGGGATATATCACCCGAGTTTACAAAAGACGGTAAGCCCGTGGGAAGGATCAACATCAATATGGTTCCTCGAAATTATAATGCCCATACCTATCAAAGGATGGTAAGCCTAGAAAGTGAAATGAAAAGGGAAGATCACTTCTCCTGACGATCGATGCTTCTACATGTTGATTACGAAGTTCGAGTTATTATTGAAATTTTCAAACTTGGCTTCTATTGTTTGGAAACGTTTTCAATTATCACGTTTATTTGGCTCCTACAACCACTTTCAATTATTTTAATCAGTTTTATATAATTGGGAATGTTTTAAAAAGAATTTTGTTGTCCTAATTCGATACTCATATTTGTTTCCAGAAATTAACGTCAGTCGTATGAATTCATTTTTTTGTGTGGGAAGTTAATAGAGTGAGATATTGTCTTCGCCATTTGACAGAGGCCAAAAATTTCGGGAATAGTGGTCGAAAAATTCATGTTGCATCTATGTTCAGCGTTAAAAATCAAACAATAAATCAGAAAAAAACAAGATTTATTGCTTAAAAAATAAATATGAATCTTATGTTATGGTTAGATATTTTACGGTTCAAAAATTATACATTTCATCTTCAATTTTATAACATACGATTCCATAAGAAAAAATTGTATATTTTGCAGAATGTTCTTTCATTTTTTAACCATTCCTTTACAAAATTTTTGACAAATTATTATCTCGGACTGTTAAAAGATATAATTGCATTCAAATAAAGACTTTATCTTTAATTCAGTTCCATTAGTATTTAGCATCTAAAATATTAAATTATTCACGGCTATATATATTATCTGGTAATTAATTTTTTTAAAAGTAAATGCTTAAGTTTTCTTCTAAATATTTTAATTTCATATTGCTTGGTTGCGTACATTTTATGAAATCTTAAGTATTAAAGATATATGTAAGTTATAAAAAAATCATTACACGTAAGAATTAATATAATATATATTGTCATTATTTATGCATATTTTTATTATAAACACCCATATTCTAAAAATGTTTAGTAAATTACTAAATAAAGAAAATCTTAAGGAAAAAAAGATAATATATGAACAATAAATTATCTTGTCTTAATTTTAGTTTTTTAAATTCACGGAAGAAAATATTCAGTAATTTTTTTTAAAGAGGACTACTTTATATATTTATCTATATTATTTGCATTACTTAGCAATTTTAATTACTTTACGTTCCATGTTTTTGAACATATGCAACTGTCAATTATTTTTTCAAAACAAACCTTGATTGTCTTACTTAATGTGTAATATCTTATCAAGAAGAAGGTAAGGAACTTTTCATGTCTTATTAAAATATCTGTTAGGGGAATATAATTTTTAAAATTAATAA
Organism: Nephila pilipes; assembly: GCA_019974015.1. Lineage (NCBI taxonomy): Eukaryota > Metazoa > Arthropoda > Arachnida > Araneae > Nephilidae > Nephila > Nephila pilipes. The sequence goes on along the minus strand of BMAW01082138.1, from coordinate 414,493 downwards.
AAATGCCCATAAATACTACATTTACATTATATATTTATTACAATTACATTATATTTTACGCTATATATTTATTATTATTATATTATATTATTTATTATTATTATATTATATTATTTATTATTATTATATTATATTATTTATTATTATTATATTACATTATTTATTATTATTATATTATAATATTTATTATTATTAAATTACATTATTTATTATTATTATTTTATATCAATTATTATTATTATATTATATTATTTATTATTATTATATTACATTATTTATTATTATTATTATATTATATCAATTATTATTATTATATTACATTATTTATTATTATTATTATATTATATCAATTATTATTATTATATTTCTTATTATTGTTATATTACAGATTATTTTACATTATGCATTAATTACTCTTCTACATTTGTATATTTCTTTAGTAATAGTAATTGCTTTATAGTATTGTTAGATTTTTGAAAAGTAAAACCACCATATAATTGTAGTCAAAATGTAATGTTCCTTCAATAATTAGTAAAAAAGGCAAAGTTTATTAAAATCTCTAGTAATGTTGCAATATTTAACGGCAACAAAAAATGCTGTTGTTACAATAATGTAGTAGTAAATCATATCTTTCTTTCAACAAAATGTAAAATCTCAGGAATAAATAAAAGTAGAAAAGCTTTGTTTGATGTAAAAGTTTTTGAGATATCAAGAAATTAATGCATTTATGTCCACTGAAACTGACAACATAAAAGAACATCCCATGTTCTCCATAATAATTCGGAGAGAACTTTTAAAAATTTTAATTTAAAATTAAACCAAATAATTTTTCTGTCAAATGTGTTTTTTTTGGACAAGTTATAAATTTAAACAGACATTCTATAATTATATCAAGTATTTCTATACTAACGAAATTTCAAAATCATTTCAAGCGACTAAAGGATTATCTTGATAAAAATGACGAATATGCAACATTAAAATATATCCTACTTTTTATTATAATAACGTAAAGTCAATGCACTATATATTAAAAAACTATGAATAATTTTCTTCAGTTATAGTAAAATTTTCAACCTGATGAAAACAATCTTTTCTATTTTGAGTAAGAGAATTGGTACAAGATTTTTTAGTTGAACATTATATAGAAATGGAATAGATTGTACTGTCATAAGAATGTATGAAAAACTTTCTTTGATAAGAGTTATAGAGTTATATTTGCTTTAATTTTATAGATTATTATTTTTGTTTGATTTTTTTTTAGTTCAGTTCAAATTCTTTTTACAATTTTGCGTGCATTTTATTTTTTTTTCTTTCGTGTTATACATTCTTAAACGGCAAAATAGTGTTTAATACGGATATTTAAAATATTTGTAACTTGGAAATAAATCTTGCACGAAATGTAAAAGAAAGCTATTATATCTAAAAATATATAATACCACCTGTTATTTTTAATATTAATTGATTTAGATAATATAAACGACGGATAAATTTTATAAAAATTTAAAATATGAATAATCTTATTTTTATTAATAAATAGACCTTGAATTTGTGATTTATTGGAATTTGGTCCATTCATGAGGCTCATAATTGATAATAATAGATATACTGGGTATGCTAGGCTCCGACCAATTTTCGTCTCAACCATGACCCCTCGTCTTCCGTGGATACCCTTTTAATTTGACTCGTATTAGTCGAATTAAAAGCATAAATTTAATATTTATCTAAATAACTCCCAATTTTTTATTTTGGTGAAGTAAATTAAAGTCATAACTTCAGATAAATAAAATAATATATTAATTTAAAAAGACAAGATATAATGAGTCAAATAAATAATTTGACGTGTTCAATGTTAGCAAATTTAGAATTAAAGTTTTTTACAAAATAATTAGCAGATTCATTTCAAATGCAATTCTGATAGTCCCACTGTGCAAAACTCAACATATTTTACCATAACTTGCATTAGAATCCTAAAACATTTCATCTGTATAAAATATACATTTATCATTCAAACTATGTAACTTAAGTGTGAATTAAAGAATGAGATTTTGCAAAAGTTATGATTCAACATGAATTCAATTAGAGATACTTATCCCTATGCAATATGAATTGTGCTTATACCCCTTTTATTCACATAATTTCTGTGCATTTGTAGGCATATGAAGATTGAACCTTACTAAATATAACGTAAGGAATTACGAACTTCAAACAAAACCAATTGTAAGCAGCATAAGTTCACATGATGAAATTCATTTAAACCTTACAGATAAACATACCTATAAATAACACTATGCAGTATCAATCGCAAATGTTTAATACCTTATTAACACGGATTATCAAGTGTGCTCCGAAATCCACGAGACATTCAATTAAACACCCCAGTCAATCAAAAAGCTAACGAAAGGAAAATCCGAGTCATATAGCTTAATGTTAGGGATACACAGACACCGAAGATCATTCAAAACTCTCTCCAACCAGAAGCGGAAAGCATAAAATTTGCATAAAGTATTCGCCTCCATATTTCACGCAGTCGCTTCTACTCAAGCGTCAGTTAGAGACGCGCCATCGAATATAAAGATGAAGGTATAGAATGAATGCTGAATTAATTTAGTGAATGAACGCCACTTGAAATTGCAGCAGCCATTTTGAATTAAATGTAGTAGGTCAGACAACCTGGGTGTTGACGAGTGACGCGCCTGTTCAGAGGTTTCACTCTTACATCTGTCATCAAAAAAAGAAAGAACATTTATTCACACTCTCTGAAAGTAAATTTACGTGCGTTTTCTTACGAAAGAGATTTAAATTATACTTCATACTGCCACGTTTCTGCTCAAGCGTTAGTTAGATAGCGTCACCCAATGAAAAGATGAGGGTATAGAGTGAATGCTTAATTAATTTAGTGAGTTAAAGACATCTAATATTGCTGCAACTATTTTGAATTGATACTATTTGGACGAACAACGTAGGTGTTGACAGATGCCACTTGTGTTTAACGGGATCACTTGTATGGCAATAGCGACAAAAATGGAAAATATGTAGTTCCACTCTCTAAAAGTTGATTAACGTATAGCTGTTAGTTTAAAAACTTGAAATGGAAAGGTCTTCACTGATTTGAGTGATGACGTTTGTCGGCACAGTTAAATTAAGTTCTTCACTTACTTTTTAGTGATGGAGATGTAGACTTTTATGAAAGTGATTGATATTCACCAGTTTGAAATTTCTGTCAAAGAGTGGTTTGAAATGAATTTTATATTAACTGAAAGTTTTATTATGAAACATAAGACTAATACCGAATGTGATTGAATGACACATTCACATTTAGAACAAAGCATTTGCTTGAATTTTAATTTGAATGCAAGTAAATGACAAAGAATATTTGAAGAATTGGCGATATTTTAGGAATAAGATATTGTTTGGTAAAACTAATCATTAAATGTAATGTGCTAATTTTAAATATGTGTTCCAATTAAATATACTTTTTGTTCAATCGTTACTTAAAAAAACGTTCATTTTAAAATACTTAGAAAGTTAAAAGTGTTGATATATTTTTGTTTTTCTGTTTAAAAACCTTTTTGTTTAATTTGATAAGGAATATTTCAGGAAGTATTATAAATATATAGTGCTGATGATCTTGGATAATTTATTTATTTAGCATATTCATAGCATTTTACAAAGTATAGTATACATTTATTCGAAATGGTTAATTATTTCTGGCAATTTTAGCAATTTTTAATAAAATGGTTAATAAAAGATTAAAGAGGTGGGGAATTAGATTTTTTTTTGCTTAAGAATTTATTAATATATTTCACACTTTCGTAGTCATTATCTTTAATTATTCAAATATAATAAATTTTGGGGGTTTCATAAAACACTATACGAGTTTACGGAAGAAACAATTGCACGGCTGACTCTAGCATTTTTTTTTTTGGATGTCTGCATTCATCACAGGAGACCATTCGAAATGCTGTGAAACACTTAAGACAGTAGGAGTAATTGAGAAATTCCAACATCACATCAACAGGAATGTTAGTTGCATAGAATGTCCTCCACATTTACTTGATTGGACCACATTGGTTATAATTCTGTAGGCTTCCCTCAAACTGCAGGTGTAAGCAACTATTTCACAAACATTGAAGGAACTTAGCGAACGCGATATTTATGCGTTTTTTAATATAACGCGTAAAACGCTGCAAACTGTGATGTATGAAATGAAAAAAGAGTCAAAATAAGCTCTGTAGAAGACACATATCGTATCGAACATAGAAAATAAATGTCTCTGGTAAAAATTAGCTTTTTTTTCTTCCTTTGTAACATTCTTTGCAATGAACAGTGCTGTAAATTGAGCAAGCTCGCTAGCATTGACAAGCTCGTTTTCCCATTATTGTGCTCAAATATCCTTTCGTATTAAATAGACGATGATACACTACTTTATACGTTACTTTTCTCGCGTATATTTTAACATTTTGTGACAAATCTCTCTCTCTCTCTCTCTGTATATATATATATATATATATATATATATATATATATATATATACATACTCTACAACAACAACAAAAACGACACACCAAGAAGGAGTATCCCGACTATAATGAAATTGCGTATTTAAAGATATTTGGACCAAACATGCAAATTATAGAAATTTGGTGTCCAATGAATGAATAGCGGGAGCTACAGCGCATTAGAACTGCGCACTCAGCAGGGGTATATAAGAAGCGATTCTCAATCTGATGGTTACATTTTCTTTTGCAATGCGATTTAGGATACCTTTCAACTACTAAAAAAAGGCCTTGCCGCAGGATTCGAGCTCATTACGAGCAACACTCAGAGTTTGAAAGAGGTCGTATCATTTGATTGAAAGAGGCAGGTTAAGCAACTCGGAGAATCGCTCGTCATATGGGTCGAAGGGATGAGGTGATTAGAAAATGCCGGCAAGAATGGGTGGACAATGGCAAATTTCAGCATCATGATGGTAGAGGTCGACTTAGAGCCACAGCCGATAGGATGGACAGAGTGATTTTCAGTTCAGAAGTCTCAGCGCCTGATTCATCGTCATCAACCATCAGGCGTGTGACCCGCACACGAGAGTCCACCATGATCATTCACAGATGGCTGTTAGAGCGAAATCTATGATCGTACCGACAGCTACGCCACCTGCCACTTACGCCTGCTCACTCTCGAGCAGATTACAATGGTACTTCGCTCTATCATTTTGGGATGATGCTTACTTGGGACGCATAGTGTTCAGTGAAGAATTTCGCTTCCAACTGAGTCCTGGCGACGTGTCTAAAGACGCTCAGGACTGCGTGTCGATTCTGATTTTAATATTGCAAGCCACACAGGACCAAATCCTGAAATTGTGGTCTTTGGTGCCATTTCCATTGATAGACGGACCTCTTTGGTCCTTATTAGAGGCACACGTACAGCACAAAGGTACGTCGACGACATTCTGAAACTTGTTCTGCTTTCGCTCATTTTCCAGTATCTTGGAATTTTTCTTCAGCAAGATAATGCCAGACCACATATGGCATATGGCAAGTGTTGCTATGATCTATCTTACAGCTTGTCAAACACTTCCTTATGCAGCCAGTTCTCTCTCAAATCGAGCATGTCCGGGACATGAGGGGAAGACAACTGCGTCTACCAGATAATGTTGATGACCTAACCCGACAATTGGAGCACATTTGGCAGGAAATACCACAGCACACCATCAAAGACCTTTCACTCCGTGCCACGTCGTGTGGCAGCTTGCTTCCAAGCTAGAGTTTGGTCAACACATTATTGAGCGCCTTACTTTGTAACTATGTAACTCTGAAATAAATCACTTAATTTTTCTGAAATTTTAATCATTTTCTATTCTGTACATAATTTTCCTTTCCGCCAACTTTTGTCTCTATCTGACAATTCCTTCTTGGTGCGGCGTTTTTTTGTTTTATATATATATATATATATACATATAATGTAAATTCAAATATGATTAAAGCTCCTGTTATTACCAAACTATAAATCAATAATTATTATTACTAAGCAAGATATCTTTAAATTGTTGTGAGTAACAATATAACAAAATGTACGGATTATAGCATCAATATTTAATATATCTATATTTAATATTTTCAATAGCTGCAATTGTGTTAATGGGTAGAAACACATCAAACCTAGAAGTCATAAATCAAGAAAAAAGTTAATTAAAAGATGAAAGTCAAAAGTGGGGATAAACTCAAAATGTCGTTTCGGTTTATATATATATATATAAACCGAAAGAATATATATATATATATATATATATATATATATATATATATATATATATAGAAATATTGAATTTAAACATTATGTACTTATTTCAGTACAGTCATGGCAGAAAAAAATAAAAACATAATTTTTAGAATAATTATATATATTCGTTCGCAAGAGTGGGGATAGCACATACATCGAAAACTAGCGATGGAAGCAACACACGTCCTTCAACTGAAGAATTTAAAAACGCATGCAATATGTAGGGATATTTTGATATTTTATATGGAGACTAACTATCTGTTAGGGAATATCCCAATTAGTTCAAAGCGTGGAAAATGGTAATCTAAATGGCATGGTCACATAAATTAAAAGTTTAAAAGGAAGCAGACCACAAAGCAACGATTAAAGCATCGTTTCGATAGTTTAAACACATGATTAATTAAAAATGAATTAGTGTTTAGAGAAATTATTACACGCACGCACGCACGTACGCACGCACGCACGCACGCACGCACGCACGCACACACACACACATATATATATGAATTTATGCGAACTATTATTTTCCACTTAACGAACTGGTCAATTTTTTGAACATGAAATTAATTTTCTTTTCTCCAAGAGCAATTGGAAATATTCGCGTTTATTTCGTCTGTCAACAATGTACGATATAATCTTTGAAAATTTGTCCGAACTCGATATAAAAGTCACATGCTTCCAAAAAGTAACGGCATTTTATTTTTGTTTTTGCTTGCTGTCGAAGCTCATCCCAAAGTCAAATATAGCAACTGTTAGCAGCTGTCACTTCTGCGTAATCTCATCACAATCGGCATTTCCTCTAAAAGGATCTCTTACTACATCACTTTCTCTATATAAATGTTAGATACCTTCTGATAGGCGATACCACTGCATTTCGATTTCTATTTGATATATTTTTTCTCTCTTCCCGCTGAAGCTCTCAGTCAGACCAAAAGGATGAAAAGTGGAGATGGAATTTCGTCTTATGCCTATTTCTTTTTTGGAGTGGAGAGATAAGTGATGATATTGAAATAGAAATATGTTGTCACTTTGTATGAAGATGCTGTATGGAAATCTTGTGGTTTACTAGATTGAAACATTCAATGCTTGAGAAGTATTCGCATAACCTCTTAAGACTCAATGTCCATTTCATTACACATTCTTATTTTACATATAGAGAAATAATTTATGGTTTCATATCCTAAGATCAGGCACTACATTATATTGGATGGTTCAGCACTGTCATCTATTTAGCAAAACTTGAAATTATTTGGGAAGATCCTTATTCCAAAAGCATTTAAAAATGGCGGGCAAGAAGAAAGTAACAATTGAATGTATGTCAGCAAATTGAATTCAGTTTTATTTTACTTTTACATCCTTTTTTAAATTAAAAATAGATAATATACAATTTTATATGAATGAAATTGAAATTATGTACAATTAGTCAGTAGAACATGAATTTATTGCATCAGACGCAATGGCCACAAATTGTGTATTTCTTAGTCAATAAAAATGGTTGTATGCACTATTTTGTACTTCAATAGATGATTTATCTCAAATAAGGGGGAAATTACTCAAAGAATATGGTCTTGGGTCTCAAGAGGATAAAGTGTCTTTGGAAACGAGATATTCTGTATAAAGTCTAAAATACTTTTTACAGAATTCTAAAATGAACCATAAGAGTCTAGACTGTTTCATTGTTATAAATGAGTTTTACTCTACTTTTTTTCTCAAAAATAATATAGAAATCATGTCTTTCATGTTTAAGAGTTTGATAAAATAAGTTATAACATATAAATTTTGTTCAAAATTTAACTCATTTGCGTATTTACTAACGTATTTATACTGCGTATTTAAATGACTTTCAATGTGAAAGAAATACTACTTTACTGATTATTTAAAACTGATATGAAAAGCAAAAAAAAAAAAAAAATGTAATGTATGAAATATAATATCCGAATTCTACTACGTATAGTGGTCTTTTAATTTATATGAAGTATGAAAAATCGATATGAAACATAAAAAAAATCCCTATATTTAACATTATTAGGAGTAATCAAACAACTATGAGGGGAAAAAGTGTTAAATTTGCTTAACCTTTTGATTTTGTAATTGCTTTTATGGTCCAAGTAGTTCTTGTTACGATATTAATTATATTAATTTCATTAATCCTTAACTTTGTATTTACCTATTTTATCTTTAGTTTCATTATAAGGAGATTAGAATTGTATTCTTACATTTATTTTAAAATTTGTGTCTGCAACAATTTGTAATATTTATATAAAGCATTTTTTAAGAATTGTGTTTCTATTTCATAATTTTTTTTGTAACTAAAATGTTATACTTTAAATATATTTAAATACTTGTTTTATATCTCATAGTTTGGAAGGAGAGGGGTTAAAAGAACTTATATAGTCTGATGTTTTGTAGGATTCTGGTTTGATTTATGACATAAAATGTAGTGATGTTGAAAACCAGCTACTTATGAAAAGTTCTAAGTTTTGTAAGAGAAAATAAATATTTCTAAATTAATTGAACAAGTTTCAAATTATCACACTCTTTTTATTTTGATAACCTTTGAAGAAACTTTAAAAGAATGTTTGATATGAAAACTAAAACTTAAAATAACCTTTATAAGTTCTGTAGGGAATGAGATAATATAGTTTGAAGTTAAGGAGAGATTAATGTAAGGATGAGATAAATATGATTTAACTAGATTGATAGGATCCCTATATTTTTTTCAAGTAAATCTGAGGCGAGATATTCTAAACATATATTTTCAGTTCCCATCGCATAGAAGTCTATTGATATCAGATCTAATTAAACCATGCCCACTGTTTGGAGCTACTAAGATAAGTAGAAATCTTTTTTTTATAATATTAAAGTGCTTTTTATGTAAGTACTATTCACACACATATGAAAAACAAGTGTATTATTGTCTACAATTTTTTAAAGAAATCTTATATCTTAATCTACTATATGTATTCAATATAATTATCTACAATAATAAGACGCTTATCATATCGTTCAACCAGTTTCTGTATTCCTTACATATAGAATTTAGCTGCCTCAAGGACAAACCACAGTAATATGATAGTTAAGTCATCCTCTTTGTCGTAATGGTCCTGATCTCCTAAAAATGCCTTTTCAAATAATATAAAAAGTGGTAGTCACCAAAAGCTATATTGGGGCTATACTGAGCGGTATCATGTTCTTGCAACCTATATGATACGATGAGATATCAGTTCAATAATCCACGTGGGAAAATGTATCGTCATGCAGTAAAATAATCTGTTTACACTGCATATCATGCCTTTTGTTTCAAATTGCAGACATAGTTTAGTCAGGATTGACAATAAAATTCGAAATTTATTGCATCGCCCCTTAGTAAACAATCCTCAAACAATATCCCCTGCCTATCCTAAAAAACATATCCATGATTGTTTTGAAATTGTTTGCTTGATCTTCACTTTTTTGGATGATGTTGTATGCCTCCGTTCTATGCATCGCTATTTTATTTCCGGTGTTATATGTCCATTCACTTCATAAATCTGCTGATGAATTTTGGCCGCTTTCACGTCTTTTGAATGCAGAAAACGTACCACAGTGCTTATTTCATAATCGGTAGCATTTTCAATTGTGTGAGGTTAATTAAATGCACACAAATAAATGGAACCATTAACGAATGCTTTCTTGCTGGTACCAGTAATTAACCAATAGATATCAGTACCTATAGCACTTGCGAAAAGTTACTGTGAATGGCAATAGTAGCACTGCAGCTGTCATATTATTGTATAAACGATACTTATTCAAAAATTAACCTTAGAGTTTGGTTATGGACATGATTAAGTGAATGATTTGTGTTATTTGTTCATTTTGATATTACTTATTCATAGTCTTAAGAAATTGGTTAAATATTTTTGAAACTAATCTTTACTGAGTGTTTATGTCTTATACATCTATCAGTTCGTTGAAAACTTAAAAAAATTATTTTCGAAACGTTTGAATCCCACCCAATTGACATACCATTACGGAAAAATTTATTTAATATTATTCGTTAATTTCACAATTTCAAAGAAAAAAATACTGAAATTTAATAATCGTTTAATTTAATCTGATAACAGTTAAAGAAAAAATAAATTTGGATAGTTGTGTATAGGATTTGAAAATTGATTTCTTTATTTTTAATACCCATCACAGTCATAGAAAATAAACAGATGTTAAATTAAAATCTCTAAATGAAGTAAAAATGTTGCAATTTCAAAGCAAATGCATTGAAAACTCTTTCCCAAAAAGGAAGAAGCAATTAAGAAGACTGAAATTGTACTAAATAATATTTGAAATAAAGAAAAAACAAATCGTAACAATTTCAAGAAAGTCTTCTTTTGGAAATACAATTTCAAAATCATGAGAATGTTAATTAAAAATAATGAAAGTGATATTATGCGTTGAATAATTTAAAAAATACAATTACTACACTTAATAAACAAATACTGTGAACTTGATCTAATTTAAAAAGAACTATATTATAACATATGTGCTCGCAAATTCATTTTCTTACATAACGTCTAATTAAATTCAGGTTCATTCCTTACAGAATTGAAAATTTGGAATATTGACGAAGAATATCAGGATCGTATATTTTTTTAATGTTTAGTAATAATTAAAATGTACAACTATTTTTTAAATATTCAAAGCACATTTTAGATACACGTTGATTGAGGAAAGAAAATGGAATCTCGAGAAATAAACAATGTAACAAAATTTTCTGAAGCTTTGAGCTTAAAGAGACGGACGAAGAAATATTTCTTGAAAAATAATATATAAAATAATATGAACACACTTTTAGTTGACGTAAAAAAACTATGTATTAATTCAAACTATTATTAGCAATGAATTATTAAAATGAGATAATTTCTAATGTTACAGATCTCAAATTTAAATGTTTCAAAAGATTATAAAGTATATACAATATTTTAATGCGTAGCAATTAATTACAACACATTTTTTCGTAAAAAATTGAACTACAATTTATTTCAATGTATTAATATATTTATAAGGTAAATTATATAATAATAATTTTATATTTTTACCATAATCTACGTTATATCATATCTGTGGTATTGTTTTCTCATATGTATTCAAAATAATTTCTCTGAAAAAAATTAATTTATTTGAATGTATTAAAATGGATAATCTTTTAAAACACCTTTTTCAAACATTTGCTCTTGATGGAGATGGAATAACTACTTTCATTATCAAAACACAGACTGTAACTTTTGTGGGTGTGTTATGTAGAACCTAAATTAATAAATACTTCAAAACATTTGTTAGGATTATTTACTCTATTTCGGATTCCCTCTCCTGATAATTGAACAGTTGATAATTAATTTTGTAACTTTGATAGCATTTTAAATATAGTCATGGTTATTTACATACAAGTAAAATAAAATATAATATTACAACTTAGAAGCAGCGTATTTATAAAATTGCGAATAGAAAAGGTTTTGAGTTTTTACGACATTTAGTATTTAATTAAAATGCATTCCATCTACAAACATATTTTCAAAAATATAGAAAGATATTGATAACATACATACGACTGTATGTCCTTGATATAACTTGGGAAAAATATTCTGCCACTGATTTTCAATAACATTAATTGTAAGAGATACCGCATCGCTAATCTTTGAATGGTTCGTAAGAGTTTTTCTTCCTACATACTTTTTGAAAAGTACAGCACAGTGATACATCTAATGATAATTGAATGTTGTAACATAGTAATTTAACGTTACCTTCCATGTACTATTAAACGGTAGCCATATGGCGCCGCATGTTCTTTTTGGTTTGAAGCGCAAGCACGACAAGCGCAAGCTCGTTGGAAGGAGAGTGACTTCGTTAGCAGAATGATGGAGTGTTGTTCGTGAATTAATATTTTATATATGTTTTGTATCCTGTCTTGTGTTGTGGAACGTATCAAGTATTAAATTATATTCGTTCCTGAAACCATCCCTGCTGTTCATAATTTTGTCCTGAAATAATAACAGCATTGGAGGGTTACAATATACTCTTTAATAGGTGTTGCTATGGCTCCGTGTCAGCCACAAAAGTGGCTATAGTTTTCGGTAATCTCTATATTAATCGACCAACCATTTTTAATCAAATCACTCGTGTCATGCATTTGATTAATTTAAACCAGCAATAATTACAATTAGTTTATAATATTAGCAGTTTAATAATGTATCACTTGCTTAAATTTTAATAAATGAAAATAATATAATTGTCCATTTTAATACTTTGTCGTTTGTCTTAATTCTAATGTTTATTTGAATAACTTAATATTTATTTTATTGTTTGCCTGAATTCTAATATTTACTCGAATAATTTACCATCTATTTTATTGTTTGTTTTAATTTGAATATTTAACTAAAGTTTTTATAGTTATTTTTTAAGAAAACTTAGCATTTTTAGTGCCCCAATCTGTTCCTAGAAATATACTTTCCTGAAGCATTTTTTTTATTTGGATTTTTTTCTTACTGATTTAAAGTTCCATTTTTGTGACTCATAAGCATTTTGTAAATCACAAAAATATAATATAGAGTGTAGAAAACCAGATATCTATTTTTGCGTATGTTTTCACTAAAATAACTCTATTTGATACTTAAACGTATGCATCAAAATATGAAATTTTCTAGAAATTATTGCTTCTCTTTGATGTTTCCCAAAATAGACAATTTACTCACTATTGTAATATGAAAAAATAGAATAATTTATTCGTAACGAAATATTATTTCAAATATTTTGAAAGTATTTTCTTTATAGTGCATTAGTTTTATGTGTATATTTTTGCTTTTTCATGTTATTGTCATTCAAATTAATTCTTTCTCAAAATAACTTCGGAAATTTTTTAATTATTTATTTCTTTCTTCTGTTCCACTAACAAAGAAGAATATATTTTTTTAAATTTATTTCTTATAAACAAAATTAATATTTATGGATAGCTCGTATTATTAATTATAATATAAGTCATACTTTTTCTTATTTCTATGGTATTTTCTACTTATTCTGAAAAAATATAAAATATATTGCTTCTTACTATATGAAAATATATACATTTCATATTTAAATTATATTTTCTTTTAGAGAAACCAACAAAGATTACTTATTGAAACTTTTTCCATAAGCCATTAAATTTCTTAAAAATTTATTTACTCATCTTTATCGAAAAGAGATCTGAAAATATTTCATTGTTCAGGTTTTGGATTAAGAAAATATATTGAAGTCAAGAATATGTTTTATATTAATGAGTACACAGCAATTATAATTGTTGTAAAATTATTTTTCTGTGTTTTCTAAATTCTTCTTTAATGAAAAATGATAATTTTCTTTTAAATGCATACAAATCTTCCCTATCAGTAATGATAAAATACTACAGATAATAGATTTTTTTTCCTTTCATAAGAAGTAAATTTTGCTTAAGCCCTTGAAGTTATTATTAGCATATTGATTTTAAGTTCAAAATTTTAAAAGAAATCTCTTTTTCAATCAGCTTTTGCATACTGATTAGAAATTCAAAAGGAATTTCAGAATATTCGATTAACATACTACTACTTTCTTTATATCAGTATCAACCAATGACTGATTCCGAGAAAATTTGAATAGAATTTATAAAAGAATTTCTTTGATTCAGACTTTTTAATCTTTTCTTCGTATAAAATTTATCAAAAATATTCTAAATATAGAAGAATATTCTCTCCTATGTTTAACAAATATAACTAAAAGAATTAATGTATGAATAACTTCTGAATGAAATTTGAGATCTGAGAGTTTGTTTGATAAATATTTATTTTGAAAAAGGAATGAATGGTAATGTTAGTACAATTTTTCAAAATGTACAAAAAAGTTTTAAAAATTTATAGAAGTTTTTTAAGAAAACAGCATAGAGAGCTTTTATTTTATTGAAAAATGTTTATCATGTTGTGATGAAAAAAATGAATACTTCTTAAAGCTGATGTTAATTCGAATTAGTTCCATAAAATTTAAGATGCTGTTGCGAGGGATGCTATGGAACAACATATCCCTAAAAGGTTTTCCTTTTCGAAATTTCCTTATTGACATCTCTATGGGTAATAGTAAAGAATATGTTTTGAATATCTTCTAGTTACTTGAGTTTTTTCTTCTGGTTAGTTGTATATAACGTAAAAATTGCTTTATAAATATGTAATAATGGGATTTATGATGTTTTATAATGGGTAAGAACTGAATATGTTCATATAAACCGAGTATGGATTGATAATGTAATATTTTTTTTTCAGTTTGTGAAAGAATGTAAGTGATCTAATGTTTTCAGACAATTCTATATATATTTTAGTGCAAATATCCCTAGAATAATCTATAGATAGTAACTGTAAAATTTAATTTTTAAGTTTGAAAGTAATGAAATAGTAATAATTAAGAGAATTACAAGCATCTTCAGTTATAATACATAGAGGAAAATTGAACATACAAAAAAATAAGATAAAACTGACAAAAGCAAAAAAAGTAACATGACTTAAAACTATTCATATACGCATCAAGATAAACTATAACTTAAGCATTTAAGAAAATAAAAATGTCTTAATTTTTGAGAATCAATAACTTTGTCATTTTTTATATTTTATTTTATATTAAAATTTTAAATTTTAAAAATATTTAAAATCGTGTACAAAATAAGTCAATAACATTTCGCTTTTTCTTCATATCGTACTTAATTAGCTTATAAATTGAATTATACCTGAAAAACTCTTCAGAGTAACGACTTTTATTAACTATGTTACTAAATCAGAACATCTAAATTGAGGACAAAAAGGTGTCAATATTTAAACAGAAATGTAGTGAATACTTTTCATAATAACAGAAAGTATTTAAAAGGCCTTTTTCTCTAATTGGTTTTAAAAATTTATTAACTAAAACACTTCACTAAAATATATGCTACAAAATTTTAAAATTTTTCAATTCTCTAAAATCAGCAGATTCAAGTACATTTTAACGCATAAAAAAAGTAATTAGAAATAACCATATGACACATTCTAAATCAATGCATTTCTATTTTATATTTTTTTAGGCCGTGGTAGCCTAGTGGTCATGGTTTCGGATTCGTGGCCGGCGGTTTTCGTTCAGTCGCTGGTTGGCCGTCAAAGACCCACCGTGTAGCCGGGGCTGATGCACGTTAAATCTGTCGGGGCCAAAAGTCCTCCTGTTGGCGTGGTGTGGGTGTTAGGAGAGGGGGTGCCAGCTCAGGTATCGTCCTCGTAATTTTGACCGTAGTTCAAAATTATGAAGTCCGTCACCAATAGTACATTTTGTTTAACCTTTACTTCAAAATTATGTGAATCTTATGTTATTTTGTCAATAAATGCTGAGTGCGGGGGTGATTGTTTCCAGAGGGTCCGGTTTGCAGCTCTAAACCCTTTGGGTGAGCTCCCCTTGGGTATTCTGCCAATAGCCCTCGAGTTGCTTTTAGTGCGACGTTAATAAAAACTAAACGAAAAATATATAAATCTATATCTTTTTAGCTATTGCAACCAATAATGGAGTAAGGTTTATAGTCATTCTTTAGAAGTTAACGTTGCGGTTGTGTGTTTATTGTTCTCTTAATACTGATAAGGACTTCGCACTTATTCGAAATAACTATATGCTAAGATTCAAAATTGATGAAAACATATCGAATAATTCAGATCTATGCAATTGTTCGATGACGGGATATCCAACCTTGATTAATAATTTTTTGAAACTGAAGATAATAGAACGATATTTAGATTTGTGAAATCTTAAGCAATAGCTTAATATTTGCTTATGATTGATAAATGTCATGTGCAGGCAATATTTGTTTTTCTTTTGCTGACAATATTATTTGCTTACTCAACAATAACTTTCTTACCTTTCCAGTTTAGTTTTCAATTAACTTCACTTTGTAAACTCTCTTCAGTTTGTGAACCAATGCAGATGTACCTCGAAATACTTGAAAAAGTATCAAATGAAAATCACGAAATAAAAGGAGAAATATCACTCTCTTAAATTCTACGCCACCCTGCATGAAAAACTTGAAACTAATTGAACTAAGTTGTTATCATTATATATTAACCTACTTGTTAAAACAAGAAATTGAACGTCATTTAACCCTCAAATTTAATCAGGATTCATCAGTGACAAGGTTCTTACTAAGACATCTGAGATATCAAAGTCTTTTAAATTTTCTTATATGTCATTCATGCTATGTTTAAAATATTAATCTTGATAACAAATACAATTAGAGAAAGGATAAAAGATATATTCCACCAAAAATACAATGGGATGTTTAACCTTCCGAAGGGAGCGAGCATGTGAATTATGTGCTAGATATAAATTTCGTTTTATATCTTTATACCTGGTAGCACTATGAGTTTCTTTTCTTAACTATTCTTTCCACTCCTTTTGGCCTACTTTCAGTCATTCATTGGATTTCGATGTGTTAATAGGACTGCAAACCTGCTTTTTGTATTTTAGAGATATGTGCGACCGTCAGGTAACTAAGTTAATGTTATATCTGATTTTTTTTGTTTTTTTAAAAATATATTTGTTGTTTTAAACTTAAACATTATGATTTGATGCAAGTATTGTGTTTTCTAGCTTTTTGGATTGAAATAGAGACACTGTTTTTGTCACATAAATGCGACTCTTCATGATACCTAATATATTTTCGCTGGTTTGAATTAGTTATGGAGGTTATAAACGAAATATTCAACATGAAGAATCCTAATGGTCTTGAGACTATAAAAAATTTGCTTTTATGTGGCAGTGATGATGATGATGACATAGTTTTAGATGAAAGTGATACAGATGAAGAAAAGCACATTTCAGAAAGAAAGTTGATTCTGATTCAGAATGAATGCTGCAAGCAATTCATAAGATGAAGATGACGACCATAGATCTACAGATGCCTAAATAGCCCAACTTTAGAAAAACAGGAATACCATCGAATCATAGTAAGGGCAGAAAAATCCATTCAAGAAAACTAACCGACCACCTCGCAATATATGTATCCATGTTCCTGTCGTAATCGAGTGAGCCAAATATTTAACAGATATTTTGGATTTATGGAAATGTCTCATTACTGATCGCATAATTGAAATCATAGTTGAAGAGACTATAAATACATTTGTTCCGTGAAGTCTAATTACTTTCGTTCAAAGAATGCCAAAGATATGGATGGAGCAGAAATAGAAGCTCTTTTAAGGTTGTTTTATTTTGCTGGTGTTTACCATGGCCATAGAGTTTATCTTGAAGAATTATGGAGAAAAAACTGAATGTAATGGAATGACCATGAAACTGATTTTCTTCCATATTTTACTTACATTGAGTTATTTTTTTTAAATTTCATATTATCTCCAAGCTTTAATGTGAGAAATATAAATACTTAGAAAGAAACATTAATTTTATTTTCATGCAATTTCAATAACTTTTGGTCATTTTATAGTATTTATGTATTTTATTTTTATATTGTTTCCTATTATTCCTAAATATATATCATTTAATTAAAACGTACATATTAATCCTCAACTAATTACAACCAAATTTTGCCAAACACTCTTAAATACAATAGCGTACATAAGAAATCCGCTCCACCTTTCACGATAGTAAAGAAGATTAAAATTTAATATGATGGATACAATCTTACTGGATAATTATTTACATTTGTAATTTACACTTCAATAGAATAAAAATTATCTGGAGCACAAACGCTAAATTAAAACAATACTTTATCCAATTGCTTTTTTTAAAAAGAAGAACAGAAATAATAAGCAAGAGTTTAATAAATTAGAAAACCATTAAAATTAAATAGATTATTATCAAACACACACACACACACACACACACACACACACACACACACACACACACACACACACACACACACACACACACATGTATATGTATATGTATGTAATAATAATATATATATAATATATATATATATGCTTCATACATCATCCCTGAATAATGTTATATTTTTTTTAAAGAAATGAAACTAATATGTGACAGAGGCCTATATTAATGCGCCGAAATGGTTCATTCAATCAGGATGATATTACTTTGGAGAATATTTGAAGCAAATTACTTATATTGATATACCACAAGGCATGATTTAAAAATAAGGAATTAATTATTAAAATAAAGAATGTGTCTAAGTCTCCTTGTAACACATTGGTGTTACGAACTCTAAAGACTACCAAGTGATTTGGACTTGATGATGGAAAACAACCTTCATATATAGAACAGTCATTATTCAAGACCAGTGAATGATTTCTATTGGATTAAAGTCTACTTTTCGAGCTATCCATCCCATTCTTACCAAGTCATGAACGTCAAATTTTTCCAACTTAGGAAGACGATTTCATCACGAGTAGCACCATCATTTGGCTTGACTATGACTCTTATACAGCTCTACTGATTACATATCTTTTGAAACGATATCCTGTAAATACATTGCATTAGTGGTATTCTTATTTTCTATAAAACAACAATAACTCTAAGAACTCGTCAAAGTAACTCATCTGTGAAAAGATAAGAAGTGCTTTGTTTTCTGGTCCAAATAACGTGGTTGCCTTCCCAATTTTCCTTTCCTTTTGTGCCTTCGGTTAAGAGCGATATTCCTTAAGGATTGTTTGCATAAATCTATCAGTTATGAAGCTACTTACGCGATGTTGTAGTAGATATGTGTGACCCAGTAGAATTACACTGATCTGAAATGAGATGCGACTAAATATAGTTCCTCTTCCTT
This sequence comes from Nephila pilipes, assembly GCA_019974015.1. Taxonomy (NCBI): domain Eukaryota; kingdom Metazoa; phylum Arthropoda; class Arachnida; order Araneae; family Nephilidae; genus Nephila; species Nephila pilipes. The sequence continues at coordinate 395,438 of BMAW01082138.1, read as the reverse complement.
CAGGCTGAAATAGCTAAAAGGCCATTTTTAACAGGTGTTATAACAAATGGTCAACTTCAAAACGGTTTCCTCGAGAACCAAGTTAATCTAAATATCTATCTCTCCTATGAGACGCATTAAGAAACTCAACAAAATTAGCTTATGATATTTTTTTTCCATCCATCCGTTTAACCTCTATCTTAACGAATTGGATAAGCTACTACTCCTAAAAATAGCTGATTATTTCTTTAATGTCACTCTAAGAAGTAATGCGAGAACCCACAACTAGACGAAATCAAGGCTGAACGCAAACCCATGACCATCACAATGCTTTAAATGCATGTACCTTTTAAAAATACCCAACAATATCTTTGTACTAACAACGGAAGATCCACAAGCATACAAAATTTCTTTACAGTTTACAAAAGTTGAATTTCTACAATTTTCTCCAACAGATATATATATATATATATATACTAATTTTTGAAAAAATAGTTAAATTTACTAATTATATAAAATTTAAAAAAAAAACCATTTTAATCTTGAAATGTAATAAGTTGACGTTTAGAAATGTATAGAATTTTTAGCTTTATGCTCATGAAGTACTTTCATTTTGCCCTCAAAGATAATAAAGATAAGAATCGCCCTAGGTTATAAAATCTTTTTTTCATTGAATAAACATTAATTCCTCATAGAGTTTCATAAATTACTATATTCACTTAAAGAAATATATTTTGAAAAGGAATTTTTTCTCATAATTTAATTTTCCATGACATGTAGATATTTAAATCAAGTCTTTTTCAATGTTTGAATTTATAATTCACATTTTTCAAATCTTAAATGTACAAAACATGTATTTTTTTCGTCCTTACTTTATCATCAGTTTTTAAAATGCTCTGAAATTTGAATGAAAGAATTTTACTTTTCCTTATTTATGCTAGTCGACAAAAGTTCGTCCAAATGGAACTGAAAGTAAAAATTCTGCATTTCACGTAATAATACTAAAAATTAAATGAATGAGAAAGAGAGACTTCAATATAATTTTTACAATTTTGGACTCTGAATGAAATCCATTCATCTCGAAAAAAGATGCAAAAAAAGTGATAATATTTTTAAAGAAGAGCATTAGCATTAACTGTACTTTTAATAAAGAATAAAATATGCAGTGGAAAAAATGTATTGAAATAAACTCATGCTGAGTTGGATTTGTTCCATTTCATTTACTTAGCTTCAATAACTGGATAGAAGAAAAGAATTGAAAAATATCAGCCTTGAAGCTTCTTTTTTGACGCTTTAAAAGACAGACGATGAGAGAAGTCTCTCTGTTTTTAGCTAGTTTCCATTAAGTTGATCTATTTTCACAAAAAAAAATTAAGGGATTGTTGCATTAAATATACATAATGATTGAAGTTTTTGAAAATTTATTACGAGCAGAAATAATAACGGGCGATTTTATATTTTTGAAATAATATAACCAATAATAAATTGCAGTAAATCATTTATTTCTATCAGGCTGCCTGTAACAGTTTTGGAAACCAGCAATGATAACTGAACGAAGCACACA
>BMAW01082138.1:372831-389189 GCA_019974015.1 Nephila pilipes | reverse complement strand
AATTCTACCAATGAAATATTATGCTAAAATATATGAATGTATGTATTTTTGTTTTAACATTAGATTGTTATCCAGATTACATTAGAACATAGTTTTCGAATTTTTTTTTTATTATTATAATATAGCGTCAACTGCATTACTAAAAAGAAAATACTTGATTTTAAAAGTAACTTCTGTATGATTATAGGGAAAAAAATCGTTGATGCGGTTAAGAGAAAAATCCTTTCAAAGAACGGGAAAGAAATATAAAAAAAAATTCTTAAGAAAAGTACTAACCGGCTTTCTTAGCAGAACTAGGATGATCAACTTTTCTTTCTTGACACTGATACTTTTTCCCCTTCTTTTCTCATCTTCACAAAGTAGTTTTTGAAAAGAATGATGGTTTTATTGGAAGTTGATGTGAGTAAATTAACGACATAGCCGAAAACAAGAAAAAGGAAATAAAAGGATTTGTGAGATTATAGCGTTATTCTTTTGCCAACTGAGTTCTTTAAAAACATACTTCATGTCTGAAAATAACAGTTTTATGAGTGTTACGGATACTAAAAGTACTTGTAGGTCCAGAGAATATTTTAGAACATTTTTCGGACTTATATCGTTAAATTTAAATGATGCATAATGGAGTGAAGTAGAAATGATGGAATCAGTGCTAATGATAATGATAGCAAAATAGATTTTTCTTAAATGATGCATAAACATTTTGATAACAATATAATCCCTTTCATAAACATTTATGGTTTCTCCTTTCATACAACATTTAATATTTTACATTTTTAGTATAATTTTTTCAAATCACTTTAACATTTCTATTATGTATTCGCGATTTAAAAAAAATGTAATCTAAATGCTTGTATATATGTGAGTATACAAATAAATTACGATATGTCTGGAGTTCCACCTTGTTTATTATACAGTGCCTGTAAATTAGAATATCGACCAAACATATGGATTGTTTAAAAAGATTTTTGTCTTTAGCTGATTATTTATACAATATGAGAAGAAAATTATTTGTTTTTTTCTTCTTTTTAATAATTCCGTTAACTTCGTGAGAAAAACTTCATATTTTGTATACGAAATATTTTATTTCAGCAAATTCACAAATTACTTACATTTGTCTCCAATATCTGTGAAAATAAAAAAAGGACTTCCAATTTATATTTTTGTATAGTGTAAAAGAAATATATATTGTATATATGCTTTATGAAACATATGAGCAAAATTTAAATGCAGTGAACTTTCATTCAGCTCTCTAATTCTTGTAACAATTCTGATCCAGATAGTTTCCGAGCTAATTTGGTAGTCATTTCAAAGACGCAGTTATCTAAGAAAAATATGAAAGTGAAAGTCTCATTTCATATGAAATCGGTACTCTGTTATGTTTTTGTCATTAATCAAATGAATTTCACACAGAACTTTGTAATTCAATTCGAATAATGAATTTCACACAGAACTTTATAATTCAAGTCGAATAATGCAATTTTACGCAGAACTTTGTAATTCCATTCGAATAATGAATTTAAGAATAAAAATACAGTCTTCATTCTTAAACTATGTGAAATTAAATACTTTTATCATACTCATTTACAAACAAATACACAACAAAATATAGCTTTAGTATTTACTTTTGATATTTAAGCTTTCAAAAGACTAATTGAAATTATTATTCATGGTTTCAACCTTAATACTTTCAAAAAGTCAACTTTTGTCTGAGTGCGAATTATTTTCATTAAAAAATAAACAGTTTCCAAATAACATTTTCATTCCTTTTTAATCTAATATTGATATTTTTTTAAAAACAATAATTCATTTGTATTTTATAGAAAAAAGAGGAATTTTAAAAAAATGATTTCCGTGCAAGATAGATATTTTAGTAGTTATTTGTCTTATGTTTAAAATAAGAATAAAAATTTTAATTTTATATTTGGCCGTTTTCGAAACTTCTATTTGGAACAGTATTTCGTCGACGAATTCTTAAAGTGATTGAAACATTATTTATGATTCTTCATACGATGTTTCATAATTATAAAGGAAAACTGACACAACAGATAATTGGTTTTCACTATAAATCTACATTAACTTCAAAATTAAATAAGACATAATTTCATATTCAAATTCATTGTGGAAAACACCTAACAATCCTTCTTTATAAACTTCGTTATAAAGCTGATAATACATAATTTAAATTAGAATTTCAATATGAAATTTAAAGTTTACAATTACAGTTTCGATATTCCTTTTTAAGATGAAAATGGTGGCTAAATTAGTTATATTAGATATTAATATATATTACAGATACATTTGGATGAATTTCGATAGACTTAATGAAATGTAATTTTTTCACGCAATTGATTACAATACATAATGAAACTGTTTGAATTTCAACTTCTTCTACTTCAATTTCCATCCCATTAAATTTAGTTAGATAAATTATTGTGTTACTTCTTACGAAATATATGTTCTACCATATTTATAACAATTTATACTTGATAACAAATTAGTGTAAATTGGAGAATAAGTGTTAGATTTATATGAAAAATTAAGCTATTTAATAGATGATCATATCAATAACCATATCTAACAAGTATAATAAAAACTTGGATTATTCGGAATCTTAAGAGTTAAGTATAGATACATTGTTAACATATTAACCAAAAAATCTCTTGGACTGAATTTGATGAACCTTAAATTTAATTATATCATTTTTTATCAGGATTTCATATGCCATAATTAGCAAGATTTCCGATACTCGTAATAGTAAAAGAAGAAATTCTTTGTCTTTTTAATTTTTTTTACTTAAGATACATCTGAACATATCTGTAAAAATACAAATATCTTTGTATAATGCTAACATAGCACCAACTCATAACAGCTTTACTTTTTTTACTTTCGTAATAAAGGAGTTTGCATGAAGAAAATCCAATTGAATACGCATATTCACATCATGTTGGATTCCAATTGATACTTTACGAAATAAACGAAAAGGTTATTTCAAGTAAATACAGAAAGTCAGGGTTATATCCGATCCAGGAATTATATTCTACAAATGAAAAGTGATGTATTAAATGATCTATTCTCAAGGAATGCCAATTGTGATGAGGAGATGGAGGGATGACAGTGGCTAATATTGGTACATTTGATTTTAGGATGAAAAATTGAGAAGTTAAATCAGGAAAAGCTTAAAATATTTATGTGGATAACATACGTTTTTTTCTAAACTCCATATAGCGAATGCGAAATATATCAGGATTGGTTAAGAAAGCGTTTAGAGTAAGAAACAGTTGTTTTAATAAGGTAATTAAAATAAAATTATCTTACTCTAAATTAATTAATTAAAATTTAACTCTCAATAAAATGCAAATTTAAAAATATTAGTATGGGGTAAATTACTCACATATAATTAAATCTTTGGACATATATAAGATGATCTAGTGGAATTTAAGTGTGTCAGAAAAACCAATATTTTCAATATGGGTTTTAAGTCTAAATAAATCTGTTGTTTTGAGGGAAATTATTAAGCTTCGTAAAAATGGTAAAACTCATTATATTACTAGGTTAAAGTATATCTCGTTTAACTGGGTAGTTATTTATTTGGAGTTTAATGGCTTCTAAAATACTGCGTAACTTTCCTCTTCCTGGTGAGCCCTCTTTACATACCTCTGTCAAGTGTTTATTGCCTATTGTTTAAAAAGAAAATGAATATAAATTCTCCTAAGTTTACAAAAGATATAAAAATACTTAGAAAAAGCCGTAACCATAGATATTTTGAAGTACATGTAATCAGCAAGGTTTCCATGATCATGTTTCTCAAAAGTATTTCTGAAAGAGGCGAATCTGAAATTACTATAAAATTTCTCTATAAAATGCGTAAGCGAATGTCCAGAGCTCTGGGAAACCGTTGTTTTTTCTGAAGAGATGACATTCTATCATACTATTTATATATAAAGTAGAATCTTATCGTAACATTAGAGTATACCAATCTTTAAAACATAATAAATTAATCACAGTGCATTCGATTGTCATTCACATACCTGATGTTAAAGATGAAAAAATTTCCCATTAAACTACTGAATGTAGTATGAAAGAAAAAAAAAATGAAAGACTCATTTTATATCAATTGTTAAGAGCATGGAAATCTGGCCTCTCATCAAGGATGACCATGTGATTCTTAACTCCCAAAATCAATTATAAATGAGAACAAAAAGCAAAGCAAATTTAAGAGCAATAGAAAAGAAAAAATAATAATTTTACGCTAATACAGCAAGTAATGAAGATTCCTCTGCACAGACGAGAACACATGATGGGAACATTAACTTCCAGAATAGAAGACTAAAGAAAAATTTCTGATACAGAAACAGTACTACAAAGCTAAAAATAAATAGTTGTTATGACATAATCTCTTCCCAACATTCGTAGACACAATAAGCAAATTCTAAGGCATTGTGAAGAAAGTAACTGAATTTGAGATGCAAGAAAGCAACAAGGAGAAAAAAATATATAGAAATAGACGGTTTCACACACTAGGAAAATGAAATCAGTATTGCACTTTAAATTGTTCGTTCTTAGCTTTCTCTAATTCCTCTTTTCTTGAATATCATAAAACTACAATTTTCCTACTGAACTTCAAGTAAATATTTCACAAAATAGGAATATAAGGGCAGCTATGTTCTTAAATTTTTGTATAGAAACAGTTTTAAAGATATTGATCTACTAAGTACTGGAACACATTTTGTGTTTATTTGAGTTACATATGTAGATAACAGCTTTTGTTGTACCATATCCCACAAAGCCATTCAATTAATCAATAAATATCAAACAATTTTGCCGGCAAATCCATTTCATTTCATTTGCTTGCTTATCTGTCGCAGATATAACAATTTCTAAGCGATTCACATTTGGGAATAATGCATCTACATGATACATAATCAAATTACTAAATGCTTATTAAGATTATTTAACATATTATTCCATATCAAAAATCTTAAATATATTATTAAATTGATCTTAGAGAGAAAGTTATTCAGTAACGCCACAACACCAATTACAAACGAAGTGTATGGAGGAATCTATCGAGTAACCGATAAATCTATAAAATCGAGTAATCGATAGTACATATTTGATTCCTATTTTAACTTCTCAAAGTAAATGCAAAATTTTAAAGCAGAAAAATATGAAAATTACTCAACAATACTCGTAACTTAACACTTCAATTAGTGTGAATTTACTTTACCTATAAGGATTTTTCTAATTTAACAGGAAGGTGTATTTATTAGTAGCGTCGCAATACTTTGCGTACAGTGCATAGTAAGGGTAGATGGTCTCATTTATAAAACAGCTAGATGGCTTACAAAAATCTGTTGCATCTCTTTTATTTTAAATTAAATATTATTCGAACTTGCATACAACACTTTATTTTTATAAAAATATAAATGCATTCATTTCAGAATTGCTAAAAAAAATCTACAAACGGATTATTGCCTTTATAAAATTAAAAGTGGTGCTTATGACTTTTAAAAATGAGTTTTTATATTTAACAATGTGTCTCTTACTTTCTAAATTTGATAAAGAGATGACAAAAAGTGCACTTCTTACAAAGTTAGAATAATAAGTTTAATAAGTATCCCACCGAAATTGAGATTAATTGAGATTATAAAAAAGAGAAATATATATATATATATGTGTGTGTGTTGCGTGTGCGTGTTTGCGTGCGCTTAAAGCATATGTTTGCTTCCCATGGTTTTATAATTTAAAAAATCATTTTGACGTTTAATTTGTTTTACTTATTTGTAGCTTTTGTGGTAGGTTTGCTGCATGACTTATATTTTAGAGACGTTCATGATTTAAATAGTTTTATTCAATAATTATTATGCTTATTAAGACATAAATGATCCTATATTTGCCAGACTTAAATGTAACATGAATATCCTAGGAAATTACATATTTCTTATATCAATACACGAAAACTAAACGTTACAATATAATATATTTAAATCTAGTTCATAATCCAACTTATTCTCTCAAAAATTCGTTTATTGCATTTGATTAATTACAAGTGTTATATACGTGTTTTCAAAATAAAGTACGTGCCATACAAAGTAACAATCTTCAAATATTTTCTAGAATAACAACTAAAAATTGACATTTTCTTACCTAATTGACAGCATCAATTTTAATACAGTTCCACTAATACTAAACCGAAATAGAAAAACAAATACATTTTAACATAACATGCGAAAAATTTCGAAGCCTTTTCATATGTATAATTTACTGATTTCAGTAAAATTTGCTAAACTGTTATAAGCAATATTAACTACTTGAATAATTTTGATCACATTACAAATATCGTGTTTATAATAATTTATAACTATACAAAGTCTGCACATTCATAAATATATGAAGCAGTTGGCTTTTTAGGCATATTGTAAGAAATTAGAAATTTAAAAAGTAATCAATGAAACTAATCGCTACTCGATACAACGAATTTCATTTGAATATAACGCAAACGTACCCCTCAGAACAAACCTATCAAATACGAATCGCAAATATCCAAACCCTTCTCAACACGGATCATCAACCGTGCTCCCAAATCCACGAGACATTCAATTAACCCCCCCAATCAATCAAGAAGCTAACGAAAGGAAAATTCGAGTCATATAGCTTAATGCTAGGGATACACAGACACCGAAGATCATTCAAAACTCTCTCCAACCAGAAGCGGAAAGCATAAAATCTGCATAAAGTATTCGCCTCCATATTTCACGCAGTCGCTTCAACTGAAGCGCCAGTTAGAAACGCGTCATCGAATATAAAGATGAAGGTATCGAATGAATGCCGAATTAATTTAGTGAACGAACACTACCTGAAATTGCTGCAGTCATTTTGAATTGGTTCTAGTTGGCCGAACAACGTGGGTGTTGACGGGTGCCAAGTCTGCTTAACGGGTTCACTTGTATGTCAGTCATGACAAAAAGGGAGAGAATATGTATTGTTCCACTCTCCAAAAGTTAATTTAAGTATAGTTGTCTGTTGAAGGATTGGAAATCAAAAGGTCTTCACTGATTTGAGTGATGATGCTTATCGCACAGTTAATTTTGTTTCTCCCCTTACTTTTTAATCTTGGGGATGCGGACTTTTACGAAGGTGATTGATATTCACTAATTTTAATTTCTGTCATATTATGACATGAAATGAATTTTATATTAACTGGAATTTTTGTTATGAAAGAGATAGTATTCATATTGAATATGATTGGATGACACATTCAGTTTTAATTTCCTTTAAAACAAAATATTGGTTTAATATTTTTTCAAATGCAAATTATATATACAAATATTTGAATGAAAATTAATTACAGAAAGTGTTTGAGGAACAGGTGATATTTTAGAATTACAATCTTATTTGAAAATTATGCTGATCAGTAAATATTACGGTATAATTATATAAAATAGTTCATTTGATAGTGAACTACGTTCAATGGTTATTTAATAATTATAATTCAGGATGCCTAAAAATGGCGGGTTTCTTCCGAATGAAAACATCTTTGAGTAGATTGTTGATGAATATTTACAAAATGTAAGTAGTGATGATCCAAGATAACTAATATAGTGTGAAAACATATTCATAGCACCTTTAAAAAGAACATTAAAAAAAGTTTCTATTGTCTCACTTAACATAATCGATTTTGTAGTTTCTACCAAACATTCTGAATTAATATTATATAAAAATATCAAATAGTATCACTCAAATAATCAACACAGATTTTTACACTATTACATTGAAAAAAGTACATAAAATTGCTTATAAAATTAAACAATATTTGGGGCAAGTGGAAAATTTTTTTTATGTTAATTCCAGAGCAAGCTTTATAACAATTGTACAGAAACAAAGAAAAATCATAATATTTTACAAAGCTTTTCTCCCTTGGTTAATCATTTCAGTTATATCAGATATATGATATTGTAAAACATTTTTAGGAAAATATCAAAAAGTTTAAAGAAAAATTAATATTTTTAAATACAATTTTGAATGTCTACGTGTTACTACAATTTTGATCGTGCTAAAAAATTCTTAGCTAACAACGGTATAGTTTTATGCAGTATTGGAAATGTTGGGTTTAACCTTTAAAAATCAACCCTAATAAAATTAATAAATCAATTAAGAGTTAAAGAGTTATTAATATTGAAATTATTTTTGTTTCTTAAAACTGATGTACATTACCCAGGTTGTGATGAGAAAGGGGGAATTTTTTAAAGTAATTTCTTCTTTTGCTTATGTATTTCATTGGGGTGGAATTCGTCTTATTATTGTAGAGGCGCGATCTAACACCACTTGCATACAAGTAAGATAAAATAATCTCCAGTTGTTACCTTTTATCTTAGATTTATATCAATCATATTCTTTTCTGTATCATAAATACAACTAAATCAGATTGTAAAACCATCCTGCATTATTTCTATAATTTACTTCCGGAATAAAAATCGGATTTTTATAAAGAAATGCATATAAAACATAAGTCTTGAAATTTAATATGTTTATTTTGCAAAAAGGCAGGAATCAAATTAGATCCGTACAGCAGTCAAACAGAAATTTTTCTAGTTCATTCAATTCACATTGGACTTACCATCCATCCTTTGTATTTATGTATTTTGATATAATGTTTTGTAATGTATGTTTTGATTAAAAAAAAAAAACTTTAAATCACTCAATAAATATTGTAGTTTCAGCAGTTAAAATAATTTTGATGGAAGCATGGTGGCGCAGTTTTGGAGATAACTTATAAGAAAATCATCCTACGTGAGTATGTTGGATTTTTGTGGTATAATTTTTAAGTTCAAACTATTGAAATAAGTGCATATCAATATGTTTTTAATTTTTTTTCTTGTTACGACAGTAAATTTAGTTCTAAATTAATATGTTTCCTTTGTTTCCTTAATTTAAATATTATTTTTCTTTCTGTTATTGTTTGGTTGAAATGTTGTTTTGTATTTTCTGTTTATTTTTGTTGTTGTTTTACATCATTATATTACAATTTAATTCACTAAAGTGGGATGGTTAGATCCGTAATAGAAACAGAAACAGGTATTTTTACTCCAAACAATATTACAACACTATAATAATAGCATTAATATATGGTATTAAATAATATTTATTGTATAACAACCATTTTTTTTCTTACCTTCTGCTGTTTTTTTACTTTACTGTTATTTTAAGGTTGTTTGATTCTTAAATTGTTTGTAATTTTTTACTTTTATTTTTTACCTGTATCTAATTAATATTTTGTTCTATGTATTGGAGTAAATGTATTGTTTATTTTCATTACCATTGTTTACTTTTGATAATATTCGTAATTTGATTTTTGGTGGTCCTTTTATTTTGCTTCCTTTTATATGGGTAGTGTTTCAATTTTTCCTTTCAAACAATTCATGAAAGGTTTTAGAGATTATTATCTGTATTTCATGTGAACACATTTTCCTATATATATATATATATATATATATATATATATATATAAGAAAAAACCGACACACCAAGAAGGAGCTGCTGTCCGATGGAGACAATAAATAGCGGATGAAAAAATTATGTAATCCAATTTGCTCCAAATGTTGAACTAGGTCATCAACATTCCATTTTAGATGCAGTCACCTTCCCGTTATATCCCAGACATGCTCGATGAGAGAGAAATCTGGTGATCTGGCTGGCCAAAGAAGTATTTGACAAGCTGTAAGACAGTTCATAGCAACATGTGCCATATATGGTCTGGCATATATTTTGCCATATATCTTGTTGAAACTAAGGCCAGGTGCTGCAATTTCCTGAAGTGTGATGGTTTGATTAGTAATAGTGATAGAAAAACACATTATTACCTTCCAAAGTATGGAAACGAATTAATTACATTACTACCACATTTTTCTAAAAGAAATTAGCTTTTCTTTAACGTGGTCTTTCGTTATAAATTTAATGATACTTTAATATATTTTTTTTTTGTTTTCGCATTTTTAGGTTATAAATTATTAGATTGTTAATTATTAATAAAATTCTATTTTTACTAGTTTCATGAATATAATTTTTTGTTTTTTATTTGTTCCTTTAAAGAAATAGTTTTTTATGTATGGATGTTATTGAATTTATGACTGATATTCTTAGATCGTTATATGTTGTGCCATTTTGTTAATTATTCTATTGGAGGTGATTCATATATATATATATATATATATATATATATGCGTGTGTGTGTGTGTGTGTGCATGCGTGTGTGCATGTTTACTTCACAAGAAAATTCCAGACAAACTTTAGAGAATCCAATTTTTTCTCTAATTCCAATAACTTCATTATATTACTATTTATATCCTGTCCAGGAACACTTTAAAAAGTCGAACAACATTCTCGAGGAAGACAGTCTGAAATACGCCTTCGATTTATACCGGTAGTTTTATGCGTTGCTAATTAACTGTTTTGTATCTCTATTTGTAGAATAAGATATAACTAATATAAAACAAAATATTTTACAGAACAAATAGTATGTTCTATAGAAAACATCGCCTTACCTCAACAAGGCGTACAGTGAATTCATAAATACATTTAACATGCCTGATTCACCCCCACACAATAACCCGATTTTTGCCCGATTCACCCACACACATCATCTTAATTAAGGTAGTGTTTGTGGGTGGTACGATATCTGTTTTTCGAGAGGAACAATCAGTTTTATTTGAATCACTCAATTTCTATTGAAAAGTCTTTTCCTTTTTAGTATTTAAAATTGAGTCCCGCCTTTTCTATGACAGAAATATATATCTTATTCTGACCAATTATTTATCATATTTTCTATTCCCTCTTGTCAGAGCTAAAATGGCTGCCTCTTTTTTTGCAGTACAGAAAACAATAAAAAATGTCCTTTTGTGAGTTAAAAGAAAACAGAAAAACTACTAGCAACTTTCTCACAGGCTCTCAAATAATCTCTTATCTTCCGGGATGCGGTATACCAGGCCACGAATCTATAAATGACAGATATAAAATTTCATTTCAGCAGGATTATATGTTTCTGACATTAAAAACAGACCATAGGAAGTTACGACGAATAGCAATACTTTATATTTGTCATTTATTATTTAAGCTGATTGGAGGTTGTAGCATCGGTCAAACAGCAGTCAAAATATTACCAATTAATTGAAACTGATTACAGATAAAAATTTATGCATTTCTATCAATCAACTTATAATTTTATATGTAATCTTATTACCTAACAATAAATAATTGTGCATCATAAAGCTAGAGATGAAGAGAAGAAGAGGCAAGTGAAGAGACTAAAAACAAGAGATGTGAGGTATAAGAATATCATTAATTTAAGGTGAATAAACTCACTTAAAATTTATTCGTAGATTTGATGGACATTTCTTAGAAGTGTTTCTTGCCATCCACTCCCGAATCAATGAAGGAGATCGGTGATTCTTCGGGAAATGGATGACATCTGCTAACCAGAACTAAAATGTTTCAACTATGAATATATTTGTTGACCTAGTTGGCCAAGTATTATACTACAAGGTTGCAGACAGTCAGTAGAATCACTTGGAGTATATGGTAGAGAGTCCTCCTATTGTAATGAAAATAGCACCTAAAGGTTATATTTCTATAGAATAAATATCGGTCAATGTAATGTGGCGTACTGAAAAATTCATATATTCTTAAGCTGAAAAGAGCGATCTGATAACAAAACTGATATGGTTACCTTTCCCCAGACCTATGTGATGAACGACAGTTCAGTTTGTTCACTAGTTGTAGTGAATTAAAATACGATGTTGATCATTATTGGAATCATGACGAAGAGAACCAGATTATGGAAAATAATTCTTCACCTCTTATTGAGATTTCATACAGAACCAACCCAGTGCTAATGTAACTAACTACGTTTATTGATATACTCAGGTTAGAAGTAGTTGATATCGTTTACATGTGCAAGGACCAAATTTGGCCAAGATGAGAGATTGTCTAAGGTGTGGCGTATCTCTCTCCCTCGACTCGTCTCTTATCTTAAATATTATTCTTATCATTATTCCGAAGATCAAATTAATTCCAAAAATAGATAATGTAATTAAAACAGTCGCACAAATTCAACTCAATAATGCATTTTTCAAAGATTTATTTATTGAATCTTTATAAAAAAAAAGGGGGGGGCCTCTCAACACCTTCACGGTTTCTACTAGTGGATATAACCTAATCATAAATATTCAAGATTACTCTTACCTGAATGCGATGGGAGTAAATGCTTACTTTTGAAACCTTAGCCAGTTAGTTAGGGTTCTAGTCCCTATAGATCACACAGACACTTCAATAACTCCTGAGTACTAATCACACCATCACACTCTCACTAATTTTCAACTTCCTCAATCATTCTATTATATTAACTTTTCTATTTCTAGCACTATATTCTCTATCGCTTTCATATGACTTCATTATGTATATTCACTAACTACTACGGTTACTTATTTTACGTAATCAAGTTTCATTTGGTGAAAACAGAGAGAGAACTCCTGACTTAAATACAAAAACAGTAAGAAACACCACACATTTGTTAAGAGAAGGCTGTAGAATATATATATATATATATATATATATAGTTTAACATACAATTCAAAAAACCCACATCCTATTCTCCGAGTCTTACAAAAATTGTCCTTCAATTACCTGGTGTCCTGCTTCTGTATCAGACTGTTGATAAAGAATCAGTTTTGTGAGAGCAGACCAGTTGATCCAGCACAAATTCTAGAACCGAAGTTTTGACCTTTTTGCACTATGTTCCGTCACACTTAAATAATTTCTATGAACCTCTACAAATGCCGGCATCATAACGAATCTAAATAATCTGATATGCTACAATCTACCCACCATGTTTCTCTCTGCGCAACTTAGATTTCTCACTTTAACAGAGACGTTTGTTTATCCTGAGCATTATGTGGGAGTTTAATACAAACAGAATCAGACAAAATACCTTATATTAAAAATTAAAAAAAGAATTATAAAAAAAGTCCCTTGCCACCCTGTTAAATTCGGAACGGCTACAATTATTCATAAAGGTGGTATCTAGGTATATTTAAATTATCTATGCGCTTCTGAATGATACCACCTACAAACCACCTGGTGGGACACTGTGGAGTTAGCATTTCTATCTTGAAAACGAAACAAGTTAGGGAAAATAGTGATTTATAAAGTTGTAGAGCATCGTCCATTTAGTTCGAAAAGACACCTTGCTGATACTAATATGAAGAATAGAACGGTTAAAATGCGCTTTTTTTTTATTTCCTACACTGTGACGAAACAAAAGAAAAGAGAAAGAAAACTGCTAGCTATAAGAATACACCTTTATTTGAGATGTTCAAACTTCGCACCATCAATTGCAATGCACATTTGGATCCTCGTTTGAATGTCATATTGCACGAGTTGGAGCATATAGCGTGACACATTGGCACAAGCATCCGTAATGTGTCGTTTAAGGGTTTGCAATGTTTGTTGTTTGCTGTTTTAGGTATTCCCACAGAGCAGTCAGATCCAGTGTAAAAATCCAGTTTAGTCAGATCAGACGAAAGTGGAGGCCACTGTTTGAAACTGTCATTATTTGTTTCCCGGATTCCTTGATAAGGTATTGCTTCAGTACAAATGACTTATGAGTCATGTTCAAACCATAGATTCTTAAGATTAAACAATGACACATTCTCCACTAAATCAGGAAATACGATCAATAGCAATCGCATACCATTTAACGTGCCAACAAAAAATGCAAAATATTGGGACAATCAGCTTGTGATTGCGAATTTCACATCAAACGTTATTAGCAAATCGCATTTGATGTCGAACGTCGATAAAACATTTAGGATTTTGTTACACACAGCAATGGGTACTTTGTCCTACTGCACATACCATTCCATGAAAAGCATGGCTCATCCGTCTATACTGTATCTGCCAAAATTGTTGGCTGGATCTTTATCAGATTCATGACAAATTTGCACCATACATAGCGTCGCCATGCATTGGTAGGTATGGAGGGGTGCCTAATTTACTTAGGATTTTCCAAATATTAATTTGGGAGAGGTCATAATGATGACTTATATATCTTGTGCTGCATTTCGGTTATGCGATCGTAAGATAATACATAATTCGATTCAGCTTTACGTCCTGCCTTAGTTGGTCTCTCAGACTGAGCTTGACAATTCATGCCACCTATCTCCTTTGAATATTTTACAACAGTTAGGATGGTTTAATGAGAAGGATGAGGGCCTGCAGGGAAACTTTGCCTGCACAACCTTCATGTTGATCGTACTTTGCGTCCATATTCACAGTACAGTAAAACCATTGGACAATACTCAGCCGTGGAAAATCACTCAAAGACCATGAGCATCAACATTCTACAACCTCAAACGGAGGACTCTTTTATAGCTATCTCAAATGAACAGGCGGGCGTTACTTACGTATTTCCATACTGCAAATATTTCGAACACGAAGCGCAAGCAACGTTGATTTAAGGCTTCACCCACACAGGTTTCACTGCAAGGGGTTTCATTCAGTAGTCATGTTTATTTTACTAAGCATAGACACCACTTTTATGAATACAGCAGCAGCCAATTCGAAGTTAAAGGGTGTCAAGGGACTTTAATGGGCATCCTGCATATATATATAAATAATATATATATATATTGTATATAGAAAGAGTATATATATATATTGGTATATATAGCATAAATATATATATTACAAATATAGAATAATACATATGAATGGAATATATAGATATATATATATATAGCTTAAATGATTATATCGACTAAAGAACGGTACCAAGAAGCAAGAGTGGAGGTCATATAAACTGGCAAGCAATGCGTCAGAAGATTGAGTAAACGAATAGTAAAGTGTAGGCTTAAATAGCATCTGAATAAGCCACAGGAGACATTTGAACGCATTCGAAACTTGATTCAGTGTTAACAAGAAAAGTCTTCTTCCAGTGTATTTGAAACGTACTTTAAAATCTAAAATTAACCTGAAATTTCCTTTGTCATTCATGTCGAAAATTCCTTTTATGAACTTAAATATTTGAACTATATACAGCTCTATTACAAACTATAAAATGCCCACAAAATTCAGACAATTCTTTTATCTACAATTCGTTCGAGCTCTTCAAAGTATATTTATAAAATACGCCTCAAACGCGTATAAAAACTTCTTATCCTTCGTAGCGTAAAGTTATAAAATGTTTAAATAGAATTGAGATTCTTCAGATATGGCTTTTAATTATTCATATATTAAAATAGCATGCATGAGCTGCATCTAAATTAATTCTAAAGAATAGAAAACTGTAATTTCATCGATTAAATTAGTAATGGCAGAGTAATTTAAAAAATCATTTTCAAGAAACCTGAATGATAATAAAAAATCCTTAAACTATGCTATTGAGAAGCGTACACCTGACTGTATATTTGAGGACAAAGTAGTGAAAATTATAAACCTGTCAAGATATTTTACAAAAAATATAATCAAAATTTAATGCCACGAATTTCAAATGATGTTCAAGAGTACATGAACTTGTATCATGGTATTATTCACAATGTATGAAGGGTGAAACTCTGCAATAATAATAATTCGATTGTAATGGATTTCAAAATAAATATATCCTAAATTAATTAATTGATTAATTCTCTAAAAAATAAATTTATCTTTCAGATTGTAACGTTGAGTTGCAAATGTATAGAGGCACCTAAAAATTAAGTAAAAAGGTAAAATAAGTCAAATTCATTATGAAATATAATTTTATTAAAAAAGGACAAGCATCAGCCACGAGACTAAAAAAAACTCCTTTTACATAGCTTTTTTTGATCTTTTCTTAATTCTATTACATTTCATTTCATACATGTACGTGATTAAGTTGAAGTTGAGAAACCCTTCAATGATCCAATGTTTTAGTAAGGGATCGCAAACAACATATGTACGAAGAAAGCAAATCAGAGTCTCATCTCTAAATCAATCTCAACATCTGTCTATATACATACTGATTATCATATACTCATAAAATTTGTATATAATGTACAGGTTATTGACAAGTCTTTTTGTGTCCTTCTTATGAATAATTTTGGACATTTATAACATGGTGGCATAATCTTTCAAGTTGTTTTGACTACCTATGTACTTATATGAAGCTGTCTTGCATAACTCTCAAGCTGTGTCAGGAATTTAATTTTAGAGATTGTTATTCTTATATTTGTCTGTTATCATTGTTTAGAATCAATGTCAATAATATCCAAAAACAAATGAGCTCTACAATTAAGACACATTTAAAAACAATGATGCTTAGTGTCATGCAACTGGTACCAGCACAACAT
>BMAW01082138.1:347645-372806 GCA_019974015.1 Nephila pilipes | reverse complement strand
ATATATATATATTGTATATATATATATATATATATATATATATATATATATATATATATATATATATATATAAATATATATATATATATATATATATATATATATATATATTTTATATATATATATATATATATATATATATATATATATATATATATATATATATATATATATATATATATATATGCTCATTTCCATAAGAAATTGCGCACCAAGAAGTAAGATTGGGATTGTTATAAAACTTGGCATGAAAGTACGTGTCAGGAAGATTAGTAAATGAATAGAAGTGCAGCGGTATCGAGCATTGAATAAGGCCACCAGAGAACATTGAACTGCATTCAAACTTGAATTATAAAACAGATAAGAAAAGCTTGTTTGCGTGTATTTGAAACGTACTTAAAATTCTAAAATTTATAATTTGAAATTTCCTTTTGTGTATCTGTGTGTTTGAAAATTTTTAATGAATTAAATATTTGAATATATGTTGCGAACTATTTATAAATTTATAAATGCCTCACAAAATTTATAAATTTTTATTTTACTAATTAATGAGCTTCTTTCAAAAGTATATTTAATAAATAATGCCTAAACGCGTATAAGAATTTTGACTCTTCGTGTAAAGTTATAAAATAAGCTTAAATATAATTGAGATTTCAGATATTGGTATTTAATATTCATTAAAATATGCATATGTAGCTAGGCATCTTAAATATTAAATTTAAAGAATTATGAAAAACTGTAATTTTTATGATTAAATTAGTAATGCGAGTTTTAATTTAGACAAAAATTACTTTTCAACAACTGAATTGTAACATAAAAAAATCCCTTAAACTATAGTTATAATTGAGCGTTTTCGTAATGACTGTATATTTGAGGACAAAGTGTAGTGAAAATGATTATAAACTTGCTCAAGATATTTTATAAAAAATAGTAATTTCAAAAGTTTTATGTATGCCAATATTTCAAATGTACTGTTCCAAAAGAGTACGAAACTGCATTATTTTATGATAATTATTCATGAAATTAGCAATAAAATACCCCTAACATAAATGTGTTATGGATTAAACATAAATATATCTAAATTAATTAAATTCTGGATTACTCTGAAAAAAATTATTTAAATTCTTTATCTTTCTTTCAGAGGTAAACGTTAAGCACTGAGTAAATAGGAGTTAAAGTAAGAAAATTTAAAGGTAAAATAAGTAAATTCATTATAGAATATAATTTATTAAAAAAGGCAAGTATACAGCATCGAGCTAAATAAAAAAAATCCTTTTATAATAGCTTTTTTTATGCTTTTTCTTTTAATTCTTACCTATATTTCATTACAGACGTATTAAAAAGTTAAAGAAGTTAAACTATCTTAATGATCCAATTAAATTTAGTAAAGGGGATTTAAAACAAATATATGTAATGAAGGAAAGCAAATCAGAGTCTATTCTAAATACGAATTTCAACATTCGTCTATAACTATGATTACTTACTCATATAAAATTTTACATATATATGTAAAGGTTTATTTGACAAAAGTTTTTTTTATGTTCCTTGATAATAATTTTTGGATATTTATATAACATGGTGGCATAATCTTTCGTTGCTTTTGACTACCTATATTCATGTACTTATATGAAGGTCTTTTGCATAACTTTCAAGTTGTGTCAGAATGCACTTTTTTAGAGATTGTTATTCTTATACATTTGTTCGTTATTTATTGTTTAGAATTAATGTTTTAATAATAATATCCAAAAAACAAATGAGCTTCTTACAATTAAGACATATTTAAAAAAATAACAATGATGCTTCAAGAGCTTACAGTATCATGAGTGTGATATTGATAATCACTCTGTTCTAAGCATTCTAACTTCTTCCGCAATAACTAAAATTAAGCTTCATTGAAATATTATTTTAAATTCGAGTGATGCGTAGAATGTGTTTTTTAGTTTTGCTCTTTTCAAGCACTCCCAATCTGGTATAATGACTTAAACCCTGGTTCTAATTTCCTGAACGATGTTTGAATCCCTACTTTGCCTACTTTGATTTACTACTCTCAGAGGTATTAGATATATCTAAACTGCTGAAAAGGTACACAATTTTCGAATGGGAATAATTCATTGAAATTATGGTTAATTACTTTGATGGTTTTAAGCATTCTTTTAAAGATATACGGTTTATAAAATGTGTAAAATAATTACATTGTATACTTAATGTCTTATATTCTGAGCCCAAGAATATAATAAATTTTTCTTTTACGAAATTTGAGCAGACTTCATTGCGCGGACGATATTGTGTACACAAATGGCTCTAATGATTTACATTAAGTTGATTTATAAAGTCAAATATATCTTTTTAATATGTATCTATTACAAATGAAATTAAGATTATATATATATATATATATATATATATATATATATATATATTAAAAAATAAAATATTTTATAGTCTTAAGAATTTCAAAATAATTAAATACCTTCATATTGTTTTAAAAAACACTAAATATAAATATGACACTAAATTTCGTTACAGTTTAAGGAATGTATTATATTAAATACAGCTGCAAAATTTTAAAAGCCTAAGTATAATAGTTTTTGAATCATCCTGCGCACAAATGAAAAAAACTCAAATTGATAAAAGTGCATTTAGAGTTTTAACATTCAAATATCAAATTAAATTTTGAAACTTCATATTGAGGCTCCAGGATGATATAATTTCCCTTATTTTCATCCGATAACTCTCTTTATTTATTTTTTTATGGTTTGTTTTTCTCCGATAGCTTAATAAATGATTAAACGGCCTTTGTTCTTTCTTTTTTTTAATGTTTGGATTCGAAATTTACCATCTTCTGCCAATGATAAGCCTACATTTCAAAATAATTTTAAGCCACTTTTCTCTAAAATAATAGTAAGTTTCTTATGCTCATCATTATAAATGTCTATGGCCAGATTTGAGGCAGTTTTTAAAAATTGAAAACCAGAACATATCGACTTCGGGCAAAATTGCGAGATTAAGAAATTTTGATTTTCATTTTAGTTGTTCGTCTCGCCGAGTTTTCTTCTAATTCATCGTAATGTTTGAGAAATTAATGAGGCTTATTAAGGAAAATAAAATTAAATACAGTTTCAATGAAAAAATACGTAGGAGAAGCACATCTATTTAAAAGCTGATTTTATAAAAACATATTGTACAATTGTTTGGTTAACATTTGAAGATTTTAGAGTATCATCAAATGGTGGATATCAAAATGTTCAGTATAAAATGACAAATATCATTTTCTTTCCAAAAAAACGAAAAATTTTGAGTTTAACACCCCTTATTTTAAAATTGTTTATATTAAAATGTTTATTAAATTATCACTAAAAATTACGTCCGCCAAGGAAACCTGAGCATATTTCAAAATTTATTTTTAAGCTATTCTTTGATTTGTCAATTTAATAATGATGATGGGATAGAAATATTTTTTTCAGGAAGTTTTCGTTTTATACTATTTAAAGTACCTGTTCTTTACATCAAGGAAATATTTTAAGTGAAACTCAGCAAAAGTTTTATGAAATACATTTAACCAAGAACATAAGTCAGAGAAAACAAATGAATAAAAATTATGATCTGCATGAAAATGAATGAAAAAAAAAAAAAACACAAAGCGGAAATCTTAGCGAAGTCGAAGAGGGGGAAAGTGAAAAAAAACTAACTGCTTTCAACCAAAACTTGGTTTAAGATCTTGAAACCATTATATTAGCCTCCATGCTCTAAAAGCAGAGATAATAAAGGTTCAAACCACACAGTGTATTAATACTCTGTTGTTTAGGTTGACATATTTTTGATTAGAACAATTTATAGTTTTTCATAAAAATCTGAAAATCGACGCTTTATTGCAATTATTTTCGAAACCTTGGTTAATACTTTACTGTCCTAAAATATATGAAATTTTCTTAAAGAAACATGGATCTTCGAAATAGCGCAAAAATCATACTCTGGTGACGTATTGTTAAAGAGCTAGATCACAATGAATTCACAACATTACTTCATCATTATTAACCAAGCTAAATTATTAAACACAGAAGAAAGTTAATAAAAAATAATTTAAGGAAAGTAATTTAAAATAAATATATCCTTAATTCCTTTAAAATTACCGAAAAAATAAAGGCAAAAGTAGGGAATCAAACATCGTTCAGGAAATTATGAATGATTTCTATATCAATAACCTATTTATAAAATTTCCTGATGTAATGTATTTTTGCTATAAGAAGCTGACAAAAAAATAGATATAAATTAAAATCTCATGGTCTTTGAAATTTAATAAGATTAAAATACATGTAACAAAGTAAAAAATATTCTCTGAATTAAAATAATATTATTCGATAATTACTTTTTTATTTGCAAATAATTATTAAAACAGATTCATAACTTTAAATCATATTAATTTTTTTAAATATTTTGAATGCTTAATTGCAAATGAACAAAATTTTAAATTCAATATTAATCAATTTTAATATTTTTTATAAATATAAAAAGTGTTTTAAAAAGCATTTTTAATAATTTAAGGGTAATTAACATAATATTTACTAAATATTTGAAACTTATATTTCAGTATATTTTAAAATTATAGATCTTTTATCATTAATTCCGTATTGCAATAGTGAGAATGCAAAATTGATATTTGAAGATAACAAATACAATTTCTTCTGAAATTGCATTTTGAATGCGTTATTTCTTTCGAGGAATACCGAAGCGACAGTTCTCTTTAAAGAAATACATCATTACATTTTATGTTTAATGTACGGCAGGAATAAATAATTATTTAAAATTATTTAGTTGAATTATTCACTCTTTGTGGTTGTATTTTTTGAAAATTAATTTTAATATTATTATATGAATGATAATTATCTTTATTTTTCCAATTAAAACTGCGTTACGTTCTTTAAATATATATAAATATCAATTTCATTATATTTAAAATGTTTTGTTTTCGAAAATTAATAAAGCAAATTTATTTATATTTCGCACTAAATTTAATAATACACAAGATTAAAAAAACATTACTTTTGAAACAGAAACAAACATAGAACAGGAAAGCGTTCCTAGTGTGCTTTTGTTGTTATATTATGATCAATATGTATAGTCTCTAAGAAAATAGATATGAATGTTTTATGAATTTTTCATAAGTAAATGTTGATAATTTTAGCATTTATATGAACACATGACATATACAAATAAGAAAGCATAGAAATTCAATGTTTATTTGTAAAATTAGTGAATTTCTGTTTTGACATGGATAAATAAAATACACTAAAGATCTGTCAAATTTACTTTTTAGCAAATTTATTAATTTTTTAATTTTTTTTTACTCAGCGGGTTTGCTAAATAGTAGAAAATGCACTTATTAAAACTTTATAATAAAAAACGCTAATAAAACAATATTCCTTATTGTATAAAGGTTTGTGTGTATGTTAATATGAATTTTACAAATGTCCTTGCTTGTTGAAATACATTATTCTTCCCTTTTAAATAAGTTTTATTAAAAAAATATTTAATAAGAAACTTTTCATTGTGTCTCAAAATGTCATGAAATATCTTAGAAATTATTTTTCTTATTTTTCGTTTTTAAATGAACAATCTATCTGTCTGTCTGTCCGTCTGTCTGTCTGTCTGTCTGTCTGTCTGTTCTTCTAACATGTGAGTATTGCTTGTTACGAAACATTATTTTTAAATTTGAGCATAAATTATTGCAGATAATTTTGGCTATTTTTAGTACTTTTGGTGTATTTTGAAATTTAAAAAAAATGCATTAAGTCTAACAGTATGGAATTTGTGGACATGGTTGAAAAATCGAGATCGGCGCTTTTTCGTGTAGATGTAGGTTAGAGTTCTGATACCAATTTTGACCTAAAATAGTGAGACTGATTATCGTGAAATCAACCGATGCTCTAGTCCTCCCAATTAAGTGGTATGGAAGTTGAAGGAGAGGGGAGGGAGCTCCGATATAATCCTCATCACACTTGGAGGAGACTCAGAATTACGAAGTCTGTCGGGAATAGCCCTCGTGTTGTTTCTATTTACAGCGTTAATAAAACAACGTATGTATGTATGGAATGTGAAAGAAAAAATTTTAAAAAGTACTTTAGCCTAACAATTTTGTTTCTTTTATTTAAAATTAAAATTAAATAACATTTTCAAATTTTCATCAGAAATTTCACGGTTTCTTTATTTCATGGCTATCAAGTAGAAGTTTAAAGTATTTGATTGTTAAAACTTTAAAGAAAAATTCAATGACTAAGGCAATGAAACCTTCGAACTAAACTAGTAGCTATAAATACTAATTATAACATAAACATTTTCCTAAAGTCTTTTCAATACAACTTTAAGTGTAAGCTTTAAAAACTATTATATGCTTTTGAAAGCATACACATCGTAACACCATATCTGCAGCGTGATTTTATTTCATAATCACTAACAATAATGTTAAAAAAAAGAGAAGAGAACTTTTTGTTTACATTTAAACAGCATAAAATTTTGATAAGTTTTTGTTTGCATATTTGCTTCAAGATATAATATTAAAAGAAATATTTATTCCCTTCATGTTTTTGATTACTAAACAGAAATTTAAGCTGAATTTCGTTTCATCAAAGAACAATTTACATTTTCCAAATCTTCGATGAACGCAGTCATTTTTTTTTATTTTGTTATCATCCACTTACACATTCTAGGAAGATTTAAATGAAAGGCATAAAATAACTTCTTTGATTCAGTCTTGTTTATGCATGACTCTAAAAGTTTATCAAAACACTTCTATATACAGAAAAAGGTGTCTCTTATGTGTTTTAAAAATAAATAAATGAATGAATGTATAAATAATTTTGAACGGAGTAAATTTTAAGAACTTAAACTTCATCGGAGAAATATTTATTTTCAAATGAAATGAATAAAAGAAGATATTTTACAAAAATATGAAAAATAAAATATTTTTAACAGCACATCTAAGAAATTTTGCTTCATTGAAAAGGAGTTTATAATGCAGTGATAAAAAAATATTCTTCTATAAGCCGGTGTTGATCCGAATTAGTTCCATTTAATTTACGATACCTTTGTAAGGCATGCTATGAAAAACACACTACTATGAGTTTTTTCGCTTCAAAACATCCTTACTGGCATTTTTAATGATAAGAGTAGAATATATTTTTATTTTTGAATATTTATCTTCTAGTTGTTTGCCTTTTTTAAAAATACGATAGTATAAGATTTTTTTCAATAAATGAAAGAATGAATGTTTCAATCAGTTTTATAATATTCTGTTCAATGCAGATATGATTAAAATATATTAAATAAGAAAATAAATGTTAGGTAACATATTTTAAATTTAAAAAGTAATAAACTAACTTGAGTTAAAAGTTAAATACTATCGTCGGTTTTAATGTATAGAGACTATACCTCTATATATAAAAGAAACCGAACAATGATAAAAGCAAATGACATGTACCCATACATGTACGTGCCATGATAAACTGTAGATTATTTAGTTTCCTATGAAATTGCGTCGCAGAGTACCATATTACCTTATTTTCTTTGTTGTTTCCGGAAAAGAACTGAAATGTTAAGAAGACTCTAAAGTAAGCAAGTGATATAAATGGAAATAATTTTTTTTCCATTTTCTTACCTTATTTTTCACCTTATTTAACGACTTATGAGATATTTAGTTATTCTATGAAGGCCGCATAAAATTAACTTATTTTCTTAATCTCTTCAGGTTTATTTACTATTTTCTATAAAATATGCTTACTAAGCCAGAAAAATTAATTCAAAACAAATAATTATATTTCATTAATCAGAAACATGGCAAAAGTGTGTAATAATAATTATATACATATATATTCACATCTCATATTTCTTCAATTGTGCTTCCTTAAGAATTTCATTTCTTAAAGAATTCATCAAAATATACTCTATTTATTTTTTTAATAATCTTTTAATTTTCTATCAAAATACATCTAAATATAGAAAAGGCTATCTCTCTTATGAGTTTAAAAAATAATTAAATGAATGAATGTATAAATAATTTGGAATGTAGTGAATTTTAAGATCTTAATCTTCAGAGAACATATACTTATTTTCAAATGAAATGAATAAAAGAAGATATTTTTTACAAAAAAATATGAAAAATAAAGTATTTTTATCAGCACATCTAAGAATTTTTTTTTTGTTTTATTGAAAAGAAGTTTATATGCAGTGATAAAAAATATTCTTCTATAAACTGGTGTTGATCGGAATTAATTCAATGAATTAGATGTTGCAACCTGATTTTAGAACAGAATAACAGCAAATAAAAATTCACTCAAAAGATTTCGAGGAGATTTCTTTCTTTATCTTACGTGAGGTAAATTTATACTTACTTTGATCCCTTAATTCTTGATAAATTACCCATCGGGTGCTTTTTTTCCCTTTCATTCTTGATTAGCACTTAATACTGTTTCAAAATAGGTGGATACATTGTCATGAAATTTATAAAAATACCCAATCATTCTAAGTCATTGAGTGATTTCTACGCAATAGCGCAATAAACAACACTTTTTTCGATGGTGAGATATCCCATTATAACTTAAAGTTTTGAAAATGAAGCAAGTAGCTTACGGAACATTTGTATTTTTAATATATTCGAATGGAAATAAATTCGTAATATTTTTGAATAATATGCAAACGTTTAATATATTTATGATCGATACATAATATATTTATGATTTATGATTGATACAATTTATGATCGTTGAATGGCACATGTGAGCAGCATTTCTAATTCTTTCTTATGCTGATAAATTTTGCTCTGGGACTCTATAAAGTCAGGCGAATAGAAGGATTGAAAAAAATGTAAATACTTCCCTCTCTTTACTTCCACATCCCTTTTCATATAGATCTAAGCAGGTAATTGGCTTAAATATAAAGAATCATACATTAAATTTTTTAGTATTTCTTAAAATCAAGATTTAATTCCCCCACCCCTCCTGAAAGAATTAATGATGAAATCGCCATTTACACTTATAGGCAATACCACAAACCCTTTTTAGTACAAGTTATTCTACTATATGCTTGATACATTAAACTTTATAATGACTATAACATAAAAAAAAATTGGAAAGTTTCAAAAAATTAAATGAGATGATTCAATTTTCACCATTATGGGCACATTGCTGTTTAATTATTAGTTATAGTTATTTATTTTACTACCAATATAGCAACATGAATTATTTATAATACTGTACAATTTAAAGAAAACTATTTTCAATTTAGTTCTATCTAAGAACCGAAATACTTCTTACCAGGAATTAAGGCAAAATAAAATTTAAAAAAAAAATGTAATTATATGTAAAATCCTGAATAAATTATTTTTAAGGAAAATACCACAAGAAAATCGAAGACAGCTTTACGATTTCATCATAATTATCTTGGAAATCTAGCCACTATATTGTTGCTAATATTTAGAGTATATTTAAGAGACTTTTCTATAATACTGATGTGAAGAGAAAAAGAGAAAGATAAAGAGATAATCTTAGGAAAAAGTTGTACTAATGCTGAAAAAATATTCAGCATAGTAAGTTAAATAAATTTAAATCAGCAGATGAAAAGAAAATCAAAAGTAAATAACCATATCACATGAAATTGTAGTTTCTAATTCTTCCTTTATTAAATTTTGTATTAATTAAATTAACTAAAATTAACTTAAAGTAAATATTTATATGAATTAAAATGATCTAAATTTCACTATTATAGTTAAAAAGAACTTGATTTTTTTTGTTTATTTTGATCAGAACCATTATTTGAGTTTATATAAGCTATAACAATACAATAATTTATTTTATATATCCACACTCATGTCAATTTCAAGAACATATTATAGAACTGCCCAAACCTGAAATTATTTAAGTTACCTATAGTATCTTTTTCAACAGTGATAACAGTATGTAAAAAAATACTATATATATATATATATAAGCATTGTATGAAGTAAAAGTTGTTTAGTGGATTCAGGAAAAGCTTTTTATGGTGGTATACTTATAATAATAAGAAGAATTCCTTACCAGCTAGCGTTAGAAATCGATAGATGCAAGATCATTGCCTATCCAGAATGTAGTTTATCGTTCCGTAATATTGCCCGTTGCATTGGTCGAAATCCAATCACTGTCATACGAATATAGAATCAAATGGGTTGCTGAGGGTCATACTGAACGGCATGACTAACTCCCGCGAGGACAGACATATTGGGAAGTCGGTTCTGAAAAACCGTACAACCTCATTACAGACCATTAGTCAAGAAATGATCATGTTTGCAGCACGTCCATAATCCGCTCTTACGGCGCGAAGATGTTTTCAGCAGCATAGACTGTCTACACGGTGGCCATTAATTCGGCTTCCCTTGCCAATGAATCGTTGAGAGAAAAGTCGACTGTGGTGCACAGAATGACAAAGTGGGGTACGGGAATGGCGCACTGTTGCCTTTTCAGAGGATTCCCGGTTATATATGCAGTATTCGGATGGCCGTATAAGTGACTGGTGCTCAGAGGAGACCGTTCTTCATCTCTTTGCTTTCGATATCGGCATAGGGATCCTGTACATGGTGTGGTGGTTTGAACAGCCATTCGGTACACGATACGCTAATCTCCAGTTCGGATAGATGGTAATTTGAACATACATCTATTTTTTTTCTGACATCTTATGATTAGTGGTTGTGCTGGATTTTCAAGGCCTGCCAAATTCCATCTTTCAACAAGGTAATGCAAGATCATAAGTTACATGTCGTGTTTTGAGTTTTCTCGATATTTAGGGTATTCGAATTTTGTCCTGGCCTGCACGGTCTCCAGATATGCCAGCCATTGAAAACATTTGGCCATAGATTGCTGAGATACTGGTCTGCCGGCCTTTCCAGCTAATACGGTTGATGAAGAGTTACATAGACTTGAAGAAACATGGGAGGATTCGCCCATTTTCGTCATCCAAATCCAGTTTGACTTCATGCCTAACTGTGTAAGATCCGTCTTAGGTGTGAAGGTTGGCAACTTATTCTACTAATTTTGCACCCTTGTAAATCCCAAAAATATTTGTAAATTTAATTATTTGGTCTTCATGCCATACTGTTTAAGTACAATAAATATCTCTTTTTGTATTTGCTTTCCTTAATGGTGTTACAATTCTAAGGACCAGCAGTGTATATATTCAAGTGAACTTGAATTCCTAATTCACGTAACTGTGTTGTTTAAAAGTTATTAAACGGAGAAATATGTATACAAAACGAAATAAGAAAGATTGCATATAAGTGAAGTATTAATTTCTATCAATGTCTGGACTAGCAATTTTGATACACAGCTTAAAGATGCAGAAGGCTTGGAATCCTTCTTTCCTTCCTTTTACGCAATCTAAACTTGAGAAATAAGAGCTCCAGCAAATTTAAACTCTTCTATGAGCTTTTTTCACGATAGATATTTAATGGTTTCAGAATTTGAGCTCTAGACTTCGTCTATAGATGGTGACAATGATCTTTCGGTTACTATGGATGAGTGCTCAGATTGAGATATAAAATGAAAGTAAGCCTTAATTCAAGACAAACAGAAACATTTGAGAATTTATTAGAAGACGTTACGTATACAAATGTACACTGATGATTTGCAAAATTATAAAAATACTAACGTTGTATGTTAAGCCAATTTATGAAACTTAGTTCACTAGTTAGGTGACATCCCTCTGTTTTGCCTGACTACACCATTTCGTGCACGCGAGCGTGGAGTCACTCTAATATAATACTTTTGTATTTTAATCAGTGGGTAAAAGTAAATGGAATATGGAAAACCATGTAAAATCAAAATAAGATTTAGTTAACTTTTATGTTATACATTTTTGTGCAATTGGCCGTGTTATCTAAGCCTGTACAAAAAAAATTAATATGATACTCGATTTTGTAGCATAACTTTCTAGAGACAGACAATGTTTTAAGGACAACCATTTTTATGGAAAACGAATTCTCTATGAGTAACATAAGAGCCCTTTTACATACATTTTTATGAGAATTCAGTGAGATTTTGTTTCATTTAAAATTAATTTGCAAAGAAATTTGGTTTAATAATTTACATTTTGCGTCATCTTCTTCAGGATATAAGGTATTCATTACATTATATTTATCTCTCATCTCCTCTGCGTCTAAAATAGAATCTCAATTCGCTGAAGTAAATTGATAGATACTGATTAATATATACTGAATAAGGAAAAGCCTCCTTATTTAGAAACTGTATTTGTATAAGTTATAATTCCATATGTATATGAGCTATATAAACAAATCAAAGTGGTCTACAAAATAAGTAGAATCAATAGAACAGTAAAAAATAACGTATAAAATAAAAAAAATTAATTAAACTCTTGAATGTATTTTCTGTAACATCATTTTTTTAAAAATGTTTGTCAATTTAATCATAACAATAGCTATAGATACTACTCCCTGGATCTTGAAATCATATAATTTCACATTAAAACTGAGTACAATAAACCATTTCCATTAGTTTATATTTACAATTTTGATCTTTATTCTGAAATATATCTAGAAATGGAGTGTAATGGATGTTTACATAACCCCATTATCTAGTTAATATCGAATGCGTACATTTAGAAATACTTTACAATTCATTGGTTTGGATATTTTTTGTAAGAACAACAATATCTATGGAATGCCCGTTAATAAATAAAGCATATACATGATAAGTAACAAATTATTATTAGTTTGTTAATAATAATTAAAGTATTATTATGCATCTAAATTTTGAATGATACTATGAAACTACTCCTTAATTTGTAAGTTATGAAGCAACGCCAGAGGACTGACTGAAAGAGAAATCCAAAACTGCTTATTTTGAAAGGTGAAAGAGGAAATTATATTCTGCGGTTACAAAATTATGCATACTTATTACAATAATTTGAACCCCTCTTGAACGTCGTAAGCACAATGTAATAAAAAAAAATGTAACTAATCAAAATTGCTTTCGAGACATGATGGATAATTACTGTTACTTGGTCATTTGGTGAGAATCAAATTTTAATATAATGATCTACCTAAATTAACAAGGAAATGTTTCTGATGGAAGCCACAACCTTCAGATTTACTGTATAATTAAGAGGAAATAATCTCGTTAGCCTAACAGCTAGAAGATATACAAATTGTTGCGACTACCCCTGTAAACTGTTGTCATTCAAATTTACGCAAAGTTATTCATCCGTTTAATTAAGATATTTGATTAATGGGCAGACCCTTGGGTTTGTCAAAATACAAACACATTTATATATATATATATATATATATATATATTATAGATATAACATACATACTTTATATACATAAAAATGTGTGTATGTGTTGTAAGTATATATGTATTCTTTTACTTCAAGCTCACTTTCGTTTTTCAATCTGAAGTTATACGTTTCAGAACAGTAATTTCTAGGCTTTTTTATTTTATTATTTTTAACGTTTATCGAATTTTGCGTGTTAATGAATTTTAAATAATAGCAGCTCTAATAATGATAAGATTGATTAATTATTATGTTTATATATATATATATATATATATATGTGTGTGTTTATCAGCAACCATGATTTTAGTATAAGAAATGTATCTTAGGACATAGTAAAATTTACCATCTTATATATTTTATTGAATGTAGTAAGCAGGAGAAAATGTTTCTAGTAGTAAAAAATAAAAAAAAATATGTTTAATGAATCACTTATTCTTAGGACAGTAAAGTTTTTGAAGCAAAAAACGGTATTGTTAAAATTTCACAAAATGCAATCAGTACATGATCTTTTTTTATAAATTTTATGACATATTCAATTCAAATTCAGAACCATTTAAAAGTTTTATGATATCCATGTGTATATGCTACACGTAGAAAAATTATGGTACATAGTTGTGAATTAAAATAAAGAGACCTTCATCCTCAAAAGAAATCCTTATGTGAATGTAATAATGCTAAATATCTTATCCCTTAACTGTATGAGCTGCATTTAAGTTATTTAAAATTGAACAAAAATTTCGTAAATTTGATCGTATGGATATTTTTAATTTCAAAACATTGCGTAAGAGTTTATTATCTTGAGGAAAAAAAACAATCACCAGCAACATATATCTCAATATGACAAATTTAATTTAAATCTAACAGAAATATACTTTACGAACAAACTTATAAAATATGAACTGTTGACATCCACTCTCTTCTCAACACGGAATATCAAATGTGCTTCTAAATCTACGAGACATTTGATTAGCACTCTTATCAATCTAGAAGCTAACGAAAGGAAAAGCAGAGTCGAAAAGCTTGATGCTAGAAATACACAGGCATAGAAGATCATTCAAAACTCTCTCCAGCCAGAAACGTTGGGCATAAGACGTCTCAAAGTATACGCCTCCATATTTCATGCGGTCTCTTCCACTCAAGCTTCAGTTAGAATATTCGATAAAGTCATCAAATATTAAGATAAAGGTAGCGAATAAATGTCGAATTAATTTAGAGAATTAACACCGCCTGAAATTGCTGCAGCCATTTTCAAATTATTGTAACTGACAGAACACTTGGGTGTTGACTGTTGTCCCGTCTGTTTAGCAAGGTAAGTCAGTCATATCAAAAAGAAAGTATACAGTTCCACTCCGTAAAAATAATTCACGAATAACTATCTGCGCAAGGGATTGAAATCTATATTTCTCGCTCTCATTCTTTCTCAAGCATCAGTTGGAAAAGTGTTATCGAATGCAAAGATGAAGGTATCGAATGAATGTTTAATTAATTTAGTAAGTAAACTCCCCCAGAAATTATTGCTGTTACTTTCAATTATTCCACTTGGTCGAACATCCTGGGTGTTGACGAGTGCCACATCTGTTTAATGCGTTCTGTCATCTGTACGTCAGATATGACGAAACGGAAGAGAGTGCACTGACTAAAAGTTAATTATGTATCGCTGTCTGCTGAAATAATCAAAAGGTCTTTACTAATTTGAGTAATGATGCGTACCGACACATTCAGTACAGTTATTCCGCAAACTTTTTATTCTTGAGAATGCGGAATTTTTTGATGCTCATTGATATTCATTAACTTCAAATTTCTTCATGTAAGGGCTTGAAATATCTGTTACATTAAATTAAATTTTAATTACAAATGTTTTGGCATAGTATTGGGTAAGATATGCTGCCAAATTTCCTGTTATGCAAAACATTAGTTTGAATTTTGAATTGAAAGCCAAATTGTGATTGAAAACATTTAAAGAATTGATAATAAGGGAGAATAACTTATGTTTATCAATAAATGTCATATAGGGTTTCCATTTATTATATGCTCTATTAAATGGCTAATTATAAACACATTCATTTCAATATTTATTTCATTATTTAACCAGTAATAAGCTTCTCCAATTGAATTAATAAATCATTTATCATGATCATTGTTAATATTGTATTGTTATTTTCGATACTGGTACCATATCTTATGATTTATTATGGGAATTGCAGAATTAGTTAAAATAATTTTACTTTTGTATTTCATTGAAATAAATTAATTAATTAGAAAATGCTAGTTACCTATGATTGAAACTTTACATGTATAAAACTTTGATGCATTTGGATTTATTAAAATGTGACGAAGAGCAAGCAATTTAATCTGTATTTAAAGAAACCTTTAAATATCAAAATTCTTTTTATATTAAAATTGGGGATACCTCTTTGAGGGATTATCTGCAACTTTCGTGACAACTATCGTGTAATATTGGTAGCACTAAGAGATTTGTGGTATCTATTAATCAGATCATACATTTTTCAACTAAGAAGAAAGTTAATTATGTAATTTGCAAGACAAGTAATAAAAACATGTCTTGTATATGGGATGAATTTTTTCTTTTGAAATTAATGTCGCTTTTTTGGCCTATATTTCAACATGATAAAAGAAGCACTGTGCAATGTGGCATAATATATATATATATATATATATATATATATACACTGCTGGCCACACGAAAGGCAACACCCAGAAGGACCAGAGATATCACAGCGAAATTTATTTGGCAGATAACATATTGTACAAAGATCAAACGATTAAAATTACAGCCTCTTGTGAAGTGTGGATGATGACAAAATCAGTAGTTAGTGCAGCCGCCATTGTTGTATATAACCTCTGCCACACGCCTCGGCATAGAATCAAAAAGACTTTGGATGTATCCTTGGGGTACAGCAGTCCATGCGGCTTCCTCATATTGCCAAAGTTGATCTTTTGTAGCAGCATGTTGTGTATCCCGGGCCAGTCGTTGTGCAAGTATGGACCACACGTTTTCGATTGGTGATAGATCGGGAGAACAAGCTGGCCAAGAAAGCAATTCAATCTGATGGGTAAAGAAGAACACTTGAACATTGCGTGCCACGTGTGGGAGCGCATTATCCTGTTGAAATAACATGGCAAGCGCTGAAGATATGGGAGGACCACGGACTCCAACAACTCAGAGATGTAGCGCTGGCTGTTCAGTGTATCGGTAATGAGTACTAAAGTGGTGCGGGAGTGAAATCCAATACCACCATGATACACCCCAAACCATGATACAGGGTACAGGACCAGTGTGGAGATGCATAACGCAACAGTTCAGCAGCCTCTCACCACGGTGTCTCCAAACTCGAATCCGACCACCGTTATGTTGCAGGCAGAAGCGGGATTCTTCAGTAAACACAATGTAGTTCCATTCCGTTGTCCATGTCAGCCATTCATCGCACCATTGGCGGCGCTAAAGCCTGTGGTTCTAGTCAAGGGCAAACGAAGCAATGGTCCCCTTGAGGACATTCCACTCTGCTGCAAACGGCGTCGAATGGTACGAGCGGACACCGAAAGATGCATAGCAGACCGAATCTGTTGTGTAATGGTTCGTCATGGGGCAGAGCGATCCATCACTGCTATGCCCACAATCTGCCTATCATCACGGGCAGTGGTGCAACAAGTTGGTTGCGATCGGTTCCGTCGGTCCCTTTTACATCCAGCGGTCACAGATCCGCATCGCAGTTGCTTGGTTACGTCCAAAACGAATAAATGAGGAATCGTTTTTGAAAACACAGTTCATACTTTGATAATTAGCAGGAAAATCCTTCAACGATGGGCGAAAGATATTAAACGTTTGTTCTAACATTACTAAATAATTAGGAATTTATTTCTGAAATGAACAGTCATTTTTTTCATAATAAAATTGTTTCTTCATTCTAGCAGAGAGAATGTTACGTTCTGATAAACTTAGCCTGGCTTCGGTCACCAAGGCTGAAGTGAAATACCATATGAAGATAACAGAAGATATCAGAAGAGAGGAGAGAGCATAAGAGTATGAGAACCAAATAATAAGCTGTTTATTAAGTTATATACGAAGGATTTTCCATATTAGACGTCATAGAAAATGTGGCACAGGAAAAGGGATTCTAGGGAATTTTAATATAGACAAAGAGTCTGGTAGGGATTTTTTTTGCATATTTACGACCATGGGAAAGCGGATTAAACAAATTTTATGAGCAGTGGATCCAATAAATAAAAGGATAATTAGGAATTTGATCAGGAAATAAGAATAAACTCTTTACTTTTGAATTAGAAGATAAAAAATTATATTCTTATAATAAGAAATTATTAAATTAAAGTTAAATCATTATATATATATATATATATATATATATGTGTGTGTGTGTGTGTGTTCAATCATGAATGTAGCTGTATTTGTGTAGTTTAATTATTTATTTCAGTTGTTTCTTCTTCATACAGGCAATCAGTACATGATAGCATATAGCATCATACATATGAACAAAAGCCAAAATACATATTATTCATGTTTTGGCCAGTAAACGAGTGCCAGAAAAAGATTATAGAAGCAGAAAAAAAGACGATTGCAATCAACTAACGACCAACGCCGCCTTTTATAATAGCGACAAACTGATAACTGCCGTAATTTTGTTAATTCAGCAATTAAAATGGGTTCACGATTCCATCATATCACTCTAGATTCAGCGCAACGAAGGTTTTTTAATTAGAGTCACAGTGAAGTTTATTCATGAGAGATTGTTTGGGACGATTTGGTTGCGGCTTAAAAAGAGAAAGTATGTTAAGAAGTGAAATAAATTTCAAAATAATAAAGGAGTTGACGATATCGGCTTATCACACACACACGCACGCACGCACGCACGCACGCACACACACACACACACACACACACACACACACACACACACACACACACACACACACACACACACACACACACACACACACACACACACATATATATATATATATATATACGTGATGATAATCGTAGATATTAGCCTGTGTGTGATAATTCATAAAAAATACTTCTTAGAAACATATATCATTGTGTACATTCACTCATTCATGGTATAATGCTATTATAAATGTTAACTATTGAATTCATTCAACACAAAATGATATTTCCATGGGAATATTAATCTGACAAAAAAATGTTAAAGCATCTCATTATTCAACAAACGTATTTATTTCATTGATACTTTCAACATTATACTAATTAAAATTCCAAACTTCATTTTACCATGATATAAAATTCTCATTCAATAAAAAAAAGAATGTTATCTTTTTTTCGGTTATTACTTGTTGCCGAAGCTCATCCTAATGTTGCTCAAATATAGCAACATTAGCAATTGTCCTCACCTCTTAATCTCATCCAAATAAGCATTTCCTCTAAAACTTTCTCTTACTACTTCACTTTCTAGAGACAAAGATCATATACCTTCCGAAAGGAAATACCGATGCGTTTCCATTCCTATTCAATCTAATTTTTGCATTTATCTACTAAATGTTTCCGTCAGATTAGCATGTTGTAGAATTGGAGACAGAATTTTGACTTTATATCCATTTTTTAGACAGGGAGAGATTTGCTGCAATAATGAATCATAAATACTTTGTCATTTTTATAACCATTTAAGTAAATATATATTTATGGACATGCGAATCATATACTGAAATATTTAATGGTTAAGAATTACTTTCAGAAACTTCACCAAGAAGCAAAACACCTTTTAACTTAATTTCAAAAAAATAAATCAAAATTTTGTGAGATTTTTTTCGCAAAATATCTCTTTACTGTATATTTATCTTGTATTATAAATGCAATTTCGAAACATACTTTTTCTTAATAAAAGATTCTTGGTCTATGTATGAAAAGACGGAACAAGTCATTATGTATCAATTTTATTCAAAAGAGAACATGTTTGTTTATTTATAAAAATATAAAAAATAATAAATGATTCTCTTTTTCATTTTACACAACATGCATTTGGCATAAAGTTACAATAATCCGAATTGTAGAAGTGGAATATTTATTCTTTGTTTTTCTTCTAAATTTCCTTAAGTCACATGATGCTACTTTTTTCTTTATTTTTGGAACATGTGCTTAACTTATTTTGAAATTTAAAAAAAATGTGAAACGAATTTCATTCGTAGAAAAATAAACTCGCATTTCTGTGGTTCAGTATTTCCAAATTTATTCACCTGCAGAAATGTTCCTGAAAATATTTGCATAGTTTCCCGTACCTAAAAATTGGCTTAAAATTTCCTAGTATTACATATCAATTAAACTGTTTATTCTAATTTTTTTATGAAATAGGATACATAAAATTGTATTATTATGGAAATGATGAGTGTAGAAATTTTGCATAGATTACTATTAAGCTCCAGTTTGTAAAAAAACAGAAAGCTTTCTAGGTTTCAAAGTGGTTGATACAAGTCAGTTCCTTTATATACTTCAAATGATACAGACTATTATTGTTATTGTTATTATTACACCCAGAGAACATCATCAATCGCCAACTAAAGGTCTAGACAATGAAGATAAAAACCTCCAGATAAGATAGAGTATATGAATAGGTACCATAAAGTTTTAATTATTACTAAGAGATAATATCGGGATATCTCGATAAAATGTATCCCCTATATAAATTGATCTTTAATTACATAAATTTATATTACAATTATTAATATTGATTGGTTAATTTTCAAGAAATCACTGATTGAAATTACTTGTAGTACAATAAATTTTGAAATATTATCCCAAGATTATTGTAGTCTTCATTATAATTTTTTGGAAATATAAAGTTATAATTATTACTAAAACTAATCAAAATAGTAATTTAAATTTTATTTATTTTACTTAAGACTCTCTACATAGTCATTATGCAGAGTTATACATTTTCTTTATAAATTCCTTGTAAATTAAAATTAAGAATTTCTTGACATTTCGAAGGCCACTGTTGTAGATTGAAATTTATCTTCCATATTGCTTGTTACTTCACTCTACGGCTTTCTGAAACCAAACATATCAACTCCAATTGTTGTAATTTAGAATAATGTGCACACGCATCAAATATCAAGCAGAATAAATTTTATACAAATATCTCTTTTATTTCGTATTAATTATTAATATTGTGTAACATCACTACGTAAAATGTCCGAAATCCATTTATCATATAACTGTTTGATGTTGAATTTTTTTTATGGATTCTTAATAAGTAGAAGTAATGAGAGTATTAACATAGTTATTTTAAATGTACCATCCTATCATATATATTTCATTTCGCGTTTTATGAACTAAGGTTTAAAATAAACTATGTTTAATTAATTTTAACTTAATTTTTTTCAAATATCTGAACCGAAATTTTAAAAAACAAAAACTTGTCCCATGTGCCAATAATTTGAAGTATATTTATTGTTTGAATCCATTTTGTAAGATGTATATAAAATAAATTACTACAAGAAATATAAATAAATTCATAAGAAAGATATATGAAATTGTAAGAAATGTAATAGTTAATCATTTTCTTATAAAATCATGTTTCATAATATTTGGCTAGTTTTCTTTTAGTACACTCTATAACAAAACAAAAAAAAAAAAAACTAGAAGGAGTTGTGCAATGGAGACAAATATTGGGGGATAGGAAAATTATGCCAGGTGGCGTAGCGGTCGGTACGAGCGTAGATTTCGCTCTATCAGCCGTCTGTGAATGTCCATGGTGGCCACCCATGTGCGGATCGTACGTCTGATAGTTGATAACGATGAATCAGGTGCTGTGACAGCTGATCTGACAATCACTCTGTCCTTACGATCTGCGAGAAGAACTGTGGCCATAGATCGACCGCTACCATCATGACGGTGAAATCTGCCCACCGTTCTTGCCAGCATCGCTTCGACCCATACGACGAACGATTCTACCTATTTCTTTCAATCCAATGATACGACCTCTTTCTAATTCTGACAGCTGCTCGTAATGAGCTCGAATCCTTTGGCGAGGCACTTTTTCAGTCGTTGAAAGGTATCGTAAACGCAATTCAAGAGAAAATTTGACCATTAGATTGAGAATCGCATCTTATGTACTCCTGTTAAGTGCGCAGTTCCGATGCGCTGTAGCTCTCGCTATTCATTCATTGAACGATAAATTTTAATCATCGGGATGTTCGGTCGAAATATCTTTGTATATGAAATTTGATCACAATCTCACAACTTCTTCTTAGTGCCTTTCATTTTGTGGTAGAGTGTATTTTGCACTTCTGTAGAAATTGGTTCAAATATTTTATAAAATAATTTCCATTTAACTAAGATATTTTACATCCATTAAAATTCATGCAAATGTTTTTAATAACGTGTAGCGACATATTTTTAAGTATGATGGGAAAAATTACAAATTGTTTATCGGATTTTTTGATTACACAACCACATTAATATTTCATGTTTCTATTTAGTGTAAATGTGTTTATTAAGAACTTGAGTTAAGCATGAAATATACTGGAACATTTTGACTATAATAAAAAATTTTCGAAGCATCTTTACATTTAAAAGCATTAATAACAGTTATGGTGTTTGCATCCGCATGTAGAGGACGCTTTGTAAATGTGATGATATAAGGATATGTTTGTCTGTTTCAAACAATTTTAGCAGGAGAAAATGCTGTAACCGATCGTAAGTAGCAGATGTAGAGAGAATTGCTAACAAGAATTCGCTTTTGTTTTAGAGCTGAACATTATTTCATAGATCCAAATACATTATTTCATTTGATCATATTTAAACAATGATGAAAATTATCAAAATGTTCATATGGAATAAAATATTATTGCTATTATTTTAATTACATCCTTTTCCATATATGAATATGTGATTGCTAAAATCATGAATTAAGTGATAAGGTAAGATACTACATATAAGAAATTTCTATAAATATGAGGAAGTGTAAGTAAGTATTAATTTGTAGGAAATGTCTTTTAAAAATTATGTTTTTCTCAACTCTTACACTAATCACATTTTTCAAATGTGTCAGTACAGAATTGTACATTTCGAACTGTTCATATGAGGGTATCTACTTAAAAAATCATAACACCATATCCCTCTAAAGTAATTTACTCATTACCTCTAATAAATATGATGAATGGACTTAAAACTACAAATAATATTTCTGAAAACATTTATTAAAATTATTCGTTCTTCTTTAATATTATTGAATCTGTTTTTTAACTGATTGAGTACAAACTTATAAGCGTCACTAGGGTTCTTAGCGATGAGTCTCGCCATTTCGAGTCACAATCAAGTGACGAGGATAATACTTGAGCTAGGGCCTCATTCTCAAAAATTCCACACCACTTTCATGTGAAAAGTTTGGGCAACGTTTGACATTTTCTATTGGCCTTACGACGAACTGATAAACATTATGGGAGTAAAAGAACTGTTAGATTATATATATATATATATATATATATTATACCATTGGGAAAGTGAGGAGGCATTCATTGAGTCCATAAGGACGAACCAGTCAAGTGTGAAAAATCAAATGCAAAGAAAAGTGAATCCACCCTTCTGCACCAAGGATATGAGGGTTGCTCCAATGCCTACCGCATTATCAGCTTCTGACAGTAGTGACCACTTCTCTCAGATTGCTGGTCAAGTCGTCGGATTATATTTTTGACAGAAGTTAAATTTATGTGTTTTCGAATATTAGTAAATTTTGTTAAGTCTTCCTAATTGTCCAGTTACTTATCTTTTACTTTCTGATATATTTCGAGTAATTTGGGTGATTAACAGTTGGTCATACAATAACTGAATGTTAAATTAAAAGTGAATTATAAATGCCCAAATAATTAGTTTACAAAATATATATTACGGATAAATTATTTAACACTCTTCGATTAGCCTAATCTAAAAAAAATGCTAATTACCTGAGAGCTGAAAATAAAAATAGAAACAAATAATAACAGCAGAAAAATAAAAATAGATTTAAAATGGTAAAAAAAGTAATTGTTAACATTTAAAAATAATTTATTTGTTTTAAAATTTAGTAATTCCTTCATTTAAACTATTTTAAATAAACATTTAAAAAAAATTAACATCTATATATATCATGTATATTTGAAAAGTTAAAATTTTCTTATTTAATACCTGTAACTTTAATCTTAGTCTCTGCGGGATGGGAAAAAAAGGTATTAAGCTCATGAAATGAAAATTTGTTTCTGTATGTTAATATATTAAAGCGAACTGGAAAAACAAGTACATTGACTGGAATACAACTAATTAATTTCAGAAATGAAACAATTTCGAAACTTTTCCTGTAAGAAATATAATTTCACAAACAAAAAACTTTTAGTTAAGAAAATTTAAATTAGCAGTATATGAACAATATAATTAAAGAAACAACTGATTCTTAATGAATAAAAATGTAATGCAATATTCTCATTTAAAACGGTTATGTTATACATATATAAATTCATTTCTTGCGTACTATCCAATTAAAATTAGATTAATTTCTCTCTGAAATAAAAATGGGGAGTCGGTGCTGAAAATCAAAGTTATTCTTTTTAAAAACATTGAATACAATTAAGAGATATATATATTTTTGGATAAGGAAACATATGTAATTTTGGAATGAGTAATACATGGAATATAGTAATGTAAATTATAAAAAGTTTACATGCATATATATATATATATATATAATTTTATATAAATTAAAATCTAAAAATAATCTCACAATTATTGCAAGCAATAAAAACAATGAGAATTATTAATTACTTACTCAATAAATACATCTTTATTAAAAAATAAGAATCACTAATGAGCTCAAAAGTCAGAAGATTACTCACAGAAAAAATTATGATAATAATCAATATATATATATATATATATATATATATATACTGAAAATTAGTACTTATTCACAAAAATTAATGAAAATAATGGATATTAAGTAATTTAGAATGCTGCTTCAATTTTTAGAGTGAGATACGAGATTAAACACTCTATCATTCAGCCAACACATCCCCTTCAATATTACTTTATAAAGATGTTTGGTAAGATTATAATTAGAAAAATGATAAGAATGCAGAGAGTTCAGAATGCCAAAAGGAAAATAAAATATTGTCATCTAAAAATAACATATCTAAATAAACTTACTAAATTACTTAAATAAAAATCAAATAAACTCTAATCAATAATAATTACCATCGTCGCAAATAACATTCAAACCTTAAGGAACGTGAAATTTTAGTCTTATTCTAAATTAAGATAGCAACATATAAATTTATTGTCTGTTCTAAGAATAAAATGGAAAAATTAATTAAAAAATTACAAATAGAAAAATTGTGAAAATTCTAAAACCTGCTTTCAAAAGTATTACTTAAATTTTTTTAAACCGATATTTTTTTCCTATAAATTTTAAGTAATTTTGAAAAAAACATCAAATATATATCCCTGTTTATTGGCTAAAATTAGAATTAAACATATATTTAATAACCTTAGTTAAATAAAAATTAATTATTCTTCTCTATTAGAAGTAATATTAAAAACATTTTCAGGGATTCTAATAATTTATATATATATATATATACTAATTATTAAAGTTCCTGTATGGCATTTAAATTGAAAAAAATTGTTGATGAAACCATTTTTGAACTAAGTTAGATTTACATCACACTTAGAAACAACACGAGCGCTATTGGTGACAGACTTCAAAATTTTAACTTCAGTCAGATGTGAAGTTAACGACACTTAAGCTATATACTCTCCGAAATTCCTTACCATTCCAAAGAGAGGACTTGAAGCGCCTCGACAGAATTAATATGCATCATCCTCAC
>BMAW01082138.1:313406-347635 GCA_019974015.1 Nephila pilipes | reverse complement strand
GAGAGGACTTGAAGCGCCTCGACAGAATTAATATGCATCATCCTCACTACATAGCGGATGTTTAGTATCATCAAGACTCGAAACCTTATCTCGAATGAAACTATACTAATCACGCGCGCGAGTACGCGACCTAGAATACCCGATTACTACGGCATCATTTTTGAAACATAATAGATGAAAACTTAACATTTTGTATTTCTTCGTATTTACTCGGATTTAAAGAAGAGCTTTTAGAAAACTAACTTATTTACATCAACTTAAATGAATAATTATTCAATATTTCATGTTTTTATATAAGATGAAATATTGATATAAATTTATATTTTTTTATTTATTTTCTATCGAAACTAAATTTTTACTAAAAAAAAAAATAGTAATTAAATTCAATTACTAATTATTTCTTTTCTAAGCGGGGAAAGTGATATTTATATTATAATTTTTTAATGTTCTAAAAGTAAATAATATAGCGTACTAGCCTTAATATAGCGCAATAATTTGTTACAAATAATTTCCAGTAGAAATATCGTCTCGCACTAAATTTGATGTAATGAAATGTAAGAATTCTTGGTAATGAAATGTAAGAATTCTTCTTATTAGTACACCTATGCTTTTGCCCAGCCTACGCAGATTCTTGGGATATCGTGAAGGTCACAGCTATACAATCATTGTCCGTTAACTCGCCAGATTCATATTGTTTATATGATTCTCAGATTAGTGTGTTTCAAACCTCTCGCAACTGTTATATCTTGTATGTTTTGTAATATATATTTTGTAATATATATTTGTTATGTAATATATATTTTGTAATATATATTTGTTATGTAATATATATTTGTTATGTAATATATATTTGTTATGTATATATATATATATATATATATATATATATATATATATATATATATATTTCCCCTGCTGGTTCCGTCTCCTACGTCCAGCCTCGTCCGGTCTAGGGTAGTCGAATCTCCCTTGGGTTGCCAGGTCCTCCTCTATATACCTAATCCTCTGCCAGATCCCCACATATACGTTTGGCTCTTTATCAGATCTCTCATATATGCTTGACCTGTTGTCAGGTTCGGGTGCTAGATCCTTATAGGATTTTACTCTAAAATATATTTTAATTCCCTAATTTTTCCTAAAAGTTAAATTTGGTGCATTTTAGAATTTAATTATCTTATTATAATCATTTTTGAAAAGTTGTACATCATGTGTTGCGTTAATTCCAAAGTTGAGAAATTTCAATGTCATATTTTTAATGTCAATGAATGTTATTAAGGTCAGAAAAAGAGTAATCAACAATATTAAATGAACTATAA
Source organism: Nephila pilipes (assembly GCA_019974015.1). Taxonomy (NCBI): domain Eukaryota; kingdom Metazoa; phylum Arthropoda; class Arachnida; order Araneae; family Nephilidae; genus Nephila; species Nephila pilipes. The sequence continues at coordinate 346,319 of BMAW01082138.1, read as the reverse complement.
CTATGGAATAAAATAAAGGGGTAAACGGTGAGAATAACCCTAAAAATCCTGGAATAGAAATGGTTATATTGGTTCACAGACTGATTATAACATACAATGTCAAATAAATTAACTTCATACGATTCCTTTTGATCTTGACAGTGGGATGAAAATATAATAGAGGTTAAATTACCCTAATTAGGCATGTAAATACAATAACAGAATGATGAATGAACATTGAAAAATATCTCAAAATTCTTGAAAGGTACTCCATTAACTCAGTACATCAGTTTCTGCTTGCATATTTCTCATTCTAATGATCTTTATTATGTTCTAACTGAAAATTGTCTTTAACTCAATGTAATTAACTTTAAGGATTTTCTCCAACATAAATTTTATCCGAATCTCTATCAGAATATTTTCATAAGAGATGAAATTGAGGGAGAAAATTGAGGCTTTTATCTCAAATAAGTGTATAGGATCTAACAGTTGGTTTGCTTACTCATTTAAAATAATTATTAACAGTCAACCCACCTAACTCTCCGTCAAAATAGCTCACAGTAGATACTTAACTTCTTAAAATATAAGAATAAACGTTTGAATCAATTAAGATCAAAAATAATGGACCCAAAATAAAATAAAAAAATTAGTCCAAACTATTATAATAGACCACTTACATTTTTTTATAAACAAGATAAGTAACAAACCACATCTATACCCACAATACCAAATTACTTCAGGCTAGATTTCCAAAATTATTCTAGGCTGTGCTCAAGAACTTTTATCGATCACCATCAAAGGTTTGACAATACACGATTTGGACCAAATCCTTATTTTCATTTTAAGTAGAGTTTTCAACCTTATCTTGGTGTAATTTGTACAAGACAAGGAATTCTAAATGTATATCATTGGACTGAAATGTGTCCTTTGAGATAACACAATTTTTTGAGTAACATACCAATATCTTTTTGTCCAACTCTTTTAACCAGAGCACAGGAAATCCTGTTAGCGCTGAACAGTCTCCTGGAAAATTAAAACAACTCTATTGAGGTACACCAGTACATTGACAATTACTAGTGTCAGGGCACCTTTCAACCAATTCATATACTCTAACGCCGCTAAGTCTAGCTAACATGAGTTATTTACTTATTTCATGTGACAATGTCTCTGTTATTGTTGTTAAAAGATCCACTCTCTTTTATTTCTGAAAATATCGTAGACATACTTTACTTAGAGCAAAAAAAAATATTATACCTATCGAATATCGAAGTAAATGAAGCCCATGGCAAATTCCAACATAGACAAATGTGAAACATATGTTTAAGAATAAGAGAAATAAACAAAAAATAAAATTATATATATATTGTTAACTACCATTTCCCTTATATCATCTTAGTACTGTCAGATTGATGCTATTTTAATTTAATCATTGATTGTATGATAAGTCAAATCATACAAATTGAAAAATAAATTTTACAAATTTCAATGTCAAAAATGAACATCAATTGTCTTTAGACATAGGGGAAGGAGCAAAAGCACGGAAAACATTCGGATAACATAGTCAGTGTCTCAGAGAACATTTTTCTACCATTGATTGCAAAAGCACTACCGAATTCTTTGTTATCTCTTGACGACTGACTTACCACTCTTTCAAACAGCTTACAGAACATGATTCACTGATGAAAAAGAAATTAATAACCAAATAAAGAATTCATTGAATGCAGGATTAATTTAAAAATGTAGTAATAATTATTCCTCCTCTGTAAATTTAGCTTATAAAAAAGATGAGAATATAAAAATGTAGGCTACGCATTGATTATCTCAAAGAGAATGATCTATGTAAGACTGATGCAGAAACCTTACTAGGAATATATACTTTATCAGACCAATTAAATAATGTTAAATTTTTTTCAACTCTGGATCTTGCTTCTGATTACTCGCACATACCCCTTTACGGAAGAGACAAACCTAAAACTTATTTGAATTCAAAGTCTTACCTTTTGGATATGATAACGTGCCAACAATATTAATCGCAATACTAGAAACATTCTAAGCAAACATAAGTTTTCAACATCTGAAAGTCACTATTTTGCTGACGTACTGGTTTTCTCAAATTCCTTAGAAGAACATTATGATCAACTAAAACCAATACTTAATATGTGTCAAGTAGAATATATTAAATTAAAATTTTCAAAATATGTTTTATGCAAAAGATAAAATAATTTCTTTAGTTTATGAGGTCAGGGAAGGAAGGATGAATCTATCCAGATAATCATAATATTGAGATCATCAGAAAAATTCAACCTCCAAAAAATGTAAAACTATTTCAAGGATTTCTTGTTTTGTAAATGATTGTAATAAATTTATGGATTTTACTGCTAAAATTAGAGAATATTAAAGCAAACTTTTTAAAAAAAGATCGACAATGGATATGGATGGATCAATGTCATAAAGCTTTAGAAATATTGAAAACTAAATTAATAACTTAACCAGTGTTGCAACTTTATGTTCCTAAATTACCTCTTCATTTATTAAATGATGCTTCTCAAATAACCATTGGAACTGTTTTGAAAAAGTTGTGGTAAATTACATCCAGTATCATATCATTCTAGGATTGTAAGAAAATATGAATACAATTATTATATAACAGAATTGGAATGTTTGGCTATAGTTTATACCTTGATAAATTTATTTGTATTTACGTGGGAAAAATTCATGTTCCATAGAGATCATGTTGCCGCTGTTTGGCTAAAAATGTAAAAAAAAAAATTAAGGGTATTTAAACGTGATCTTTAAATTGAATTGTTTTTAAAATATTGTCTTTAAAATGGTGTTATTTGGTCTTTTAAATAAAGCATGTTCGATTATGAAGTTGGATACTTAAAGAGGACAGCTAATGTTGGCATGTTATCAAGGCATCTTACAGATTAATATATCCAGCTCTGTGTGCTTTTGTGAATAGGATCAGATAAAACATTATCAAAACTTAGACAATTTTAATAATTCAAAATATAAAAACACAAATAATATACTTTTACTTAAGAAAATTTATTTAAATTAATTGTACTTTTTTTCTCTGGAGAAAAATGTGCAAAATGCTCATTAACAATTTAGACATCCTTATATTAAAAAAATCTTAAACATAAATATTCCTCAAAATTATTGGCCTCTAATGAACAAGACATTTCAGTGTATGTTAAATAGTGTCATGTTTGTCAAATAAATCAAAAGAAAAGCCCACAAAAAAAAAAAAAAAAAAAAAATTTTTGGTCTCGAAAAAACTGTTCCCACCCACGGATCCCCCTTTTGAATTCCTTTCTGTTAATAATTTCAGTAGATTTAATTATTATAAATGTACAAAAAATGTCTTTATATTATATTTTATCACACAACCAGATATGTTGGGGATTTTCACTCCAAAAGTAAAATTCTGAAACTTTTATTAATATTGCAAAATGAATTTTTCAAATTAAAATGCCATCTAAATTATTAATAGATAAAAATGTTTTTTTAACTCCTCCACATTCCTTTTAAATCACAATGCCAAAACCTTATTAACAATTTCACCCAACTATAAACCAATCAAAAATGTGAATGTGTGAATCAATATATTGCAACTAACTTAAAATGTAAAGTAAATTCCTCCCGTACTAAAATTCCTTGGACTAAACATTTGGGAAAATTTATTAATGAATATAATTTAACACAGCATTCTGTTAAAAAATTTCCACCGGCATATTTGTTATACGGAAGATTAACATATAATACGTTATTAATCCAAAATCAATTTTTTCTTCCAATAGAAGAAACTAGAAATTTGTGCGTGGGTGGTGGGTACATTTAAGATTTTCTAAGTTAAATATTTGATGGACTACATAGTTACTGATAAATATTTCTATTTAGGATTTGACACTAATTTTTTTGATTGCAAGAACCAATATAAATAGTTGTATCAGCGGAACTTATGGTTTTTACAATATTGAGTTTTAGTCATCTTCTGGGAATTGGATTTTAATAGGTTACTGATATATATGATTATTTGTTGTTTGATATATTTTAGTTTAGTCATCATCCATCTCCATATAAAGCATTCACATGGATACAATTTTAAACACTTTATCAATTTAATCTCTTTATTGGAAATTGCTAATCAGATTTGTAGGGGTAAAGGGATTTTTAAATATAATAATTTTCCTAGTATCACTTTTTTAAGTATAACTCTAAATCTAATTTTTTAAATTTTGATTTTTTTCTTGGATACACATTGAGGTACCGTTGTATGTAGGGCCCGAACGTATATCCGTATCTTACGGAAGGTGCGAATTTGTAATGATTTCCTTTAAATGTAAAGTAAAGTATAATTTAATTCCCTAATTTTTTCCTACCAAAGTAAAAAGTTCATTTTCTTTTCTAATACCATTATAATTTAGCTTTTAATTTATGTAATCATGCGCTCTTAAAATCTGCAATTTCAGCGTTTCCCTCGGATTCAATCCTGTAGAGATAATCTATTTTATAGTTTCTGTTCAAAGCTTAAATCCCTAGAAATTCCTCCATCCAATGCTACGTGATCTGAAGAAATGCTGCCATAGAAATTCCAAGCAAGTTAAATTCTCCTCTCTTCCGTATAAGTACTGCTCTAAAGAGACGTCTTTGGTGTTCCCCATGTTATTATATCTTTATCATTGCCTCTCTATCTCGTTAAAGTAATAAAGGTATAAATTAATTTCAACACTTTCAAAATCTGTTAACTGTGTTCAACGAGTGGAATCATATTTATAAAGGCCTTAGACACACACACACGCACACATATGTGTGTGTGTTTTACGTTACTTAATTTTATTTCCATGAATATAATATATGTTATTAATTACTTAAAACACATGCTTATTTGAATAGATTGTATTTTCTTTAAATTGTTTATATAAAATTAACAGATCGAATTAAATTCCTCATTTTTTTCTATCTTTATAAAAAAGGTTTTGGTGCTTGTTAAATTAGAGGTCGAATTAAGCTCGTTATCGTGCAGTGTTTGTTCTAGAAAGGGAATTGTAATTTAATATTTTATGTAAATTAATATCATGTTTGGCAGAATCACATATGTATGAAATTCTTATCATGTATTAAAAACTGAAATTTTCAAATTAAAAGAATTTTTTTAAAATGTTTTTGTTTAGAATTATCAAAATTAATTCTGTATAAATTAAATTTCTTTTTAAATTAATAAAGAACTGTTATTAAGTTAAAAACTTCACAAACAATTATACATAATGAAAGCTCTAAGTTGCAATGTACGGAAATAATTATTAATATTTAGAATCCTTCAGATGTATTAAATATTCAGCTAATAAATGGTAACAAAGATTTTTTTGCCTTAGAATAGTCACATTGAAAAAGTATAATTAATACTGAGGGCTAACTTAATCACGGATTTAACCAAACATTAACAGTGAGTGTTCTGTTTATGTTAATAACAGCCAAATGGTAAGATTGGGTAAACTGGAACCAATTTCAATATTCTTCTAGTTCTAGTATGTTCTCCATTTTTGGAAAAGGATTTCAAACTTGCTCACACCTATATAAAGAGACCATAAATCCCGCTATTTCTATCTTTCTTACATCTGTCTCCCTATCTGTGACATTTCCTATTAACTACAGTTCTTATGTAGTATATTTAATTTACGTGTATTATGGTTCTTTCACAAAGTGATATTCTCTACACATATAATGTAATAAATGTAATAATGTAGCTTCAAAATTTAGTTAATAGGAAATGCACATGAAAACCCATTACAAAGTTAGTAATTACTTCCAAACGTGTTTAATAAGATTGTTTTCTCTAAAATATTTTATCTTTTTAGACGTATTAGTTTTCAGTAGCAAACATAAAATACCAATCATTTTCAACTTTGATCGCATTTATAACTATTCTTAATTATTTAATTACAGCCTAAATAATCAATGTCAAAATAGAATTGTCCTATATTAGATTATCAATAGAAACGTTTTAGTCATATTTTCACAATCAATTTAATAATATGAAATGTAGAAATTTATAACTGGTTATAGAAAAACCCATGTAGCATAAGAAACCTTCTTAGTAATTTTCACAATTATATTCAGACTATGGAAAACTTTAATTTCCTCGTAATATTTAATACATGTTATGTTGTTTGGCTTTTTATATTGAAATATTTGCCATTTTCAGAAAAAAATTTAAAATATGTTATAACTATAAATGCAATTTAAAAATCGATTGAAAAACATTGTTAGAGAGAATTTTATAAATTAATGTTGCTCTCATTTTACTTCTATACACTTATTTTCTGCCATTAAAATTGAAAAATATTAACTACAAAATTTAAATAATAAAGACTAAAAACTCATATATTTTATGCTTTCTCACAGAAAATTAGTCAGTTATTTAATCCTCAACAGATTATTATTATAAATATGTCCCTTCAATTTCAAAACATTTCACCAATCATAAAGAAATAATATATTTTTATTCATATGGAAACTTGGATTCGTTTTACATATAGTTTAACGAAAGAAGTACGTTTAGAAATTTTTAATTACACGTTTCGAAATATCATGAAGTATTCTAGAAGCTATTTTTGCACTGGTTCAGTTTTGTTTTACCCTAAAAGTTTCAATTATAAATTGTTATAAGAAGAAAACGATCCTCAAATAAAGTTTTAAAAAATCATTCCTAGTACATTTTAACAAATAATTTGTTAAATATATATATATACACACACACACACATATATATATATATATATATATATATATATATATATACTGCTGTTTGTAGAAAATGCAACACCATGAAAGAATCATCAGAATCAAATGAAATTTAATGCAGAAACGACTTGTACTGATACAAATAAATGATGAAATTTTCAAAACAAAAGAAACAAATTAAGCGTCCGAAATCAGTATTTGGTGCAGCCACCATGCGCTGCAATAAGTGCTGCTATACGACGTGGCATGGAGTCAAACAGATGTTGAATATCTGCTTGAGGAAGAGAATTCCATATCGCTTGTATGCGAAACCAAAGTTCGTCTTTGGAAACTGCAGGACGCGGATCACGAGCGAGACGCCGACCAACCATATCCCACACGTGCTCAATAGGCGACATATCCGGTGAATAAGCAGGCCAAGGAAGAAGTTGCATGCGTTGTGCTGAACAGAAGTCTCGAACAGTCCGCGCAACATGTGGGCGTGCATTATCCTGCTGAAAGATAGCTCCAGGGATGCCTTGAAGGAAAGGAACGACTTCGGGCTGTAGCACTTCACGGACGTACCTGTTGCTATTGAGATTACCCTCAATTCGTATCAAATTGGATCGTCCATGATACGAAATCGCACCCCAGACCATAACTCCGGGTGTTCGACCACTATGTCGTTCAATAATACACTCAGGAAGGCAGCGTTGACCGGCATAACGTCTAACACGAACACGGCCATCATGGGTCCACAAATTGAAGCGTGATTCATCTGAAAAGACAACTTGGTGCCAATCAGCTCACCTGTCTCTGTGCTCAAGAGCCCACTGCCGACGCAGCCGTCGATGATTCGCCGTGAGGGGAATCCTGTATAAAGGCACCCTTGCACGCAATCCACGGCGCAGCAGACGACGACGAATTGACGAAGCCGACAATTGTACACCTGTAGCAGTAGACCAACGTGCTGCCAGCTGCCTGGAGGAAGCTGTGCGATCATTCACCGCCATGCGGAGCAGGTGTCGATCATCGCGCTCTGACGTCCCCTTCTGTCGTCCAGTGCCTGTTTTTCGAGTTGTTCGGTGCTCGTCGGTCCACTGCTTCCAAACTCGCATCACTGTGGAACTGTTCCGCTGCATACGAGCTGCTATTGCGCGATAGGAAAATCCTCCTTCTCGAAGGCCGATTATCCTCCCTCGTTCAAACTCCGTAAGTTGCTTGAATTTCTTATTCTTCCGTCGTGGAGGCATACTCAGGTCTCACTAAACGTTTGCCACTAACAAATAATCATAGACTTTTTTCAACGTCCCGCTACAGCACTTTATTTATACGCTTTCAGCATCAATTCAGAGGGCGCTGCGCGCGCCGCGCACGCGCGATGGCTCTGAAACTTTATTAATTTGCATAATATCCTATAATTGACATTTGCTGCGAATTTCATTTGATTCTGATGATTCCTTCATGGTGTTGCATTTTCTACAAACAGCAGTTTATATATATATATATATATATATATATGTATGTATGTGTGTGTCTATGTTCATATGTGTATGCATGTGTGAATTTATTTCATATATTATATTCATTAAATTAATATATTTCTTAGAATAATTTTTCAATCGTACAGTTTATGTAGAGTTTGTTTAATTCCTCTAGCATTGGATTGTGTCTTTTTAAGAAAAATGTTTTTAGGAACTTCTATATTATTCATTATAAAAGCGTTATATTTCTAACAGATTTTAATAGCACGAAATTGTTTTACGCATAAAGCTACGAATATTGAAAAAAATATTAGGAATATATTTCATGCATAAAATTCGGTTTAATATGTGAGAAATTAACAAAAAATGACATTTTTGAAACTTCATGAAATTCCCAAGAATTATTTCATACCTTTCTCTATGTCTTATTTTATTCTTCAACATGGGCTGATAAGAATGTAATAATTAAAGTAAGAAAGCTTTTAAAATAAATGAAAACCTATAAATGATATTAATTCTAAAATTCCTTTTCAAAAATGTTGTCTAAAAAATTCCGCAAGTGTTAATGTGTAAAAATGATGATTCGTTTTTGAATACATTGAATCTTAACATTATACCAGGGAATCTTTCATTTTGCAATCACTTACAATAATGACAAAACTTTGGAGACCTCATTTAGTATTTTTCACTTATAATGAACATTGATTTTTGCTCAAACTTAAAAGTTTTTGATAAGTTATTTTTAGCTGATTTCGTTTAAGAACATGCTTTTAAAAATCCTTAGTTCCATCCATTTTACCATATTAAGTAGAATTTGTTCCTTGAAAGAATAATTTCCATTATACATATCTTCAATGTCAACGCAGAAATATTTTTTTTCTTTTATTATTGCCCATTTTCTTATTTCAGGAAGATTTGAATACAAACTTTAAAGTACCTTCTATTATCCAGCCTTGTTTGTCTTTGATATTCATAAGTTTATTGAAACATATCTAAATACAGAATAAAACTGTTTCTCACACGTTTAGCAAATAAATAACAGTTACATGATTATAAAGTTAACATGTGAGAGAATCTTAAATATCATACTTTAACTGAGATGTATTTATTTAAATATAATATATATATATATATGTGTGTGTGTGTGTGTGTGTCAGTTCTTAACAGCATATAAAAAATTGTTTCAATGAAAAGTAGTTTATATGCTGCGATAAAAAATAATATACTTCTAAGCTGATGTTGATCCGAATTAGTTGCATTTAATTTCTTATGCCTTTGTGAGGTTGTTATGAAAGAATATACTGCTGGAAGTTTTTCCGCTTCGATATCTTCTTTCTGGCACTTTTAATAATATGAGGAGTAAAAATATCTTTATTTCTGAATATTTATCTTCTAGTTGGTTGCGTTTTTGACAAGTAATGTAAGCATTGCTAAATAAATGTATAATAATGGTTAAATTCTGAAACAAACACACATACACATACTTTCTGATGATTATGCATGGAATTTGTTTCACGAAAATTGGATACAGCAGATTAAAGTGTTATATTTTTTTATTGCTGAAATATTGGAAAATGTTCAAATGAGGATTCATATTATTATTTTTAATTTTTTATTGAATTTAAAATGCTGTTATATAAAGTGGAAATTTCAACGTAAAAATTATTCATGTACATATCAAAATAAACCACTATTTTTCTTTTTTAAAAAAATAACAAGTCGATAGTAGCAAAACAGTAATATTAATTTGTACTTGATAATATTTTATTAAATTAAAAAAAATTGAGGAATTTAAAATATTTAAAATTTGTGTATAAAATAAATAGAAATAATTTACTTCCTCCCTGGCATGTGCCTAACCTTTTTACAACTAATCTGAAATCATAATGAATTTTCATAGTTCTTCATGTTTACTTTCTGTTTCTTAAAACTGTTTCATGGTGAAAATTAAATAAAGCATTACCTATCATTACTCAGAAATTTATAAAACGCAACTTGAAATAATGTATTTGATGGATACATCATTTACTAACGTCGCACTTAGAAGCAACACCAGGACTACGGATGACAGAATTCTAAAATTTAAACTTCAGTCAGTTGATGAGGATTATATCGGAGCTGGAACCTATTTCTTGAAATTTCCACACCATATTAAAGTGGGGAGGACTTGCAGCCTTGACAAATTTAACGTCCACCAATCCCACTAAAGGACGGTCTTCAGCGGTACCAATCTCAATGCTACGACTGAAAGGAAGCAACACTGGACGCGAACTTATCACCATGACTACTTGAAACAATGGCAGTTTTATGTACCGTTTATCTTTAATTGATCATTTCCTTAAAAAGTCCATAACGTAATAAATTATTGAGAAGATAATACGTTTCCGACTTTGACTGTTTCTGTTTATGAACATTAAATTAATCCAAGTTTAAAAGCTTCGAGTGTTCAAAAACACATCAACTAGAACTTTATTTCATGCGATTTCCTTCTTGTGTTCTAAAGACCTCCCACAAAATAAATTATCTTTTTTCTTCTTTTATATCAATGTTATGCCTTATATAAGGCCAATTGGAATAAAGTAGTTTCTATCATTTAGCTCTTGAGAAAAAAAATAATAAAGCATTTAAAACTCGAAAAATTATTAGAAGTTCCAAAGATACTAAATCACTGTGTTTTTCCTGAGCAATAGCGTTTACTAGATGAGTGAGGCGTAATATAAATAAATACGGTTAAAAAAAAGTTTTTAAAAGCCGAACTAATAATTCATAGCGTATGTGTTCTCCAGATTTTCTAATAAAACTAAATCCAGATTACTCTGAAGTTATAAGCAACGGGTTAATATTTCTTATGATAGAAAAACGAAGTACATTATCAGTATTTTAATTTCTTTCCCTTGCTGTTAGCATTATTTACATACTCAACAGTAACTTTCCAATCTTATCGATTGACTCTTATAAAAGCAAATTCCGCTTTAAAGATTATCATCGACACGAAGTTTATTGGAGATATACTTCATAGTTTTTGACATGCAGTCAAGTTAAGAAAAATAAGAAAGGAAGCTTAGTGGTTATGGTTGCGGACTCTTCAGCGTTGTTTTCGTGGCTTCGGATGTGATGCCACTAAAGACCCACCCTTTTAAGAAGCTGTTTTTCGTTGAATCTGTTCGAAGTTTGAAGTTCTCCACTTGTATGGACAGGAAGTTAAGGGATGGATATGCCAGTTCAGGTATCGTTCTAGTCATTTAACCGAAGCGCAAAATTACGAAGTCCGTTGCCAAACACCTTCGCATGACTTCTCATTGTGACAAACACTTACATCATAAGAGGATGAAACTTAAATGAAACCTGACTCACCTGACTTTTACACCACATTAGTTCTTAGTTGAATCAAGCGGGTAGTATCTCAATTATTCCACATTATACTAACGAATCGGGAGTCACCAGTCTTTACGTTTAAGGACCTGTCCTCTGAGCTCCCTTTCCAATTTATTGTACTAGAGATCAACAAATAACTTCTGAGTTTTGAAGCTTTTCTATCACAATACTTAAGAAATTATAATATTTTTGTAACAAATTTAGTGACCATGATAACCTAATTGTCACTGTCGAGGATTTGGGTCCATCGCTGTTTTCATCGAGTCGAGGTTCGAGCCCTGATACAATTGAGACTCTGAGCCCCTCCATGTAGCGGGAGATCATGAACTTTAAATCTGTTTGGGCTCAATGTTCTCTCATTGGTGGTGTGAGAGTTTGTAGAGGTAGATCCAAGCTCAAGTGTAGTTCTCGTGACTTGAACGAGACTGAAAATTACAAAATCCATCTCCATGATGCTGATTCTTAGTGCATAATAATAATAAACACTCACTCACTCATTAGGGTAAATTAAATTAAATATAACCCTTTCAAGGATAATCAGATTATAAATTTTCAACGTGACATCTGCCAAATACATAAAGAGTATTTAGTGAATAATGGAGCTCATAGTACATTTTTAACAACATGTTCTACATTACAATTTGAATGACTGTAATTATTCAAGTTTTTTAATTCATCCATGTTCTGTAATAGGGAAGGAAAATCACTTCATATTTTAAGAAGCCCAAAAGAAAGAAAAAAATATCACAGGGAGTTAAATAGAGTTTCTTGAGGAGGAGGGTTGGGACGCAGATAAAGAGTATTGTTGTCTTCCTTCCGTGATCAACCCGCCATAGAAAATATTTGTTATTTGCGTATCTACGAACAGATACGATGATTTAGACAATGTTCAAAAAAATGATTGATTTCTAAGCCATTCACTGATACACTATCTTACCCAAAATGATAATGCACATAGACTCAATTTTTTAAAGTTTGTTCTTAATAGATTCGACAAAAACGAATTTATGTCCTAACGCATTAAAATGGATGAAGTGATATTTCCTACTCGTTAGACCGTAGTCAATTAACAAAACGATTAACTATACATGGTACAACAAGTGTTGAAATAGAACGCGATTCCTGGAAGTCCAACGTGTTTTGTATCACCTCACTAGACAAAATTTTACATGTCCTTTGTCACTAACATTACTTGCTCGAATATTCAGATCAGATGAAGGTAGATGAATTATCTTTAGTCAATTTCCTCAAATATTGTGTATTTTAAAGAAGAAGGAAGAGACTTCATTTTTCAGTAGGACAGAGCACCATCATATCTGTGTTTATCTGATTGTGGATTCTCAAGTGGTACATTGTCACAGCGGTCGATTGAATATTAATATCAGATGCTGGTAGATGAATTGTCTTAAGTAGGTTAAGATGGTAGATGAATTGTTAAGTAGATAAATTGAGGTTACATCAGTTATCTGAAATGCTGTGTATTTTCAGGAAGAAGGTGGCAGATTTTATTTTCTTAGAGGAAGGGGCACAACCATATTTGTGTTTATCTGTTTCTGGACATTTAAGTGATACATTGTCGAAGCAGTTGATGGAATATTCAGAACAGAAAACTGTAGATGAATTATTATAAATTAGTTTCATAACTTTACTGAAATGTCATGCATTCTCAAGAAGAAGGTGGATATTTCCTTTTCCAGTAGGATAGGGCACAGTATTTGTATTTATCTTTTCGTGGATACTGAGAAGATAGATTGTCGCAGCGGTTGATTGGTTGCTAAGCAGATACCGATCTCGTTCTTTATTAGTGGTTCCCAAGAAGCCTTGATTTAGCTCCCTGTGATTATTTTTCTTTGGAGTTACTTAAAAGACAAAATGTTTTCCCTCTATCACTTGAGAACAGGACATATTGAAAATGGTTGCTATTTAAATTATAGCATCGAACATACCGACAAAAGTGTGGTGTGTGTTACAATATCGACTGGATGTCCTACGAGTTTCTGGTGGTGCTCTAATTGAACATTTTTAATTTTATAAGCGTTAAATATTACTTTTTCCTTGATTTCTCCCAAAAATTGTTACTTTCCCCTTTTGTAATTGTAGCTCTACAAAATTGGGAATTATTTTGTAAACATTCTGAATTTTAATTACGTTTTACCAAATAAGCATATAGGACTGCGTTTTGAAAGTGCTTATCTTAAAACAGTTTTACAAAAATGTAATGTGATCATTTCAAGTTCAAATTATTTTATTTAATAAATAATGCCGAATAATTATTTATTAATCTATTGTAATATTTGAAATGAAAAGAAAGTTTGTATGCAACAATTTCTGAATTAAATTAAAACTCTTTTCCTTCGTAGTTTCTGGGACTAGAAATATTTTATAAGACAGATCATTAAAAAAATTATGAAGAAATAGACTCGAGTAAAACATCAAGCAAACATTATTAATGTCATTCTCACTATTTTCAATCAGTGTTTTTCTACTTTACAACTTTCCGTAAGACATTATACATCTGAGTTTAATGTAATGTTTTGTCTTATAAATTTGTAATTTTTTTCTTTCCCCCCTATTATATATATATATATATATATTATATAGTGAAATATTAATTGCATTGACGCTTTTATTAATAATTTTAAATATTTAATAAGAAATGGCAAAATTTTTAGGACAGTACAAACAATGAGAAAGCTTTAAAAATAAAGAGAGGGAGAGAGAAAAACGAAAACAGTTTAAATGTCTCTCGCTCTCATCATGTTCCGCGTTACTGCTTTCTTTTTTTTCCCCAAGTGACTTTAGCATTTTCACTTCTGTTTTCTGTATGGCGTCTGTTACCACTCAATCAGTCGAAAGAATAACTACACACACGTACAAACACACACACTGATATATATATATATATATATGATCATTTTTTATTAGGAAGCTGAATTAATTTAATGATAATTTAAATTTAATGACATAAATTGTAGCTAAATTTGGAAATTTCGTTCGCGTCATATGTACATGCATTTACTAAACGGCGCCGTTTCCGATGAATCGATGAATTAAGTTTCCCGCAATAGTGATTCGTGAATTTACTATGCAAAAACAAACAATCGTAAAACAATTATTTTTATATTAATGATGAAAAACCTTTATAATATAATGTCGAAAATGTTTTGAACTTTTATTAAAAAAAAAAACATTTCTTTCCTGTTTCAGAAACATTTGTTTCCTTTCCTGTTGTTTCTTGAGAAACATGTTTTAAGATGCTGGGAGTAAATTCCTTTGAGTAGTGATAAATGGTGATAAATTATCTGTGTCTTTTATTTTCATAAACATCATTTTTGAAATATCCCGAAGTAAAAAAAAAATGTCTAACATTGAGAACTTTGAATGAGGTGGTCAAATATTTCTTCAGGAGTTGATCGCCAAATAAATATCGAAGTATGTCTATGGTTTGCATACTTGTATGGCCCATATTAACCGTTTTCATTGATCCAGTAACTAGGTTTTATCATCACCTGAGCATTTATTGGCTTCTGTCCTTTAGGAGAAAAATTACGAAAACTATTCCCAAACAAATAAATGATCTGAATGTCCTTATATTTCTCAAAGGATACAAGAAGTGACCATTATCATCATAAAACACATTTATTAAATTATGCATATATGACCTCAACTTTACCTTAAAATATAGACGAACATTTTGAACTTTTGCTTTAAATGTATGTAGTAAACAGTTTTTCTACATTATTTCAAAAGTGAATTTTACTATTATGATAAACAATAATTGCTTTAAAAGTTCTTGTTTTGTGTAGTAAATTCCTGAACTGGCTATTCGAAAACTTTTCCGACATCTGGTAGTAATCAGCAAATTTTTTGAAGAATGTAACAATGCCTGAAAAAGGTTTTCTAATTTTATTGTCTGGTGTATTGCATTAAAATATTCTTTACCGAGCATAGTGATAATAAAGAAACACACAAAAAGACTTTTAAACTATACTTTTGCAAAATTTTCGAAATGAATATATAGTGCCTTTTACTTCCGGAATACACATGTATAAAATGAGTTCTGCAGCTGAGCGGCACCCTTTTTCTTTAATGTTCAGTAACATTGTAACTTGTAAAGTATGTACCAGAGATCTTTAACTTTTTTAATGTACTTCTCATTCATGATCCTAAGTTTTTGCACTCCCTCTTCTTCACATCCTTATACATAACGAAGAAAAACTCAATACTCTTCATAAAACTCATTTTTAGAAAATTAATTTTTCAGAACAATATATTTTCATATTGAATATATTCATGCTTTTTTTGTATTTGATTTCGCATATTTCCTAGAATTCTATCAAGTTTCTTTTTTTTAGCTGAAAATACACTCATTTTTTACTTAAATTGTAAGAATTTTGTGTATTGTTTAATTTTATCTTAATAAATTTTTTTCAATACATTTGAGATAATTTCTGAGTAAATAAATGTGCTGATTTTCAAATTATAGACATGGAATTCGGTTACATATTTGACAGGAAAATGATTCATCTGCACAGGCAGAAGAAAAAAATGTTTGCATTCAAAACTAAACTTACTGTATAGCTTTGTACTTATTGACATTGTAATTGATTATGTAACAAAATGGACGTGTTTGCTTTATTCTTAATAACCTTTTTCGTTACTGTTAGAAATTATCTTTGTCGTTAGTTTTGTTTTTGGTTGCATATCTACTAAATGTTTTTTCTCTTCTCAAAAATCGATTAATGTAGTAATGCACACCTCTCAAATTTCATTCAAGTTAAGCTAACTTGTTCAACATCTGAAAAATCACTTCAATTTCAAAGCGCCTTTGAATTGAAAGCATTGATAATATAACATTTTGCATGGTGTTAGGTCCTCGTTCAATGGTTTTTATTTCGATCCGTGGTGCCCAAATCTGCAACTTTTTTATTACAAATACTGCACAATCATTTCTAGATTTTTATAATAAATAGTATGAAACCTTCATTGAGGATATATTCATTTACTTTAAAATGTAAATATAACTTTGACGAAAGACAGAAAAATATAAGCATTATTCGCTAAACATTGAGAAAATCCCGTCTATTACAATTTAACTATTAATTATCATTGCTGAATATGTAGTGGCTATGCATTTATCTCACGTGCTGCTAAAGAAAGTTGGCCGAATTGGCAACTATTTAACATTTTTCTCGAAATTTTGCAGTATGGTAAATGACACTTAACTGTGAGTGAAAGGAATGATTAGCATTTCCACACTGAATTAAGACTTAAACATTTAAACTAGATTTGAGCTATATGTTATATTCTATGTTTTTTTAAAGGTAATATAACAATTATGTATATTACATGTCGATGACAGTAATTAAAAGTGTAAAACATTTTAGTCACCTTTAAAAAATCTGTCCAATAAAGTATTTTTAGAATTAAACTAATCGATAATCACGAGAGAATATCCAATTTTTGGAATGCAAATATCATTTCTCTTGTACATATTCCCAAAAGGATTTCAATTAAATACCCTAATCCGTCAAAAATCTTATGAAGTGAAAAGGTGACTCTGAGACTGTAACATTAAAAATATGCTCCCCCAGTTCAGAATTCAAAACTCTTTGCAATCAGAAACGGCGCGCATAAAATCTGCATAAAGTATACGCCTCCATATTTAAAGACAGCCGATTCTATTCATGCATCAGTTAGATTCGCGAGAGCGAGCATAAAGTCCAAGGCATTGAATGATCGCCGAATTAATTGGTGAACGAAAGCCACCTGAGATTGCCGCAGCCGCTTTCAATTGATTCCGGCAGTCCTGACTCTCTGAGTATTGAGGATGAGGCACGTATGTGTTTGGGCACTTCAACTACACCTCCATTACGACACGGGGAATTGAAGGTGTTGTTTCAATGTTTAAAAGTTTATTTCTGATTGACCGCCTTCCGAAGGGAAGACAAATAATGAAGTCAACAGATCACTACTGATTTGAGCAATAGCGCTCATGAACGGAAGTTAATTTAACTGCACCGCCTACTTTTCATTCAGTTAAATGAATTATTTTATCGGATGAAATGATATTTACAGAATCACCAATTTTATCAGACATTTTGAATTGACATTTATATTAAATTAAATTGTGAACTATGAATTAAAATATTAACCTTAAAATTAATATTCGTTCAATAAGTCCTTAGAGATCCATGCGATATCACTCGTAGCACCTAAAATGGTTTGTTTTTAGAAAGCATTGTGACTCACTGGATAGATATCTAAGACTTAGTTATTGCCTTCCAGTGGTTTCATTTTTATTTTTAATCGAAACATGAAATTTATATTTTATTAGAAAAATGGAAGAAAGTGTTTCTCGAACTATGATTAAACACATATATTTAAAAAGCGTAACACTCAAGGAGTTTAAAGCACAGTTGGATGAAGTTCATGATCATCTGCTCCTGTGTTTGCAACTGTTATGTAATTGGGTACATGAGTTTAAAAGTATCAGTAATCCACAAAATAATAACATCGTTCGTAAATTGACAACTCATAGGATGAATGAAAAAAATCCAAGATATTATTTTGAATAATCGACGAATCAAAGCGCTTGAAACAGGTATATATATAAAGGACACTTGCACATCTCAAAATGTAGTGTTTACAATTCTTCACGTTGTTTTCGGTGTGTGAAAAATCTCTGGAAAATTTGTAACTCGTTTGGGAAAATAGACGTAATCATGTTTTAGCGATCTTTTTGTCGCAGTCCAGATGAGTTTTTGCATTGATACATAACTGTGGTTGAAACATGGATACACTACTACAATTCATAGACAAAGGAACAGTCAAAACAGTGTGAATTTGAAGGAGAATGGGCTGTGAAGATGGCAAAGACAATGAAATCGTCTGGCAAGGTGATCGCCGTGATTCATTTTGAATTCAGATAGAATAATCTACACTGAAAAAACTCGGAAAAAGAAAAAAAACAAGTAGAGAGTATTATGCTTCGTTATTGCACCGTTTGAGAGCAGAAAGAAAGAAAATAAAACATCCCGATTTGAAAAAGAAAAAGATCCGCTTCCATCAAGAAAATGCCCCTGTGCAGTTTTGATGGCCCAAGTCATAGAATTGAAGTTCAAATTATTACAATAGTATTCACCGTATTTGATCCGAATTGACTATTTTTTTTATTTCCATATTTAAAAAAATTGCTTGGCAGAAAACGGTTTATAATTGGCATCAAGTTTCGAATCTACGACTGGACGAAAACCACCGGCCGTAAAACCGCAACCATGACCACTAGGCTACCACAGCCTCCTGGTAACGTGGAATAAATTTGATTTGATTAATTAGATTTGTTAAAACATTTTTAACACAAATCAATGAAAGATTCTTAATTTTTTTTAATGTTTAACTTTCTGATTTCATTTATTATTTTGTTTATTTTGATTTTGTCAGATAATTACCGATTCTTATAATATCCGGATATTATTTAAATGGAATATATGTGATAGTTCTTTATTCTTTGAGTCCATTCTATTATTATTTATTTGATTATATTTTATTTATAAAAATTTGTTCCTTGAATATAATTGTAGCTGCTCTAAAATCATATTTTTAATCGCTACGTTTTATGAAATATTTCTATTCTAATTAATAAGATAAAAATTATTAGATAGTAACAATCTTGTTTAAAAGTTAATATATATTTTTAAATAACGTTTTTCGTTACTAAGCGCCACAGCCATCTTAAAATATAATTAAATATTCAACAAAGTGAAAACTTCAATTTAAGATATGCTAGAAAAAGACAACACATTTTATTAGCTATCTACTCAAAATATGCGAGATCGCTTCCTTTTTTTCCGAATCCTTCTTTTCTGTGTTACTCTTAGTTTATATTCTAATCACAAAATCGTACCTTACCAAAACACGTTGCGATTCCCGCACTTCTCGAATACTTCAGATTCGACTATAATTATTCTAATCAGAAGCCACTCTCGACTCTAACTTCAATCCAATTAATTTATTACAATAATTTACTCCAACTTCCAAACATCTGTAGCTGGTTGTTATCATCAATCTTTATTCGTTTTCCTTCATTCGTAATCGTTCATTTATATTTCGCTTATACATAAAACTATCCATAATTCAATTCAGTATACTTCTTAACTTCATCTAAGTTACCTAATCATGTTTCATTTTGATTGGCAAGAAATTGCTATTTTATGCAAATCAAATTACCAAAAAATCTTCGAGGTTATTGAAGAGAATATAGGGAACATTCCAGCATAACATTGCTCGTAATTAAGGTAATATTTTATCTATTTGATTTGTAAAAGAAATTTTTATTTATTTGATTCATTAAGGGGCATTTTCATTCACTAATAAAAGGGAAATATATACGGCTGAATGCATTGTAGTAACCGTCTAAGCCCAAACAAAATTCCTAAGTCCACCCATAACGAGAAATTTGTAAATTCGGATCCCACTATGCAGCAAACTAGCGTCATTAGATTTACATAATAATATAATATTTTTTTTGGTTTATTGGTTTTATTATTGTTGAATTAGAAACAATGGATCTCGAAATTTTGAACCTCAGTTGAGTGATGAGAACGATTTCAGAGCTGATACCTCTTTCTCCTAACCTACACACCATGCTAATAGGAGGACTTTGAGCTTTGACGTATTTAACGTGCATCAGCCTCGGCTACATGACGGATATTTAGTGGTATCATGGCTCGAAACCATGACTGGAAGAAATTCGTGACCATGACCACCAGGCTACGCGGGCAATCTCTCAACTAAGAACAGTTCTGAAATGTTTAACCAGGTAATTCACACCATCAATCAGCTGCACCAAAACAAATTAATAACGTAGAGTGGTTAAATTATACCGTCCCAAAATAAATTTTATAATAAGGATTTGTATTTTCCTGAGTAACTTTAAACAGACGACTCCAGATCACTGGATCAATTTCAAATGAACTTTTAGTGTGTTACCGGATAAATATATAGTCTCTATTCATCACCTCACAATTTCTTGAACGAATATAGAGTTCTTATATATTTATTCAATTCCTCTATCTCTTCCATCTTCTTTTTCAATACACTTCTTTGTATATGGTAATGCTAATTTACATTCATCACGGTTTTTTCTCAATAGGAGATTCTCATAAAGTTGAACCAGGGGTTATTTAAGGTAAATATGGGTCAGAACTCTTTATAATGTGACTTGGGGAAGTCAATCTAAATTGGGGATAAATATATCAATGTTGAATTAAAGTCATGTGAAGGAGACATATTTTGATAGAAGACTAAAATAATGAATAATAATAGTACAGAATGTTATGAAGAAAGATCACAAAGGAAATTATAATTAAATGACAAATTATATGAAATAACCATTATACTAGGGATGTCAAAACAAGTAAGAAAACATCTTAAATTTTAAATAGTTCTTTAAAAGAATGGTAGTAAGTTTTGATGTACTCTTTAAAGAAAACAAATTATTACCTAAATAATGCTCGGATGTCTGGACTGTAAAGGTAAAATTCGATCCTTTTTAAGAACTAAAAAATAAGTATAAGATATTTGTCTAGTTTCTCGTTGGAAAGTTTTCCTTGTTTCTTATGTCTAGTTTTCACGTGTTCTTGAACAGCGTGAGTGGAATACTTGACCATATCTAGGAAAATCATAGAAGTTGAAAAAAATAAAATTTTCTGACTGTATAATACACTTATTACACAAAAGTTCATTTTGTATACGAATTCCTCTGTGATATTTCTTTTATTAAAATTCCTGAAATTTTAGAAATTATTTTAAACTGAAATTTTGATTTATTTTGTTGTGTTTGAAGAAAACGATAAAAAGAATTTATACATTTGACATAAATCTTAACAGAATGATTTCTTCATGTCTTCAGTCATTAAATTATGCAAGAAAAATCAAGTTTTGGGAAAATAAATGATAAAAAGATTAGAACATCAAACAAAAAAAATTAATTTCCGTCTAAATTTATTCAAAATAAAAATACAAAATTGCCATTGATGAATGTAAATATATCTGCATTCCCATTGATTTTTTTTTGTTTACAAGATGAGGAAACAAACAATGTGCTTAGAATAATTGAAGATAATTATTCTTTTCACATATGTCTATTAATTTTTTCTTACCACAAATTAGAACTACTTGCATGAAAAAGTCAAACTAAGTCATCTTAAATTTTGGAACACTATATCATGCGAGGATTCAGTGCCTTAACTCATACTACCAAGCACACATGTAACTAATTCAAACTAATTAACAAATACTAAACATTTACTATTATAAAATTATATTTGCCATACCATGAAAAATGTCAGATAAACATTGCAATCTCATGTCACAGCAATTTCATAGCCTGGATGTCAGAAGATTTCTGATTAAATGCTTTAAAGTTGCAGAGAAATTTCTGTGACAGTAAATAAAAGTGCAAGGCTGTGTTAAGTTTAAAATGATTCGGTAAAAGTTTGTTGGATAATTATAAATATCCTCTGGTGTCAATAGAGTACTGAACAATTTCTAAAATTGGCATTGGTTTCTTGTGTTGTCAAGATGAATTTTTATACCTTTGTAGTGATTTGTTTGTATTGATTTGCAGCGGCTAAAGTTAGTAATTAAGGATTTAATCAGAAGTTGTTTGAAAAATAGTCATTTACTATTTTATTCAATCGTCGCATCAACAAGTGTCTTATACATAGATGTCTTATACATATTTCGTGTTTCCTTGGCTAACAAGTGTGCTTTCTTCATTGTAGTCGTTGTCGACATGCGCAGAAATCCAAAGAAAGACACAGGAATTTCCGTTATTGCAAAATTGCTTAAAAAGAGCCCAAAGGACATGACTAAATTTAATTGCAATCTTTTAATAGCCTTTCAGCAGATTTGCAGTCTGAGAAAATAACCAAACTATTAATTGAAACTATGGTAGTATTCGTTAGGAAAAATGAGAGATTATTTGATTGCAATTAGCTCCCTAGTAACGTTTGAGGTAAAGAACAGGTATTAACATGCTGATAAACTTTGTGTCGATCTTGAAAAATGCATAATGTACAGCTCTTCTTGTATTGAGACTTTTATCTGAGAAACCGTCAGTGTAGGTAGATTTTATTTTTTCTGAGTGCTCCTGTTTTTTAAATAGATTAAAGGATCTTTCAAATGTCATTTTAAATAGATAAATTCGTAATATGAATGGATTTCCTATGCAATAAAATAACAAATGAAATATAAATCTAACGTACAAGTTATAATTAAAAATGTTGCAAAAATTTGATATTAATTATTTTTATTCTAATCCCATGGAAGCAAAATTTCTTGAATGCGATTAAATGTCAGGGTCTAATAATGATTTTGTCTATTGTTAAGTAAGTGATGTGAAAGGAAGATTAGTAAATATAACTATATTTTTATTGAAAAAGATATTTGAGTTGGTTCATAACTTTTCTATGCTTATGGTAACAGATACGTCTTCTATAAGAGAAAAAAGCTTTTAATTTATGCCAAATTTAAGTAATCCTCACTTTTTTTTCTTCAAAAAACAAATTAAAAGCAATAAAAGACCTTCTTTAATGTTGAGTTATGTGTATACTTATGTGTCTATTTCTATATGTGAAGAAAATTGCATTTTTATACATAAATAATTTCATATCAGTAGCTAATAATCAATAATTGTATTTACCTTTGTAACTTAAGTAGTGACATTCATGAACATATTGCTTAGAATCAACATCTTTAACAAAGCTTTTCTGAGTACTTATAAGCATAGCATTACACACTGAAAATAATTGTAACTTTAAAAAAAAAATTATAATTCAAATTTCCCATAAGTATTGTGCATAAATAAAATTTGTGAATGCTCATTAGAAAAAAAAATGCATTCACTGCATAGAAAAAGGTCTCACATCATAACGTAAAAAATATCAACACTATGAATGGAAATTTTTTTAAAGAAAGTATATCAGAATCTTTTGAAAAAAAAATACGCCCAAATTTATCTCTATTACATAGTGTTTTTTTGTTACAATTTCAAAAATATTTTTCTGACACTCTGTGTATGAAATTTTCATAAATAATATATGTGTGGAATCAACGATGCACCTTTTCTATTTTACAGCAAAAAAAAAAAAATTGCAAAATTTGAAGCATTTATAAATCTCAGTTACCTTTATTGTATCAAGTGAGTGAGTGAATGTTGGGTTTTATGGCGAAGGAGCTAAATCTAGTTATGCTGCTCCCAGCCATTTGATATTTGAAGCTGGTAAAAATGGAAAAATGTTAAAAACTTATACTAGAGCTCGTTATACTTTTAAAATTCATCATCAAAATCGTATATTTTTCATAAACACATGCAGTGTTTTATAATATATTTTTTCATAGCTCTGTGTTAGCAACCGGTTTACAATAAAATTATTTTACATTTGCAAATACTACACTATACATAAATATATGAAAATTTTGCTCATTTGACTGAATAGATTGCAGAGTTAGAATATTTGATATACGAGTGGAGAATCTAAAATTTCAAATAAAATCATCCCATCCATTTTAAATCCATCCTATTTCTGTTACCATTAATCTTAAAGTGGAATATCACAACATTTCCAGTTGCCCTCTCCGCACATTCTCACCAAAATCGAAATTTTCTCAGAAATAAGTTACTGTATTGCTTTCAGTAGTTAGATACTTTTCTAAGTGGTGATGTACTGCTTTCTTTCTTTACCTCTCAAATCAGCTCCACTTCTTCTGTTACATCTGTTGAAGGTTTCAGTCCAATATGCAAATTTTGAGATGAAATTTCAAATTATATGACGATATCGCATATTGATAAGGTGAAAGAATTTGAACATATGATTACTTTTTAGCGAGTATTTGTACCAGTCGTGAAAAGTGTTATAGGAGTAGAAACTTCAAAAAAGTACTTATGCTTGAATATTGATCAGTTGGTTGAGATGATTCGCGCAAAGGTCATATTTAATAGTGCAATGTCAAATACTTATTAATTAACTAATAACCAAGCGTATCGTGTGAATAACTGCTACAAATGATATAAATAGTTTTAATTTCTCAGTACAATCATAAATAATGTTTACATGAGATATAAAAATAAAATGCGGAAATAAAACAGTAACAGTCACAGTTTAGGCTTAGAGCTCAAGAGTCAAATCGGGCTAAGCGGACTAAAATATTTGATAAATGGTAGCTTAAACAGAAAAAAAATAATTAAGGATTAGTTGACGGGAAGAAGGATTGAAAATAGAGAAGGATCGCTAGGTACCACGGAGGTGCATCACCAATATTTATCAAAGACAGTAAGCTCTCATGGGAAAGCAAACTATCCTAAAAGTACTTTCGATTATTATTCCTTGCTTACCTTGAGAAGGTAAGCCTCTGGGAGATAAGGTGAAAAAAAAACTAAGCATTCGTTGAAAAGGACGAGGCTTGTTAATAAAGATATGCCATTAGGCAGTTTCGGAAACAACTCGTGTTTATTAAAGAGAAAAAACCCAATAAGAAAAAGGAAAATGCAGGATACAGAAGCGTTCCAAGCTCTGTATACACCAATTGAAGGTCATAAATTGAGATATCAAAGACTAATATATGCCCCGGAACATTTAGGAAGTTATATTTAAAAAAAATGTAAGCTGGTATGCTTTGGACAGAACTCAGACGACGGAACCTCAAGACCAATCATTAACCAATCATTTCCATCATTTTCTAACTCAAAATAGCTAAAAATATCTTAAGATAGTTCTACATCAGACTGTAAAAAAAATTAAAGGCTTCTCATTCTTTCAATAAGGAATATTTTATCATTTAAGGAAACACAGGTACCTAGTGAGCAATGCCTTATAATTAGATAATTTTAAGTAGAATATTTGACCCATCATATAGAAGGATAGATAAAATATGTATTTTAGAAAGAAAAAAATTATTTTAAAACATATGATTACATAAATTTTGAACTTTTTTCAAAATATATCAATATATTAAAATTCCCAATATTACAAAAAATTTTAAAATTTTATAAATCATTTATATCAAATTTTTCAGAAGTGTTTCTTAAAATTGAAGTATTAATTTATATTTTCTGTTGTTTTTAAAAAATATGTAAAAATTATGTATTTTTAAGAAATAACGGTTATCCAAATCTTTATTCTGCTCTTAGAATTATCAAACATACGGTAAAAAATAACCTTAAAAATTTAAAACTTTTCATTAATTACAGAAAAACAACAGTAGCATTGTAACAGCATATCTATCATGAAAAATATTGAGCTGAAAAAGTTTTTGAAAAAAAGGTTTGATGAAAATATGGAAGGTCAATGAAATAATTCAGAGCACTGCTAACGAAAATATAAATATCTTCCTTAATAATGTAGGTAGGTTATAAAATTTTGTTCATTTAATTAAAAATGTTATACAAATTAAACGAAGTAATAAAATGTTTTTTTTTACATTCCCTTCACTTCTTAAGATATTGTGCCTCCTTAAATATACATATTTAAAATCACACATTAGAAAAAGTGTAAATTTTTGTCAAGAGTCAAAGCCTGAACAGTTCAAAAAAAGTTTCATGTTATTCATATTTATTTCTTCATATAAATAAGTATATGATGAATATACCAAGCTTTAATATTTTGATTTGAATATGGATATTTTTAATTTTTTTCACATTTCAGTTGTGCATTTAAGATCGTTAACGAAGAAAATAATTTTAATAATAACAGTTTATTATATATTTACTTGCTTGGTCTTTTTATCTCAAGTACTTCATTCAAGTATTGCGTCGAGTATAAATAGACAACATATATTATTTTATCAATATATATGGCTTTACATTTGAGCTGAATATAATATACATTAATAAACAATTCGTTGATAAATAATAATTTCATCTTATTATGTTAAAGACTTTGACATTGCATTAATGACATTGTACAAACACATTTTCACGCAAATAAATTTGTAACATATAAAAAAAGGTAAACCCCAGTTTGCAATATGAACAATATATTTATAATTAAATTTACTAAAAATTATTTTATGTAGATTAAGTATTCTTACAGATAAAACAATCAAAATATTTTTAAAAGGATTTGCATAATTATGTTTGATTAAGTATAATGAAATTATAAAGAATTATTTCATAAATGAGATAGGAAGAGTAAAATGTCACTTGAAAAAGAGATGCATGTGCGAGGGTCCTAAGACAAATGCTATTTTCTAGTGAACCTTTTCTGAAACAAAAGGAATTACTCTAAAATATGCATAATACTCTCAATTTATTACATACATTTGAAAATATTAATGCAATATTCATATAATATATTCGAAATAATTACATAGAATCTCAATCGAAATATAGTGTATCCTATCCAGTTTCTACTTCAAAAAAGGGCTTCAAAACATCAAAGAATATATTTTTATTTTCTTCAGAGAAATTCATAATGTCAATAATAGATAACTAATTTCGAATCAATCAAAATTGCGTATTAATAACAATTTGTTTATTTTCATTTTGATATTCTGTAAAATTCTTTCATTTGGACTTTTCAGTTATTTTAAGGAACTTATAACTTTATTCATACAGGATAATCTTTGCAATTAGCAACCCCAGTGAAGATTTTTTTCAAAAATTCTTATAATGATATCATTAAATTTCAATTTTAGCACAAATACAGATATTAATACAGAAATGACTAAAACAATTAAAAGTTAAAAACAATTATATTCAAGCTACAATTAGAGTTCCTCAATAATAGTTTGATATGATATTTAAGCAGTAAGTATTTTCTATAATATTTTTTTAGGATTTATTATTCATATATATATATATCTATATATATATAAGCGAAATACCACTGACTGACTCATCACGATATCTCTAAAACTATACAACCGATTGACTTGAAATTTGGTATAGTTACTCATTTTGCAATGTAGACGCTCACTAAGAAAGGATTTTACGGAAGTCTTATCCAAAATGTGATTTTCATCCGTTAATCTTTTCTTATTCATAAATTATGTCATTTTTGGCGACTTTATCGCCAAAAATGACATGACCGACGCCAAACAGAATAATATTTTTTTTTATATCTATTCTGTGCATTGCTACCAATTAAGTTTACTTGGCGGGATTTGCGCGTGCGAAATGGAAATAATTTAATATTGAGGTGCTGATGGTGGATTGGCAAGAGCGGGATTTTGAAAAATACTAAAATTTCGACTTCTTACGGAGTAGCTCACACCCAAGACAACCCGCTGAATAGGATGCATTGTAGGTTTATCATATATCATGTAAATGTTGAGCCCCGAAATTCCTACATTTAGAGATTTATCACCAAATATCTTCCACCGCCAAGTCGAAGTATTTCAATGACCTTGCATTGTGAATTTTAAATAGCTATACTATGGTAACCCCAGCTGATTTCTGTCCGTTTTGCTGAGCAAACGATAATTATTTATTGTTGTGGAAACTAGAGGTAAGTTTCAAATTTATGAGAAAAGTATTTTATTATTAATAATGATTGATAAATTACATTTGTAAAAACGCAATCTTACGAAGATATTGAAGTTGGCTTTTAACAAATAAATAATAACGGTATGTTATTCATGTCATTGATAAAAAAAATAAGTAGCTATCAAAATATTTATTTCGATGTACGCAATAATTGTAACCTAATGTTTATGCAAAAGGTTTTTTTTTCTGTATTTTGTTTATTTTTAGTTTTTGGTTTCTAGAAAATAAATGTTTTTGATTTTTTAAAATGGCTGGATATTTTATCGTTTTCAGAATACAGAATTATTATTAATGCTATGATTTTTTAAGAGCTATTCAGTCTTATTTAATTGCAGTTCCAGATATGCTGCTAGCGTAATAGAGTTATCCCTTTGCAAAAAGGATAACGTAATACGGGTGACTTTTTGCTAAAAAAATTTTCTATACTTTATTTTTTGGTTAGTATTTTTTGTTGAATTTTTAAATAATTTGATATTTAAAAATTAATTTCGGTTATATTTTTTAACTAGAGAAGTATTTCATTGTAGGTTAATACAAATTGATTTTTCATATTTACTTTTCAGTTATAATTTTTAATAATGGTACCTACTCCTTTCAAAGTTCTTAAAATTCTTGGCGACGGAGTATGTTTATTTTCATCTCTATCTTTGCTGGTGTTCGGTGACATATCGATGGCGTATAAAATTAGAAATATTGTTTCTCACGTGTTTAACAACTGGGATCGGTTTAAATGCTACACGCAAATGCTATCAGGCGCCCCTTATAATACTAACGATTTATAATTTACCGAAATGTGTAAACCAAACACGTATGGATCTATTTGCGAAATTATGGCGGCGGCAGAGCTAATATCTAACATTGATTTTTCAAGTTCAAGTGAATCAATTATTAATGAAGTAATATCTTTTCAACTAAATAAAGGTAAAAAAAGAAGAAAAAGATTCACAAATTCAATTAGATATAAACAAGTAAGACAAGCTGCTACAAAATATACTCAAAGTCATCCTGCAGAACATAGAGAAGCTGCTTCAAAATATACTAAAAGCCATCCTGAAGTACATAGAACAGCTGTAAGAAAATACTTTTCTAATAACCCCCATGTGAATCAGGCAGTTGTAATTAAATACAATGAAAAAAGATCAAAAGTTAAATTAGCGCCATGGACTTCCAAAAATTTGTCTGGTTTTAAATATGAAATATATATTGACTATTCAAATGATAAAATTGTCAGTATCGGAAAACGTTTGCCCTGTTCGAGGTGCCGTGCTTTAAAATGGACAGAAAAACCTCCAGGAATGTGCTGCAGTGGTGGTCAAGTCCAGCTTCCTGCTATTAGATCCTACCCTGAACCTTTGCATGGTCTTCTTAGCCATAAGGATCAGCTTTCAGAACATTTTCTTTCTACAATTCGTAAGTATAATGGATGTTTTCAGATGACGTCATTCGGAGCAATAGAATTGAAGGAAGGAAATTTTATGCCAACATTTAAAGTCCAGGGGTATGTATACCACAGGATAGGTAGCCTATTGGCTGAGCCTCCTCAACAACCTTCTTTTCTTCAGCTTTACTTTCTCTGAGATGATGAACGTGAAAAACACATTGATTGTGGTATTTTCCCAGTTGTTAAGCCAGAATTAGCCAATTACAAAAGGCGCTACATGAACATAACAGGTATATTCACGATTTCAAAGCTGCTGTTGATTCAGTTCCTAAAGACCAAAAGAAGTTCAAGGTTATAATTAATACCGATAAAAAACCATCTGGAGAACACAAAGGTGGTTTCAATGATCCAATTTTCTTGATATTTTATGTATAGGCTCCAAAATATAATATTATCGTCTGCCCAGCGAAGCGGGCGGGTATCAGCTAGTATATATATATATATGCACACGCGTGTGTGTGTATGTGTATATAACCTGTTGAAGATAGAGATGTTAATTAATGAATCAATTCATTTCGGTAAAAATAAAAAATAACAACAGATGTATAAGTAAATAAATAAAATCATAAATAAGAGTCACAGTAGTTGAAAGATAAATTAAAAAAAAATTAATATTTCAAAACACACAATGACGAATCTCTAATAAGGGATGTAGGATAAATATATTTAGATTTTGTGTGAAAAATGTTTGGATTTCTAATAATTGAGAAATTTTATAAAACGGTGGTATATGTTTAATTGAAGATTTTAAATTTTAGTTAAGAAGGTCAAAAAAAAAAACCCGATTAGATACAAATTATAAATGCTTGTGAAAGAGAAATTCTTTACAAACCTTATCTTAATGTAAATATATTACAACTGTTCTCTACGTAAAATTTAGAAACTCTTTATTTCATAAACTTATTTGGTTGAAATGTTTTAAAGATATGCGATAATTTTACACACACATACACTAACAAACATAATTCAAAACTTTGATGAAACAAATTGCTCAAAATGTGATTGAGTATATCTGAAAAACAAATAAAACAATATTTCTAAAATGTTATAAACTAAGACATAAAATCGTAGATTCAATGATCGTATCCATGCTAAAATGAAACACAAATATAGAAGGAATTATTCGATGTCCTTAAATTTTTAATATGATTTTTTTCCTAATAAATACTAACATTTGGTGTCTTAAAGCTTCAAGTAATTAGGGTAAACAGAAGTATGATACTTGATAGGTTTTCTAAATTTCTCTATGTTCAGACATTCTTCCTAATAAATAAATATATATAACTGTACAAATATATTTTGACTGTTTTCCTGTCGACTTTATCAATAAAAATATGCAAATAATGTGTGTTACCTTTCGGTATATTTCCTTATGGTCCATTTCACAATAATATTTTTTTTTTTGGAAATAATCTACGTAAAACTGCATTTCAACATCTAAATGCTGCTTGATAATTCTTTCCCGTCTTTTACATAGACAAATGACGTGCAAAATACTAGATAAATTAAGGAGTATTTCCAAATTTCAGGTAATTTTTTAGTATATGGAAATATTCAACTGTCATCAGACAGCAGTTGTTAGATCAATACACTTCCAGTTATGGAACCAAAAGAGCATTCATTTTCGAAACCAATTTTTTTGCTCTCGAAAAAAAGAGAGGAAAATATTCATTCTGGAAAGGAAAGAAAGAAAAGTGAAATGATGCATTTGATATTTTAAAATTTTAATGTAATGTATAGAATAAATATTCCACATTTACAATCATGATTATCATAATGTTAGCCCTAATGTATCTTGCTCAAAATAAAAAAAACGAAGCAATTTCTATTTCCTGCTGTTTCTATAAGTAAAAGTGAGATATGAAAGTGGCATTGAAATTTAAGAGAAGCCGATAAATATTTCGATTTGTCATGTAAATATGTTTTTAAGTAGAGAATATATTTCCTTTTGAATACATTTTGTAGGTAATGCTTGGTTTGATTTTAAAAATTTTAGGCTTAGAGTTTCTGAAATTGGAAAAAATTAATTTTGATATTACTTTCAGAAAAAGTTTTTTTTTATCCATTTAAGTCGAATCTTTAATTTGATTCGTATTTTCTCGAAAAGGAAGCTTTCATATATATTTCCTAAGTATCAAAATAAAATAAATTTTTTTTCCTAAATTCAATTAGAATTTTCACTATTCTTAATATAGAGAAATATTTTTAAACTGAAACTGAAAAGCCATGAGCAAATCAGAAACTATACATTAAGAAAAGAACTGTATGAGAATTGCTTCAATTATACACAAAATACTGATTTTTTTAAAATGTTGGAAATGAATAGTGTGAAAATTTAAAATTTATTTATACTAAAATGAAACAGTTTAATATTTATATCAATTTAAAAACATTCCCTGCCTCATTTAACTAATTTTAATAGTGTGTTTTAATTTAATATTAAGCGTGCGTGTCAAAAAGGATCATGTTTCTGTCATAAAACTTAATATTAAGGAGACTGAAATAAAATTAATGACATAATAATGGAAGTGAAGAAATTATAATAATTAAACTCTACAAAATAGTATTAAGATCTAAAAATTATCCTCACTCCTATACATTGAGCTACATGAAAGCAAACATATTGCGATCGAAGTATGTAAGATCTACTTGTGAGTACAGATAATCAATACGTAGAAATATAGGTATGGAAAATAAAAGAACATCAAATTATTTTGAAATTTGGGAGAATCCTAATCTCATTTTCCATCTAAACTTGCTCTTCTGTTCGTTTCAAGTCGGGAAACAATTATCTTTTTTTTTTTTCATCAAATGGCTCATACTTTTTTTTTCCAGCTATAAATTTGTTCATCTGTTCTTTAGTCTTTGTAAAATATTTATTTATTTTTAAATAATTTTTATTTCTTTTTAACCCTAAAGTAATGTTACAATAGTGCCTTCTATAACACTTTTATATGCATTGAACAGATCAAAACGGATTGGACACTTTTAGAGAATTAGCAATCATTTTTCACATTTAATAACATTATGAGATTTGACAAATTATGATATGGTTTTACGGCACTTTAAGCTGTTTGTTCAAATGAGAATATTCTTATTTTGAAAGCAATATTTTATTAAGAATGGTATTTCAGTAATTATCATATATTCTAAAAATATCTACATGAAATTGATGCATTTTAAAATGAAATGTAACTCAAGATATTTGGGGATTTTATCTGAATAATTATGATAACATTTTAATGCCAAAAATCTTTATCAGTATTGACAAAGAAATGTTCTTAAATTTATTCAATTTTAAAAACAAAATATTTTTTAACCCTTGATATCTTCATGAATGAATATAACTTTTATGTTTT
>BMAW01082138.1:287569-313381 GCA_019974015.1 Nephila pilipes | reverse complement strand
CGGTATGTACTTCGTTCGGTTACGTATTGCTCATCTGTTTGACTCATGCCGTTATGGCAGCACTTATTGCGGCGCATGGTGTGCATAAACTGATTTCGGACAGCAATTTGTTTCTTTTTGTTTTGAAAATTTCATCACTATTTGTATCCAGTAAAGTCGTTTCTGCATTAAATTTCGTTTGATTCTGATGATTCTTTCATGGTGTTTGCATTTTTCTACAAACAGCGGATATATATATATATATATATATATATATATATATATATATATAATATAATATAATATATATATATATATAATATATAATATATATAATATAATATATAATATATATAATATAATATATAATATATATATAATATAATATATAATATATATATAATATAATATATAATTTATATATAATTTATATATAATATTATGTAATGTTATATATATATATGTGTGTGTATTCCATAATTATATATATGTATATATATTTTGGTGCTAATGCCTGGAAATTGACGGGGATTGTATCAATAAATGAATAATGCACCACTAATAGGACACATGAAGCTTTAAAATAAGAGAAACATTGTGAAAATCGAAAACAAACATAACGGTAATGGTCATGATTTCATTACTTTGGATATAGTCTTTAAATTAGGATTTTGATTAAAAAAACATCAAATACAAACTTAACAGGTACACTTTTTTGGGATTTGTATTAATTTTTATTTTTTCTTTACTTTTAAGCATTTATTTTGGAGACGTTGTTTCTTAATTTACTCAATTTAATATCGGATGGTATTTTTAGTTATTATATGCGCTTTAATTATGTAAATTACTATTATCACATTTTTTGATAAACTTATAATAATTCATATTTGTTTGCATTTTCCTTTGGGAGTATCTTAAGAATGGATACCGGATCGAGAACGTTCCTGTTCTAGACACAGTCTTCGACTCTGATCTACTTTTACGACTAAGCAAGCCATAAATGATGTCTGCGTAGCCGTAAATTGACCTTGAACTACCACTACGATCAAAAGCTTTGAAAAAAAAACTCAATTCAACTGTCATTTTCTATATATTTTTATCCAATTCGGGAATTTTTGTCAAATGTTCCGCCTGTAAAGGAGAGCTTTCCCAATTTTGAATTAGGTTTCCTAACCCTTAATACAGTGGTCTTCGAAACACTAAAGTTGACTATTCTCAATACGGAAGCTCGAGGATGAAGAGCACCAATTATTATGCTTCTTAGAACATGTGATATATGTAGAGCAAAATGGTGTAGAGAAACGAATTATCCTTTGCATATTATACAGAACCAAATATTTGAATGATATTTTACTATTTTACATCACTGGATAGCAAACTGTTGCTACATTTGGCGAAACTGTTAATTGTATGAGATGGGTATGTATATTATTTTGTTTTATACCTGTATCGTTTTCATTTTAATAAAACAATACATATGCAAAACTATTTAAATATGTTTCTCATTTTTGTGATCAAGAGAAATTTTTTTTTTGCATAAATACGAATTATTTTTTTCAAGTTTTCACTTCGAAAAAAAAGTTGGCCTTTCTAAAAAATTGTAAGATCATTTTCTTTAATGTCTAAATCTTTAAGGTTCTACAGTTGATGACTTTTAGGGATTTTAATTGCTTTTGAAAAAGGTGGAATCCAAAAATAGAGTATACATTTCAGATTTTACACTTCAAAAGTATACATTACTCTACAATAATTAAATAACTACTGGTTCAGAAATTCCAATTCCCCTTTTTTGAAGATGCATTCATAAATATAATGAATTACTAATGTGAAATCGGTAAATTTATAAAATTCCATTAAAAGATACATTTGAAATCATTTTTAAAAGTAGAAAATATTTTTTGTTGAAATTTAATAAAGATCTACAATATATATATATATATATATATATATATATATATACTTATAAGTAATTACTAAACAAATAATTTTAATGCAGTCGTGGCAAAATAAAAAAAAGCATTAAATAATTAAAATTACACATTTATTAATTTAACACTAGAGATGCAACTATACGCTAGTAATGTTGAAAGCAGCACGTTCTACATCCACTCGATATCGTGAGTTATATAATGCAAATTTGAGGAAGCCACATGAATAGTTTCGTTGTACCTTCACATCTAGCCAGTTTGTGACATGTTTGAGGGGAAAAAGGACGATATGAATAATCTGTTAAAGCTATGGCTGGAAAAATAATACCAATTCTTAGAGTAAAGTCTATTTCTTTCAAGCTGAACGAGAGAGAGAGAGAATCTTACATCGAGACAGCGAAGGACGGGGTCCACTAGCTTTCGTAGTTAAAGTAAATGAGAGATAATAGTTACATGCTGAAGATGGAGGACAACAAATACGTCACTTCGCCGTGGTGGTACAATGGAAAAGTAGGGAACTCCCCTTGCTTGGCATTTATATTCAAGGATTTCTTCAGATCATGCGATATTGCATAAAGTGATCTTCAGGTCTTTTAGCTGGTGACGAAGTCTATTAGGTATTATCCCTAAGCTTTGAAGGGTATGAATGGCTGAGCAGTTCTCTAAAGCGCATTATTACATAAATTAACAGGAGGTATCAGAAAATAAACATTTTCCGATATATATATATAAACATATATATATATATATATGTGTGTGTGTGTGTGAGTGTGTGTAATAATTTAACTTAATTCCTATTAATTTCTCACCATAACAATTTAATTTACTAAATTTGCCCAATCACTCCTTTAAAAGATAATGATCATTCTTATTTCCTTATACGATTCCTTTTTTCTTTTTAATTTATTCAATCACGCGTTCTAAGAAATTCGCAGAATCAGCAGATCACACACTCCAGACCTGTAGGGGTGATCTCTAAGAGACTTTAAGTCTACACTTAAATTCCCTTGAAGTCCCTCCATCCTGATCATGTGGTCTCTGGCATTTAAGGTGAGTTATCCCTCATATAAAAAGCAAAAAAATCTTCTCTTCTCCTACGCTCTTGCTCACTCTCGTTGTTAAACACATGCCGTCATAATCAGTATCCAACAGCGGAGTTATGTGAAAATGGGCTCTCCCACCGCTAAAATAAAAATAGTTCTGTGAAACTGCAATTCAATTCGACTGTTCTTAAAAAAATTAATTCAATAGTACTATTTAAAAGAAAGTTATTACATATCTATCTATCTTGCTTCAATAACAAAAAATTGAAATCACGAGCTCTGTTGCCCATATCCCTCGTGTGGTCTTTTGAGTGTGACTTAGGTAGACAATCCATCAATCAATAAATATATATTCACTCAATATTTATGATATATTATACAAATAAATTATTTTAAATGAAACTTCTTTCATCGATTTAAATTTTTCGGGCATTATTATTATTAACATTAATAAAAGAATGTAGTGACATTTCAAAAGTTTCCTGGTTCGTTTCACCTTTATACGTATTATGTTTAATTACATTGGATTTACAAAAGTTAAAATTCGCAAGTACTTTTTTTTCTAACTTATTTAATTTTTAACGTTTCATAATGTACATTATCGTATAAAAAATTCTCATATATGTCATTTACACAATCAATAATAATTTCATTCATTAGTTAGGAGACTGCTTCTAGAAAATTATATTTAGTGAAAAAAAATGTTAAAATATTTATGTTCGCAGGAAATAATTCTACGCTGTATAAAAAAGACAACAATTAACTTAAATTTTCTTACTTGGTAGTTTGATATTTACAGAATGCGTAACTTAATTATTATTTATATTTATGTTTGCACTACAAACTTCTAAGAAACAGTCAGGTTTAATTTCATTCAATAATTTAGAACTATTTCATATAATTAATTAAATTTTTCAAACATACCTTTAAATTATTTTGTCTTTCCTTTACATTCTTAACATATATTTATATTATTAAGAGAAGGGAATTTCATTCAAAAGGAATTTTATATTTTTAAAGTATTATTATTAAAATTATATTCTATATAATGTAAAAGAAACACAGAGAAATGCTCATTTAATATATGTTCATTATTAAAACATGAATTCTTATTTCGGACATATAATAACTTCATATTACAAATGATTTCATCTGTTTTTGTTGTATTTTAATATGAAGTTGCTTAGCCCTCTTCAAATAAACTTAAGGGATTTTCCATGACGTTATTTGATTTGAGAACCTCGACTTACGAATAAATAGTGACTTATGTAAATTAGTATTGTTACAAATGAATTGAATTGTAGTGAATGTCGGAACGGAGGAGATAGTACGGGTAACCATTTGGACGTTTTCTAAAATTGCAAGGGGGCTGAAGTTTACACACAACTGTAGAATACTGGTTGTAGGATTGTTGAGGTTGAAATTGGATTAAATAGGAATGTTCATGACACGGACCCATTTTTGCACTGAACGAGATAACTATAATTCCTCGTACTGTCCATGCTTTATCTACTACATACCATGCATTAAAATGCATAAAATGGTCTTAATTGTCAGAAAAACTGATACACTGAAAATATTGGTTCAAATCCACTTCAAGAACGAAGTATTTCGGAAAAAAGACAGGACACGGAATCAACCAACTGCTGAAAATATATGGTAGGTATTCAAACACTTATTGTGAAACATTTTTCAATTCCTACTTATTTCTAGATATGATTTTTTTGTTGTTGAATAGTTGGCATTCCAAAAGGTTTTTGTTTACGATCAGATCTGAGGACTTGATTGGAGGTGCAATATTCTCTTAAAGCAGAACCAAACTGTCAGAACGAATGCAAGCTAGAAATGGCGTACCTCATCAGAAATGATGAACACAGACAATCGGCCAATCGTAGAATTATTAAGGTTTTCAGTTATATATTTCCAGGTACACAAAACTCATACTAATAAATAACTCCTTTCTCCCCCCCCCCCATACACATGCCTTCAATTGGTAAAATTGTCTGCTGAAAGGTACTTTGAACCACACAAGCTGAAAAAAACGCCATTCTTTAGACAATGTTAATTGTTTTTAGTCATAAAAAGTCAAAATTGGTCCTCTACCGTTCAATCAAGTTGTAACTCTGTTCCTTGTAATTTGTATGGGGACTCAGGTTTTTTTTTTGTCTCCTTTGCTCATTTGCTCATATATTGAAGTTTAAATGCTCGTTGAAATTCTAGCTTCGAATTTCATTATGTGCAGTTAAAAAGTGGTTTAGTCCATTTCAATATGGTAGATTAAAACTGAGAGATACACTTCAATCTGTCCAAACTTTCGGTATTGATATTGACTTTATCCCTGACTTAGTGATATATAATCCACAGTTTATCTCTCAAGTGAATGCACAAAAGAAAAGTTTTAATAATCCGAATGCATTTCACCATTTAAAGCAACTTTGATATCCTTCAAAATTCAATATATGTTTCCGCAAGGTTTGAAGAAAGGAAGACGCTAAGAGATATTACCACAACCATTTCTCTCCTCTCTCATCGTAGAAATCAAACGTTTTTAGATCAAGTCATTAATAGAGATGAACAGTGGTTGTTTATAACTTAAGGAGGAAGATAGACTGGAAACACGTGGCGGTGACAGGCTAGAATACATGACAAATGCTAAATTGCATCCATTAACAGTGTTGCTATGTATCTGGTGGGATTGATGATTAAGGATTCTTTAAGAAATTTTTTTCCTTGGAGTCGAATAATAATTGAAGAAAAATACTGTGAGAAACTCATTCAATTAAATGTTGAAATTGAAACAAAGTAAAAAGAAATACTATCGATCGAAAAGACATAATCTTTCATTATGACAACGCTGGACCACAAGTCCCTCGTTGGAAACTACAAAATTTTGAGGAGTTAAAATGAAAATTCTTCTTGCTCTTGTCATGTTTATCTGTATTTTCCCTTCAAATTTCCTCTATTTCGTTCTTTGCAAAATATTTCATGACAAAAATTTATTCTACAAAAAATATTAGAAACATCCTTACGACTTCCTTTGAAGAGAAACAGCGAAGTTTTTGAAAATAAAGAATTTACAAAATTATAAAACGTTGGAAGATTATATACACAATGAATGTTAGAGGGAATCTTATTGATTAATAAATATCTTCTTTTAAGAAAATACCGCTCTAAATTTTGTTTGGAATCTGCCTCAAACTTTTGTAACTATCCGGTTTGACATCTAGTTGAAAATTACTGAAATAAATATTATTTACTCTTTTCACATCTTAAACAGATATAACACCTAGTTGGGGGTATTTGGCTGTATACACATACATATGAAAGCAATTGATTATGTGCATAAATGAAATTCCAATGCATAAATTTATACAAAATGAATAATCCGATTTCAAATTCTTGTATTCTCAAAATTAAATGTCATAGAATGATACTAACTAATGAATACAATAGAAAAATGAGGAAGTCTTATATTGTGAACAATAGATAGCTTTCATGTGTTCTTCATGACAATGTTTTACAAAAGTTGATTTAGAAGATTTCAGGGAGTTACCTCGCAGTTGGAACGGTCGCTGTGAATCACATTACTGGATGTTACATGACTGGCCAACCAAGTCACCCGATACGACCCCATGCAATACCTTCCTTAGTGAATTTTTAAAGATAAAGTGCTTGCGCTACCTTTGCCTACAAAGTTATTTGAACTTAAATAACGGATTTCTGCTATTGTACACTATATTACCCCAAACGTTTTTCAACGTGTTTGGCAGGTATCTACATATCGAATCGACATAATACATGTCTCATGTGGAAGTTATATTGAACATTTGTAAAAGAAAATCTTCTGTATCTCCCTTTTGCATTTATGTACTACTTATCATTCTCTGTCTTTTATTTAAAACAATATAGCATTTTGAAATCGAATGATTCAATTTGGATAACCCTATATTTTACAAAAGCTATTTGTTCCTGTTTTTATTGGACTTAAGAATAAATCCACTATTTAATAGTGTCGTAAAATACAAAATAATTTTTCAGGGAGAATAATATGTAAAATATCAAAGCAACATTTAATTTACAAATAATTTTAAAGATAAGGAAAAAAATAGTTTTTTTTAAATGTCAGCTATTTATTAGTATTACTTTATTCTTAAAGAATGGTTATTAATTTCAAAGCACGCTCTTTCTCATGAAGATAAAATTCCCTTACATTTTTTTTTTATTTTTAATTTAATTTATTATTGTATTTAGCTTTCTGGAATGCGTTAGTTTTGATTTTACGAAATGAATAAAAAACTGAAAAATAGTTTATTTTATATTAAAATTCATAAATATACTTTGTAATATATTACAAATATATTATTGATATTATTCCAATTCAGTTTAACATTTAACCTTTTTTGTGAATTCAATAATATATTTGTACTATACATAGTTTAATATTAATTGATTAATATAAATTAAACAATTATACAAGAATAGGATAAAATACCATATTTTTATGTTTTATATAAGAGTATTACTTTTATTAATCAAATATTTTTTTTGAAGAAATATGTCAAAGCATTTCTGTTTTTTGAAGTTTTGAATGTAATCCTTTCAATAATGTTTATCATTAAAATAATATTTTCTTTGTGTTTTCGTTCATATTTTAACATATGTTCAGAACCATTGTCGACTTTCATATTCAATTCAAATGAAAAATTAAAATATTTGGATCAAGGAATTAAAAAAAAAAGGATCAAAACGACTTTAAAGCAGTAATTATTAAAATTACTTTTAATTTCGAAATTCAAATTAGTTTCATTCTAAAGATTTTTATTATCTTGTTTGCGACATTTATCACCTGGAAGTGTTCATGATTTCTGAATTATTTTCATAAAAATAATTTTCAGTACTAACAATAAGAACAAAATAAATTAAAATTCATGATCGAATTTTTTAATTAAATCCTTCTGTAAGGTTTCCTATCAAAAGTCTAAATATTTCATCAGAATGAAAATCTAAAAGAGTAAGGTTATAGAGAATATGTGCTTTAGTACTTACAATCCTAAATATTACGTGTATAATTATTTTTCTCTTCGATGTTATAAATCATAATGTACAAACTCTTGAGTACAATATTTATAAGATTTTATTTCATCGAAATCAAACTTTCATGTAACACATAGAATAATTCTTTACATGCAATTTTTGATTAAAAGAAATTGTAATTAAAATAAATATTTATTTTCTTCAACTTGCGCATATTCAGTACAAATTAAAGCCTATTTAATACTTCAAAGAATAATTTACATTTTCCGAATCTCTGAAGTGCAAAACGAGTGATTTCAATTTTTTTAAAATTCCACCAACATTTAAAAGTTTTAAATAAAGTATTTTTATTTTCACTTACTTCTTTACTCTAGAAGACCTAAAGATGTGCCAAACAAAGTTCAAATTTTCTTTTTCTTCATATACTTTAGCAACAAAAAGAATGAATAAGTAACTAGGAGGTGATTCGTTCGGCCTTAGAATTTGAAAGAAAAATAATACTTGTATGTATCTCGAAAAATAGAATTAAAAAATAAAGGGACTCTGTATTATTTTAAGCAAAACAACAACAATAAAATAATCTCATATTTTATTCAAGTGAAGTGAAGTATGCTCTAGAAAAAAAATAACTATTCAAGTAAGCTCATGTTGATCTGAATTTGTTCCATTTCATTTAGTATGCCTCAGTAAAGGCGTAGGATGAAAAATTTATTTCTCAAAGTTTTTCCGCTTCAAAACCTACTTATTGGCTTTTATGAAGATATTAGAGTAAGGGACAAATTTCTTTTTGGATATTTATCTTCCAGTTGGTCGCTTTTCTGACATAATCTTAGGGGCAGATTGTTTCATAAGTGCATAATGATGGATTAGTTTTGAAAATTCGTTTCTGACACAA
Organism: Nephila pilipes; assembly: GCA_019974015.1. Classification (NCBI taxonomy): domain Eukaryota; kingdom Metazoa; phylum Arthropoda; class Arachnida; order Araneae; family Nephilidae; genus Nephila; species Nephila pilipes. Next base: position 304,502 of record BMAW01082138.1, on the reverse strand, counting down.
AAATAAACACTACGGAATGTTATATTTAAAGTGTACTTTATTTTTTATAATAAATTTAAATGGACCAATCGAAAAATTTGTGAAAATTCAGAATAGCCGACATGTTGAACATTTTATCATATGTTACTTTAACTAGTATTTTTTGAACAACATTGCAATTAAACAGTAAACCGAGAAAATATTTACGTGCTATTATATTTTGTTAAAAGAAAAATGATAAAAGTAATTTTAAAACAGAAGTTATTTAAAGTATTTTTGAAATAAAAGTTATATGGCATGACCTAACATGAACATGGAACATGACCTAAATTTATGTTAAAAAGTGACTTAAAATTTAATTGTAAAAACCGGGTTATCTATAGAACATAAATGTTACATAACAGTTTAATATGTACATAGAATGTAACTTTAATATTCAAAAAGAAACATAACTATTAAATGTCATTAGATGACGAGAAAAAAAAAAGATTCATTTATTTGTTTTGAAAAACAACATTTTATTAACAAATATTTTATTTTGATTATATTTATTTTAAACTATAAAGTACTTCACAATCAAGCAATAAGCTTAATTATTTAGCACTGTAACAGTAAACATTTAAATATTAAAGTTGCATTATGCGTTATACCACTTTGAAAAGGTATTTTAACATGTTTAATTAGGTTTCCGAAACTGTGTCGCGATAAATTAACATTTTAACATTTGTTGCGATAAAATAAATCTATATCAAATATTTTATTTTGATTATTTTTATTTTATTCTTAACAGATATTTCAGTATTTTAAACCATTTTAAATAAATTATATTCATTTTATGAATAAAGTAAAATATGTGTTACTTAAGATATTTATTATAAACAGACAAAAAGTTTACAGTCTCTGAAAAAGTGCCTTTATTTTAACATTTGTGTACGAAGAGAGGGAGATACAGCCCTGAAATATGATTTGTTTCCACCAACGGTTTCTGGGGATAGAATTGGAGAAGACATTTTTTCATGCAGTAATGTATAAGCGCCGAAAACAGGTCTTCAGAAAGTGCCTGTATCAGGGTATTACTCTTTTTTGGAGTTTAATCATGCCTGAGCAATAGTCTGAGAGCATTGCACAAAGACTTAAGAGCGGTAGCAGATATTATTCATATTACCAGCGTATAACAACAAATGAAGTTAAAAAACCCTTAATCCCATTATAAAAACAGTAATTTTCTATGACTCAAACAGACTTTCTTTAATAGTTCATGATGATTACGGCGAAATTTCATGAAACAGACGAAAGCAAGGAGCATAACCATCGCGATGGAAAATTCCGTCAATTCAATTTTTCGAATTCCGAATTGATGTAGGAGATAAAATGCTGAAAGCGCAAATAATGTATTGCATACGTCGTCTAAAATACTAAACAAAATTATACATACTTGCAGCGAAATAATTTTAAGAAAATTATATTGAAAAAGTAAATTCAAGCAAATATTTTTTTTATTATAGCAGAGGAAACCACAAATACATATTCGATAGAATAAGTCTCTTTATGTGTTAGGTTTAGGTCTTTATGTGTTAAAGGGCGGACAACAAATCCTTTTAAGTTGGAAAATTTTTTTCAGGCAGAGATTTTGTGCCAATAGTTTTAACACATTTAGAAGGTATAGTAAGTATGAATGAAGTAACTTTTGAACAATTGGGTTTAAAGACCAAGAAAATAATGGTGCTGCTGGAGCATGCAACAGAATTCAAGTCAAAGTAAAAGAAAAATCCCAATCAGCACTATATGAACATCGCAACTCTCGATCTCTAAATTTGCCTGTTTCAGAAGCATACCAAATCAAAATTTTTCGTATTTTCATAGGAGCCGATAAGGCATGTTATTCGATTTCATGAATACTCGTAAAATAAGTAATGTTTTGCAGGACAATATATGGAACATATAGTTAGTTCCAGGAATTACTATTTAGAAAATTGTCTACTACTTGTTCGATAGAACCACATTAATCTATTATGGTGGTACTGGTATTTCTAAATCCTTTTATTCAACTCTTAAATTATTTGGAAATCGGAATGATAAGGATTCATCTGCTAGGGCCTACATTCTTTAAATTCATTGAGAAGGTCCGACTCTAACATAATGAAATTTTCTGGAAAAAAAATTATCTAAAGTTATCCTTTTTTACGACTTATCAGTATAAAGTAGTGAACCTCATTTCTGCAATTTAAATACACGTCGTTATAGTAATAGAACTCGATGACAACAGAATTCTAATTCTACCATTAGCAAGCTAAAAATATACTCAATATTCTAAAGGTCCTGCAAAATCACTCAAATCTTACGTAAACATAACAATTTTTAATAAATTTTTGAATGCTGTAATTTTACATATTAAAACAAAGATTCACAAAACACAAAGTATGCTAGAAAAAACACTTCTAGTAATAAATATTCAAACCCCTAACAATGGAAAAGGTGAACATAAAATCTACGCTATTGTAAAGCATGTGCTTGCACATTTCATGAAGACGTTTCTATTCAAGCTTCAAAAACGCCCTAGGGGACATTAAGTCCGAAATATTGAATGAATGTTGAATTTGGTAAGTGAATGGTACCTGGAGATTATTGCTACCATTTTCAATTACGTTCTGTCTGTCGTGTGGAGAAGATGAGGCTGAACATGTGTTTAACGGAATCACATTCATACCAATCATAACAAAAAGAGATGATGTTGTTCCACTGTTTAGAAGATAAATTGTCTGAAATGCTACAAGTTTTGGATTCTCTTATGCATTTAAAAAAATGCAAAATGCATTTGCTGTTAAAATTAGAAATCCCTTCTCTGATTTCGTAGATGGATTAATTATGCAAACCTGATAAATCTAATGCTCGAAAGTTTAACTTTGGAACTGTACACACTCATTATGCCAATGAAAAAAAAATTAAAAGTACATTATTATTATTATTACTTTTTTTACGAAATACGATTTTTCGATACACTTTTCTCAAAATCTATTTTATCCAAAGTATTAATACATAAGAAAAAATAAAAATATTTTATTTCCTGTATAATGTACTTAATTTGTTTTTCTAGAAAACACTCAAAAGTTTTAATTGCAGTAGAATGGTTGTTTAAGAATTATGGGATATTTAAATCATAAAATTTAAATTTTTATTAAGTTAATATTTATATTCAAGTACAGAATGTTTTGTTCATAAGTGATATGAAAATGTTTAAAATTAAAAACGTAGTAGAATTAATACACTCTATAAATATAGATATATATAGGTATTAATTATTAAGGACCCATATATAATTATTTATGATTACAAAATGGGATTTGCTTTGCATGAGTATATACACAAATATGCAACATCTCAAAGTTAAAATTTGATTTATATATATATATATATATATATATATATATATATATATATATATATAAGCTTCTTTTTCCTTCTCTAAGGAGTCTCAGTTATCTAAATCTGCATTTGGATATTCACTATACGAACGTGTTGGACAGATGTCAAAAAAAGTTTTTTAATGAAATTGGAAGCTTATTGGAATTAATTTAGTTATTGGTTAAAATTTCATTTAAGTAGACTTTATTTTTCACTGTATCTATTTAATAGATGTTAGTTGATCTTCAATTTCGTAGATATTGCACGAAGTATCACATGGAAAAAAGTTAATTCTTTTTTAAAAAATGATCAATTTAATAAAAACCATCACTTAATATCCCCGCTTCTTCTATTGTAAACTGGTTCCGATTTAAACACGCATTCTTAATAGATCTATTGTGCATTCTGGTAACAATACGGTTTGCTCACCAAATTAGCTTTATCTTCATATCACTAATCACTCCAACATTCCCATTCTTTTTATATGACAATTTCCATTTCTCTACATTTCTTACATATTAGTCCTCATTTACCTGAGTCACAGTTCCTACAAAGAGGAGGTTCTCCATTCAAGAAACGTAATAAAGAACCATAAATGTTTAGTGGAGAATGCCAAAAGACGTGTTACAATCATGTTGATGATGTTAGTTTGAAGAGAAGGATTATATATATATATATATGAATTAGAAAATGAATTTGTTAGTCTTTTTTACCTACCTCAGTTAAAATTTGTCTTTGGTTTTATAACCCATTGCTTAATATTATATTTTGGTGGTGGGAATAGTTTGGATAACAATTCTGCAACCACTGAGTCAAACAGTCTGACCCTTGTAAAAACATTACATATATATATATTTAACTTTTTCGTTTTTATTAATTTTTTGACAGTTTTTCAACTTATCTTGTAAGGATATTTTTAATGCTTGTCAATTTAATTTTTTGTTTCATTTTCTGCTTTTTTTTGAAAATTTCCGTATGGTGTAATTTCTTACTTTCCTAATGTTAAATTACATTAAATTATTACATAAAACTAAATTTTAGAAAAATTTCAATTACTGTTAGTTCAAATATATTTATTTAAATTAAATTTCATTATTTATTTTTATTTGCTGATAAAAATTAATCTGTATTAATAGAATTGTGTATTCTTTTTTACACAATGATTTAATAACAATTTTCTTACATATCGTTTTATTTCTTAATTATTTAGTTTACTGTCTAACTGATTTTTGTTTGAACTATTGGTGTTTAATAGCACATATATTTTAAATTACATAAAATTTTATCTGAAAATTACCAAGAAAAAATGTAAATATTTAAAATGCACTGCTGAATAAACATCAATTGTGTATCCATATGTATTGTTGACAATTTAATATATATATATATATATATATATATATATATATATATATATATATCATCTATAGATTAATAGCACTATTATAAGTAAATAATATTGAAAATTGTAGAGAATAAGCAATTTGTAAAACAATTTTTGTTTTTTAGCATTTTTTTTGTGCCAATTGAAAAAACTTTTATTGTAAATTAGAACTGCATTCAAAGAAATATTATAGATGATAATTAGTCCATTTTTTCCATGCACTTAAGTCTCTACAAATCAATAAATGTAACGTTTTATTGCTATGATTTTTGTAATATGGAAATTTGTTATGTAAATTATTATATGCTTTTAACTGTTCTGTTTCATTAAATTGCTTAAGGCATAATTACACTGTTATTTTCATAAAATTATAATAAACCATAAATTATAACATTATTTTCAACGTATTTTCTTGTTAGTTGTCTTTTTCTCTTCTGAATTTTATTGGTCTTAAGAAATATTTGAGAATATTGTAATATATTTAAATGCTCGTATAAAAATATATCTTGTAATTATTATAAATTCCTTTAAAATACATTCTTGTGATGAATACTATTTTATTAAGAATTATTTCAGCTGGCATCTCATTCGCAAAACTTCCACACCACGTCATTGTAGGACTGAGAGCTCTACAAATTGAACTTGTATCAGCCTCACTTTTCGAAGGGTAATAAAGCTGCATCAAAAGTAGATCCCACAACTCACGAAGCAATGCTGGCTGCGAATTCTGCCACCATGACCACTAGGTCACTGCGGCCACTTAACAATACACATTCTAATTTATAACAAAAAAATAATAATATCATTAAACATTTTATTATTCCATAAATACTTAAAAAGAAAACAAATACAGTTATTAAATTATTTTTTTTATATTCTTTGTAGAAATATTTTATACGAACTCGCATTTTAAAGAAATTATTAGAAATTTATCTAGCATACATTCTTTCCTAAATAGCCACTTGAACTTAGTATAATAAATAACTCCTGAGCAATTATTTGACAGTATATCTAGAATAAATATTCGAATGTTGACATGTTAAGAACCTAAATTATTACTATACAAGTGTCGTCCAGAATGTAGGAGTACAGAGAATATGACGATCACAGAGAAATTTTTAACTAAGTTTGCTTTCAAGATCAAAATTTTTGAAGTAGATTGCTTGTTTGCCTCCCTCGGTTGAAAACTCCTGTTAAAATGCCGCATTGAAATGAGAGCCATGATTCCAAATCCCACCAGGTGCCAGTGAGGAGCGTTACCTGGCCACATTCGGTGTATGGGGTGAGAAGAGGCTAATTTGATTAACTTAATTAAAAATACATTTCCCAGTTAGTATAAGTGAGAAAATGGGCTAAGCCCTGGATGTTAGAGAGGATCAATTGAATAATATAAATAATAATTAATATTAACGAGATAAATTTGAAAATATTCATAAGCCATTATATTTTTGAAAGGTTTTTTTTTTTTAAATTCCAAGAGTGCTTTTTATAAAATTATTGTGGGAATGAGTTCTAAAATTACTGATAAATAAATAACTTTCACTTAATATGAATAATCTTTAAACTATTAAGAACCTTCGACTTTATAACTTTTTTTGTCATCGTTCTAGTTTCCAGAAATAGTGTTATACAAATAACTACATTACAAAACTACCGTACAAAAAATTACATTATTTCGAATAGCATCAAGTACACTCTATTAAAAAAAAACAAAGCACCAAGAAGGATTTGTGCGATGGAGACAAAAATTTGCTGATAGAAAAATTATGTACAGAATAGAAAATGATTCAAATTTCAAAAAATTTGAATGATTTATTTCAAAGTAACATAGTTACAATGTAACGAACTCAATAAGGTGTTGAACCAACTCTACCCTAGATGTAACCTGTAACATGATGTGGCATAGAGTGATTAAGCTCCCTGATGGTCTCCTAGGGTATATCTTACCAAATTTGCCCCAGTTGTCAGGCTAACTCCCTGGTAGTTTCAGTTGCTTTCCCATCATATCCCAGACATGCTCGAATTGGAGAGAGATCTGGCTCGCCAAGAAAGTGTTTGACAATCTGTAAGATTGTTCATAACAACACATGCCATATATAGATTGGCATTATCTTGCTGAAAAATAAGGCCAGGTACTTTAAAAGGAACGATAGCTAAAACAGGTCTGATTGTCGTAGATGTACCGCTGTGCTGTAAGTGTGCCAGTAATGACGACCAAAATGATCCAGCTATCAAGGGAAAAGACACCCCAGACAATAACTTCTGTTTGAGGGCCTGTGTGACGTACAATAGTGAAAGCAGGATTAGCTCGCTGCCCTGGGCTTCTCCAGACACGTCTTCGATGATCGTGAGGACACAGTTCGAAGCGGGATACTATACGTCCACTATAAACACTATACGTACCCAGTCAGCATCATTCCAATCTGATCGAGCCAAGCACCACAGTAATCTGGCTCGAAAGTGTGCAGTCGTGAGTGGCAGGTGACGTAGCTGTCTGTACGAGTGTAGATTTCTTACTATCAGCCGTCTGTGAATCATCATGATGGACACTCGCGTGCGGGTCGCACGTCTGATGGTTGATAACCATGAATCATGCGCTGTGACTACTTATCTTTCAAACACCCTATTCTCCCAATCTGCTGTGACCGTAGGTCGACTGCTACCATCATGACACTGAAATCTGTCATTGTTAACCCATTCCTGCCAGCATCTCCTAATCGTCGCATCTCTTCTGCCCATATGACAAGCGAATCTCCGATTTACCCAACCTGCCTCTTTTATTTCAATGATACGACCTCTTTCAAACTCTAAAAGTTTCTCGTAATGAGCTCGAATCCCACGGCGAGGCAATTTTTCAGTAGTTGAAAGGTATCCTAAATCGCAATGCAACAGAAAATTTGATCATCAGATAGAGAACAGATACACCTTCTAAATGCGCAGTTCCAATGCCCTGTAGCTTCTGCTATCCATTCATCGGACACCAAATTTTAATCATTTGCATGTTTGGTTCCAATGTCTTTGTGTACGGAATTCTATTACAATCGGGTAACTCCTTCTTTGAGCGTCTTTTTTTTTTGTTATAAATTGTAATAGAAACTCTGGAGGTGGGCTGGGAATTTTAAGTAACAATCTCTCATAAGGCTGTGAGGTTATGATTGTGATAAGGTATTGATAGTAATAATGTCAAAAAGGTCGTAATGACAAATTGAAGTCATAAGAAAGTCAATGTGAACGAATGGAACAGCAGATCTAGACTTGATTGTGTAACTGACTTGAACTTGTCCAACATCTTCACTGTTCACAGTAAAAGGCCCTGCAGAATCTTTTTATACCGCTTACAGTACATTTCATCGTGCTATATCTCTTTGCTTGTGAGGTTTAATTTTATATTACTTTTTAAAAAATTGACCTCAAATATCTCTTAAAATTGAAAAAAAAATGACTCATTTTGTTAAATGAATAATCCAATTGCAGTCTTTAAAATAATGACTACCACTAACCGTGTTGAGGAGATTATATATCAGACTATATTTTGCTTTCTAGATGTGCACAAAACTGTTACTTTCGGCTTAGTTATAAAAAGGATTATCTTTTACAATAGTAGGTGTCTCTCTTTATCGCGCTCTATTTAATTCTTCATACTACGTTAATGGTTCCCCGTTATGTTGAGGGCATCATGTCACAGTTTTTCTTATCTTTAACTAGCCATCTCGTCCTTATACATTACAAAGAGCTTTTAATGCTCATACGCCTATATACTATCTCACGAGTTTCATACTTATCGTGCATCATAAGACTATATATATATATATATATATATATATATATATATATATATATATGATATTAATACGATATTTACGACACAAAAAGAATGAATATCTAAGCTCAGAAATAGGGTATTATTATAAAAAAAGTTTCTTAATGATTAGTTATCATTTCAAATTGGAGAACTTCTATAATATTCGAAATTTTCAAAAGCAGTATATTCTCATATGGTTCTAAAATTCATTTTAATACATCATACCCTAGTCAGTATAAATCATATAATTTACAATTAAAATTTGCGATTATTGGAATGATGTATCATTCCGTAAAGACGAAATCAAAAATTGGTAAAAGTCAATTATGTTTCTAAAGTCACTACTCCACTTGATTGAAAAGTGAATAAACTAATTCAATTAACGTCGATCATCATTGAAATCTGTAGAGACCTCTTGACTGCAATGCCATCAGCAGACAGTCATATACAAATTAATTTTTAGACAGTGCCCATTCCTGTTTCGATCAAAGCACTGGCAATTTTGTTAAATAGAGATGCTGTCTCATCCACCTCAGGTAAAACAGGACTGTCAGAATCAATTGAAATGGTAGGAACCATTTCACGACATATCTTTCGTTCAACAAATTAATTTAGCATTCATTTAATATCATATAGTTGATGAATGTTAACGTGTTTTCTAATTGACAAGTGAGTAGGAGGGACTAAATGAAATATCGTTGCATACATGAACTCAAAAGAGATTTATTATTGTTAATTTTAATTTTTAATTAGAATTCTTTGAGAGATAAAACAATATTTCTGAAGATAATTAGATGAAGGTGTTTTTTAACTCACATGAAGCATTAAAGGTTATGATGTGGATATGTAGTAGAGGGATTGATTATTGTAAGATAATACATTCAGTTTGTTGCGCAGTAGTTGGATAATTTTAGTCAAATTGAATATTTTATTTGAAATTCCAAATCATGTCCTACATTTCGAATTCTTAACATGTTCAAATTGTGTCATACTATATGTGTCTGGTGATTATGGTAGCAATCATTTAGTTTTGTGCAATAACGGTATTGAGTCTGGATTTTATTAAAGAGCTTGGAATAAGGAAGAGTGAGGTATATTAAATTAGTCTTGACCGTAAAGTTTTAACATAAATACCTGTAGAAAGTTTGCATTTTTATTTATTAATATTTTTTCAAAATTTCTTTTTGTATATTTCATTTTTAAAGCATGTAACGTCTAAAACATTTGGTTATAGTAAAATGAATAAATTTTGAAATTAAATAAAATGCTTCACGGAAAACTTTCAAAGATAATTCCCCCATCTAAGTGGTTATTTTTAACTTTTACTTGCATTATAATTTTTTGATATGTCTGTTATGTTTTGATTATAACATAAAATATGCTATAATTTTTAACCAATTTTCCATAATTTTTTCAAAGGGAAGATACTTAGAAATATTTATTGGGACTTATTGAAATTTTTTTTGCTACACAATGAAAATTTATTAGAAGTCATATACATTTTGAATTGCATGCATTAGAGCAGCATGAGGATTAATGGAGATGGACATCGATATTGTGGACCTTGGTGAAGTGACGAGAAATACTCCTTAAGTTAGAATTTTCTTCTCCTAATTTTTACATAGCCCTTCGTAGTGACTTTAAAAATAACCTGTAAAAAGTGAAGGTTTAAATAACGTCGATGTTGCTTATTTCCTATAAACCTATTTTTTTGCATTTTGTCTAGAAACGTGCTAAATATCAATGAAAGAGATTCGGGATTCCATAACACTGTAAAGCCTATAAAAATGCAGAGAATTTGTTAAATAGGATTTACCTTTAAAGTTACCTCTTGCTTTATTGTGGGGTATGTGATACGAAGATAATAAATGTGTCTTAATCTTAAATTTATCTCTTAGTCGATTATGAAAGATGAGATATTTGTTCAGAAATAAAATGCCTTATCTAAAAATTTCCAATTTTGTTACTTACGGAAAAGGATGTACTAAATCAAATGTTACATATGTCTGTTGCTCAATGTACCTCTTAAGCGACAAAATAGTGCTTCTAGCTCAGATTTAAACATACTTTATCCTCAAAGTTATCTCTCTAGTGACAATAAAGAGATTCTAGCTTTGAATTAAACATATCGTATCCTCAAAATTATTCTTTGAACCAACAATTCCCAGATATTTTTTAATATCTAATTTTGGAGAATTTGATAATTTAGGTTTCTTCGAATTTTGATTTAATTTAATGGATTTCTGATTATTTTACTTACTTTCCTCAATTATTGCTTGCAGTATTATATTAGGCTAGTACTTTTTGCTTTACAGACACTTACTGTGAAAATGTGATCATTAAAACATGTTTCAGCATATTACCTTTATACTAATCTAGAGGCAGTATTACGTAGATTTAGCATATCCAGAACAAAACTATGGGCATTGCTGAGTCAAGGAATTGTTTAGTAACATAGCAGAATCAATTTGCTGAGAAGAGGCTTGCATCTCCTGACACTACTGGAAAACGCATAAAGTCAGAATCCATACGAAATATTGCTGAGGAGATTTATCCGTAATGGAAAGATGGTGAGTTATGTGGATATTCAAAGTTATATGGATGTTATTATAAGTGCTGGCTTCTTCCTGATGTATCGATATTCTGTACAAGTGCTGTGTTTCCTGCTTGTGCTCTTAATCTGCCCAAGTCTTACTACCTGTATTTGTTTTAAATGAAGTGTCACTTGAAATTATCCTTCATGTTAGACTGATTTCACTCGATTTACTTACATCAAATTAGAACAAGTTTATATATATATATATATATGAGTGTGTGTGTGTGTGTTAGGGTGCGTGCATACCCAACACTTTTTTTACACGTTAAATACGTTCCTCAAAAAGCCGTGCAAAAACAAATTCGTGTAAAATACATACAAAGCGTGGTAAATTTCCGGTTGTATTCCACAACTTAAAAAAATCGTGTAAGATGATAAAACTCTAAATTTTTCCCGAAACACCATGCAAAAAAAAGTAATATTGAAATCCATATTATATATTTATGAAACAAAAAAAAATATTAAAAAAAAATTAAAATTAGTATACAGTGAAAATCTAATCGATAGGTACATACAATATACAAATTAAAATTGAAATTAGGAACAAGACTACAAACTAACAATTATTCATCACTACTTGATAAGAAACGTGCACATTTATTACGAACTGGATCAAAAATTCTATCATCAGTGAAAGAGTCAGATATGTCTAGCACTACTATCCCGTCAACTTTGATTCAAATGAAGAATTTCGTTCGTTATTAACGGCCACTATTGTTTTTTTTTGTTGTTGTTGTTGCAAAGTCTGTTATAAGCAGGGTTTTTTTTTGGTTTCTCAAGTTGCTTATATAATTCTTGATATCCTGCTACACAAAACTGAAGATTACATTAAAATTTTAATGCACGCTCTATGCCAGGATAATAAATAAAGTAAGAAAATGTTCCATACTTGTATCAAATTTCAAGCCCTCGCAAATTATATCAGCTGTTAAAAGTTGAGCTTCATAATCGACTTCGTCATTATCAAACATCTTTATAAGCATAAACTCTCATAAATTCAATCAAATGGTCCTCATCCAAAAGGGTTACTAGCATCAATTCTTCGATGACCGCCATTTACTTGTTAATAAAACTTTCGCTACTTTTTGCTCATGATAGATTTATAGTTTCAAAACACACATTTGATTTTTGTACTATGAAACTTCCACTTTTTACGCGTGCTGACAAACATTCTTTCCCCAACAAGGACTTAAGGTCAATTGGCGCAACCGTTTGATAACAAAAGAAGCAGAATTGTAATCGTAAACTTTTTCCATGCTCCCACAACAGTGAAGTTTCTTTCTTCCACTGAGTCTAAAATATATTTAAACGATTGCTTTATGTAGTACTATCTAAATGCTGATATAATACCCCGATGGAGTGGATTAGGAGGTAAAAATAGCATTTGAATTTTCGGGAAAAAAATTTGGGGGATTCGTGTTAGAACAAAAAAATCGTGTAAAAATGTATATTGGTGAACCGTGTTATTTCAAAATCATATAAAAAAAGACCGTGTAAAAAAGACAGAGTAAAAAATAGTTATATATATATATATATTTGTATGTATTTACTTATATAAATTATATAAATACTAATGATGAGGCAAGTTAGAGTATTTAGAAATACATTTTTATTAAATTGCCCAATAATCTTGTTTAGACCCTTTCTTAAATTAATGTAGAATTAAGCTTACTTAGAAAATCTAATTTAGACACCCAAAGGTAATTTTTGTAAGCTCTGAATTGCACAATATCAAAGAAAATCTGACAGCTGTTATAACTCAGTATTGATGATTTAGATATAAGCATTCAATATCAATTTATCTATTATTTAGCTTTATTATGTGATCAAATTTCTTAATAATAAGAAGTATGTATTTGTGCTCATATATTTATATTAGTTCATTTCTAATATATCTTTATATGCAAATCTCAGTACAACGTAATATTATTTAAAATAATTCGGAAACAAAAAAAAAACTGCTAAAATTCCAAACTGAATTTTAAAAATAAAATGCATATAGATAAAAATAGAAATAGAAAATTTTTAATCTACCCTAGTTCATATTAAACAATATCACAATATTATTTGTAATAAAGAGTAGTTAATTCCATTGGTTTCGAGAACTTTCTGGTATGTTCAGTTATATAGACACAGTAAAAGGGAATTGGTTTTTTATTCTTGTTATAAGATTTGAAATAATATTTTTTTTAAAAGAAATACTACTGAACCATGGAAAAATTGTAAATATTTCAGTTTAAAATCATATTTCATACGAGACTTTACAATACAAATACTGAAATTTAATGGCATGCATGAATTAATGTAATAGTTAGTCCAAACATATCAATTAGTATTCCTTATTTTAACTCACTTCTTTTTGTTCCAGTTACATGATTGATTATTTAATATGATTCAGTTATGTTTAATTTATATAATTTTGTATTTCTCATACTGAGTGATTAAAAAATAAAGTTAATCTATATGATAATAATTCGATATTTTTGAATAGAAATTTTCAAAGAGAATTGAATTTGCCGTTAGTTCAAAATGTGTTGATATGATCAATTTTAAAAATGTCTATTTTTTGACATCAATCGGTAAATCATCTTTCAACCCAACTATTCAAAAATTACTAAAAGTTTTTGTTCTTATTATGAATACAATTTTTAGATCAATTTATGAATACAAATTGTAAATTTCATTATGGATTCAAATTGTTTCTCTTTATCAAAATAAATTTACATATCTTAATCACTGAATACTTTATAATGATATTTCATAAATGTAACGTACAAAACAAGAAAAAACATTATTTAGTTTTCGTTTTAGATCGTTATCTGAAAACAATGTTTAGAAATAATGAAGATAGAAATAAATACATAATACATTAATATTTAGCTGAAACTTTTAAAAGTTATATGTGTTTTAAAATTATATTTCATTGTCTAAAATACAAAATACATTGGTAATATATATATTGAAACAAGTTGAATTTTTTTTTACTTAATTTATTTACTTAATATTGTAAGTTTTCGTATTACCAACAATTTTAATATCAGAACTAATATATAGATATGGAAAAGAAAAATTTTCTGCAAAATGAAATACAATGCTAAATATTTATATTACAGCACTAAATATTTATATTACAATATACATTATTATTATTTTACACAGAAGTGTGGAAACTTTTACTTTAATTCTCATTATTTTAACAAAAATGGATCTTACACGTCTTGTGAATCCTTTTATTCAATTAGTTTTGAAGTTAACAGCTTTTTAACTATAGGGAATGAGATTTATTATTTGTATAAAACCATAATATTTTTCTAAATTTTTTTTTTACTGTCAGTAATTCTTATTTGTAGGTAACATAAAAATTACAGGTTCACTTTCTTATTTTTTCTACTGCATAATATAAATTCAAATTTAACTTTAAAATAGATACTCTATAAAGTTAACTTAAATATTTGCACAGTTATTGTGTTTTATTCATCTTTAATTTCTTAACGAATTTTTCATCAATTAATTTTGTATACAATTTTCTCACTCTAAAACAGCTTCTGATAGCAAGTTTAAATATTTGTAGAGTATTAAAGAGGGGTGTTAATGAAGCATTCAAAATAAATGTAAACATAATTTGTTTTCAAAATATTTACCATTCGAGCTATAAGAAAATTACTAACTGACTTTCAAAATCAAAATAATAAACAAAATTTAAATAAGGGTTGTATAGTACAGACAAATGAAATTGTTTGTGTGAGAGTTTCCCAATGCTTAAAAAAGCGAAAATTTTAAAAAATGAGCTTTAAAACGAGAAAAATATTGATAAAAGGAAATCTAATTGCATGTATTTTGTTTCGTTTTGTTAAAGAATTTCGTAATATATATATATATATAAAAGAACATTAAAAACGAGCCAAAATCTTACACATTAATACTTTTCCATAAAGTTGCATACATAAAATTAATACATGAAATGTTTGCTCGCTGTTAAAAAATATTAGAAGAAAACATTGAGAACTTTTCATTTTGAATGTAATTTTTAATGGAAAACTGAGTAATATATAGTATCTCGAATGGGATTACAATGTATATTATGAAAGCATTTTAAATTTCTTAATACAATCAGGTATTTTAAGTATATTTTTTATTTTCTTTGAAATAATACAAAACCATAAACATACACAGAAAGGCTGTACTGGAAACGTAATGAATCTGAATTACGACCGATTGACATAATTCATTATGAGTATTGCCAGTAGATATGCGTATTCGAACCATTATGTTTATTAGCTGTTAGACGATACTTATCTTTCCTAACAAATAGTTTTTATAACGGAATTTTCAACTTTTTGTACAATTTTTGAGATATAAAAAGTTATTTATGTTTACCAAATATATTTATATGTTATATAATACATGCATATAACTACGTCTTCTTATAAAATAAATGGCGATGTCTCAGAAAACCATAATTGCATAATTTTACTAAAGAATATCTGTACTATATTTAATTATATATAATATATAAAATAAACCTTTAATTATATTTTTCTTGTAAAAATACTTCTTTACACAATGAATACTATGGAGTACTTGCGAACTTATTAACATAAATAGCAAAATACTTGTGATTCAACAAATAAAAAACTTTGGATGAATTTCTAATTTAAGAGAGATTAAGAATACTCGACAAATTGCATAAAATTCAAAAATGTTTGTATATGAAATACATTTAAACAGGGTTCCTTCGATAGTGAAACTATAATTCCTAATTTAAAAAAAAATAAGTAGTTCAATAAGAGAGCGAAAATTATTATTATTTATGTTTAACTTTAAGTAAATGGTTCATTTAATAATACATGTTATTTTGTAAATCTGACATACTTTTTTGATGGCAAGCATTAAAGGTGTAATGCATTATTTAAGATTATTTACTTCTACAAAGTTCCAAATAACGAAATTTTACAGTCTAATAAAAATACTAGAAATGACTCTCCATTATGATGTATAAAACTTCTCTCTCTAGTTCTTTTGCAATACTAATTAAAATTTTAATTTATAATGTACAATTTAATGATTACAAAGTGTTTTTTCTCTTTTTCTTCTTTAATGAATATGAATCATGTGAAAATGAATTTATCACATGATTAGTTTTTAAATGAAGTATGTGTTTTCCATTTTTTTGATAACCATATTGAATTCCTAAGACTCATCCATTCTAAAGTTACTCCTCTTTTATTTCATATTATTCACTCAATTTCTTGTGCATGCGGTAGACCAGAGATCATGGTCAAGGACTCGCGTCTGGCGAATATCATCGAGCCATTCTTCTGAACTCTCATGCCTCCAGAGGCCAGAGAGCAGCCGGAGCTAATGTCCGTTAAATCCATTGAAACTCAAAGACATTTCATTAGCGTAGTGTAGAAGAAAGGTGAGGTAGGTTCCAGCTCAAGCATCGTCCTCGTCACCTGGCCGAGGTTCCAAATTACGAGGTCTCTCTCGGTCACAAATAACCCTCGAGTTTTTTCCACGTACGACGTAAATAAACAACCACATATTCGAATAAATTTTTGTAAATTGTGCAGAATAATGTTATACAGTTTATAATTCAGAAGCAAAAATTTATTTTGAAATTTAAAAAAAATTCTGCTTTATTTGAAACCCGTTGCTTCAATTATGTGATTTTTTTCAATATTTTCTATCTATTTTAAGCAAATTAAATTTGATAAAAAATTTTAAAACACAAAAATGTCTAGCTTACACGTTTTTTACACTATAGAAC
>BMAW01082138.1:232288-286233 GCA_019974015.1 Nephila pilipes | reverse complement strand
CAACAATTTGCCCACGTTCGAAGTCTGTTAACTCTGACATAATGCAATGACAACCTCACATAACAGTACTCCGACAACAACTGAACTGTTTAGCACATTTACGAAGTTGTATAGGTGGCATTAGTAGTCAAAAACGCCAGCGCCACCTACATATTTCATTAAAATCAATCTTTCTTTTCAAACATGTATTTTACAAGGTGTTTCCATATTTTTGTCCACCCCTGTATATATATATATATATATATATATATATACGATCATATTTTTATGTGAAATGCTTTCAATATCTTGCAATTTTAAAAATATTGACGAAAATATTATACTAGGATTTTATACACTCAAAAACTTGCTTAAGTCTATTAATAATAGAAATGTTTTATAAGAATAAATATAAATATGTAAAAAACACGGGAATGTCTAGTCATGTTATAAAATGTTTCCTCTAAAATGTTTCCTTGATCAATAATTTAAATGTCTTAAAATATAAAATTCGTAAGAGGAATTTTTAAATGCCTACAGTTATTAGGATAATGAAAAGCATTTTCATTTGGGTATCACTAATATCAATAAAACTGGGAGATTCATATTTTCATTTAAAGAGTGTTAAATTTTGAAGGAGTTCTTTAAATAAGGTCATTATTTTAGCATAGTTGATTTCTTGAAAAGAAATTTAAACCCTTAAAAAATAAATACCCTTTAAAAAATATTTCCTTATTCCTATCAACTTATGTATTCTAAGCCGAAAGTAAAGCTAAACTTTAAATCACCACATTTTAAAAAGTAATTTACATTTTTGAAACCTTCGATGAAGGAAATAGTGTTTTTGTTCAATCATTCATTTTGATGTTTTGCTGTAAACTGAAAGAAAGCTATGAAAGAATTTTTTAACATTTCCTGGTTTTATCTCAATTGAATTGAAGGTCAGATAAATAGAATATAGAAAGCCATTTTGGTACACACGAAGAAATATACTCGAATGAATGAATGAAGAACTTGGAAGTGTTTTTACGACTTTAAAGAGATGCATTTATATAGAAATAAAATAAAAGGAAACAAAGGAGGTTAAAAAAGAAACGTCGCCTTATTTAAGAGTACAGCTAAGAAAATATTTTATATTTTATTTTTTATATGCACTGAATCACAAGTAAGCTCATGTTGATCTGAGTTTGTTCCACTTCATTTAATACATCTCAGTAAGGAAAAAAAATGAAAGAATAATTCTTGAGATTTTTCCGCTACGAAATCTGTTTATTGGGCTTTTGAAGAAAAGAGTTAGGGATAGTTTCTTTCCTAAATATACTAAATAAAAAAATTTCCATTAATATGTAAAATGATTATTCCTTCAAAAATCTATTTTGGCGCAGATTAATGTGACCATATTAGCATAGTGGTCATGGCAACAGACTCACCGGCGGTGGTTATAATCAAGGTGTGTGTTTGAGACCTGATGCTTTTGAAGACTTATCGTGTAGCGGGGCTGATACGGGTTAAATCTTTCTAGGCTCAGTCCACCTAAGTGTGTGGTGTGGAAGTTTGGATAGGGTGCTCGGAACTCTGGTGTCTTCCTCGTCACTTGACCGAAGTTCAAATGTACAGGTACTTCGCCAATGACTCTGAAATTGCTTTCAGTGCGACGTTAATAAAAACAATTGCTATTACCCAGATAACTACGAATTGCAATACGATATTTTTAAAAATATTTTTGTTAAACATAAGATGAAGAAAATAGTTAAATATTTTGTCATAATTTATGCCCTTGAATAAATTTAATGATAAAATATAATCCAAAGTTTCATCCAAATACTATTTTTGTTGAAAATTGTCAATTTTTTTCAATATAATAAATCATCGTAATTTGAACGTAAAGATGCTTTGCGATTCAGTTTAAACTTCAGCAGAATTAAACGAAATTGTATTAAAAATGAATATTAAAAAAATATTTTTGCATGGTGCTTTTTAAAACATATTTAGTAATTCGTATACTTTATACTTCGTATTCGTATAATACTTTTTTTTTATAAAATTATGACAGTTAGGGTCAATTAACTGTGTCTGATATTGTAAAAGAAATTTACTTTTCTTTATATATTTTTTTTCATTCTTGAAATGATTGTCAAATATTTTTAACTCACTTCTTTAAAATAGCGAGTTCAGCTGCCTAAATCATCCAAGAAATTATACAATCTATCAGTCGATTTCACATTTTTGAAATACTTTACTTTGATTCAAAATTTTAAAATATTCATTATAAAGTATCACAATTGTTTAGATAAATATATCTGGTTATTTTCAAAACGCAATGGATGAAAAACATTAAACAAATTTCGAAAATTACTGTATTTTTTTTAAATATAGTGTGTTTATAATTATGATGAGGTTTTGAGATTGTCCGATACAATTCAAGATTTCGCAATCTATAAACAGGCTCATTGTTTGTTTGTACAACACAATTATATTATTTTATAATGCTATTTCATAAATCGGAACGTTTCCATATTTGTATGATAATAAATTACTGTTCCACAATGATAAGATTAAGAAATGAATGATGCATTTCTAATTTCTATTTTTGTGTATTACATATCTGACATTTAAATTTAGTTGTATTTTCTTCAAAACAAATAGAATATATACTTGGTAATTTTGGTAATATAATTTTTAAAATTACTTTATGTTATCGACATTAATATTCTTTAAAAAAAAGGAAATCAAAATCTGAAAAAAATAATTGATACTGTAATAAATAAGTAATAAAATACCTCTCAATGCTTTCAAACTTGGGAGATAACTTTTAATGTTTCAGAATAATAATAAAAATAATTGTTTTTAACTAGGTTTTTAATTATATTTATAGGAAAGGCAGCACTAATACTATAATTTTAATTTTTAAACTTAGTTATCACAACTAATGTACTCTTAAATAGATATAATTGCTTACCTAGGAAGCAGTTAAGCTGTTACGTGAGATGCAAGGAAGCTGTTACGTGAGATGCAGTTAAATATAACATTTCAAAAGAATTAATTATGTGAATTGCTATTCCAGAAGGATAATCTATTCAAATGAAAACTGAATAATTTTCTTTAGAAAAAATATTTGCATTATTTCTTATTTTAATTATTATTTTTTGAATGTAATACCTAGTACTTATTTTCAATAACATTATTATTAGTTTGAATTAAATTATTGAAAATGGATTAAAAGATAAATTAGATTTAACATCTGAGTAATAATTATCTTGAAAGGTAAGAAGGACATCATATCGCATAAAATAAAATTATTTATATCCATATAATTCTGGCTTGAAAATGTAAATATATGTTAACTAAACTGTAACTAGTTGGTCCATATTGGGAAATACCTTTAATTTGTTTATATTTTTTATCATTAAATATGATATAATTTTCTCTAATAATTAAAAAATAAATAATTATTTTTTTCATAAGAAATAAATTACAAATTGAGTAATTTTTAAAATATAATTTGAAATACCCTTATTAGAATATCTGTATCAATTTTACTCAACAGATCTTCATAGTCAAAGCTATGAATAGATCAAATTTCTTTGTTTTTAATGTACTCAAATATAACAAAAAATAACCTATTTTTAATTACATCAATGATTTTATTATTAAGATTATATAAAGTCTCACATATAAAATAATTTTTAATTATTTCTACTTTTCTAATATAAATATTAAATCCATTTTTTTCTCACAACAGGAAATGTAAAAATTACTTAATGAAATTTTGTAGCTTAAGAATATGTGGATATTTTATATCGTCAAACTTTATCAAAAAGATACAATAACGCCTTATAAAAATAATTATCAAAATGATATTTTTATAAAGAGTTATATTCTTTTCTTTTCTCTTTCTTTCACAATTATTAATTTCATTAAAAGCATTCTTTTTTCAAGATGCTTATTAATCCTTCTTAAATACTAAGGGTTGCGTAGTTAGGTGGCTGCTAGCAAAGATTTTGATACGCAATTGATCTTTTGAATGAATTTTTGAACCAATTAAAAAACTGTTACATTCAAAATAATACACATTCAACCAAAGAAATGTCAGAAAAAGATCTGCTAGCACACACATTAAACAAATTCTGATTCGGCATTGACTGAAAATTATGCAAAAAAATAAAAACACGCAAATAATTACGAATGTAGCATTCTTCACAGTACATGGAATAAATTTAGACTTTAAATGCGTTTCTAAACATTATGGGGGAAATGACAGATTTGTAAGTAATTAATGGAAAGCAATAAAATTCGATATGATTAATCTAGTTTAAACTATCAAAAATGCACACGCGTAAGACTAAATCTATCAACAATCAATTAAAACCTTCACATTCTCAGCAACGGGAGTCATCATACCTGTATCCATTTCAGCCAGCCTTTCAATTAAACACCCCGATCAATCAAGAGTCTAACGAAGTGAAAATATGAAATGCAGACTTTAGTATTAGAAATATACTCCCCCAAGATCAACATTCAAAACTCTCTTCTACCAGAAACGGCGTGCATAAAATTTGCATAAAGTATACGCCTCCATATTTCACGCGGCCGCTTCTGCTCGAGCGTCAGTTAGGGACGGACACAGATATTGAGTCCAAGGTATTGAATGAATGCTGAATTAATTTGGTGAAACTGAAATTGCTGCAGCCGCTTTCAATTGACTCTGTCTGTCGTGAGTTACCTGGGGGTTGACGGGGCGGCACGTCTGTTTAACGAATTCACCTGTACGTCAAACGTGCCAAAAGGGATGGAGGCGGTGATATAGGTTCACTGTTTAAAAGTTAATTTACGTATGACTGCCTGCTATAGAGAGGGTGTGGATTAAAGTCAAGCGTCTCTGAGTAGTTTGAGTGATGAAGCTTGTCGGTGGAGTTAATCTCACCGGTCGGGTCACTTTTCACCCTGACGGATACTTAATTTCATAGCTTGGGTTGGTCTTTTATGATTCTTTGATTTCTTTGCAACTGATTCAATTTGCATAAACTTATATTTTTGATTTTCAGACTTCCAATTTATCTTAAATGAACATTTTGTTAGTTTATTTCGTAAAGTATTTTACACTATTTTGAAAGTTTTGAATGATTATTAATTATTGAAATTATAAGCTCCAGATAAAGTGAAAATACGATCAAATAAAAAACTACTTGGTTAGTTAATATTATTGCCGAATATTTCCGACAATAAGTTAAATAAATTTTAAGATGTTAATATTGTGTGTGTGTCTATTTTTTTTTACTATTATATAAGTATTCTAGCATTTTATCTAACTTAACTCTTTATATGCGTTCAATAAGAACCACAATTCGCCAAAAATTGTTGAAAAGTATTCCATGGGTACAATTTATTTTGTATGAGTAATACATTAAAATATTTATAAGAATTAGCGAAATGATTTGAAAAAACCTTATGTATTTACTCATTAATTTTTAGTATTTCAAAAACTACAATTATTTCTCATTAATTATTTAGATAACTGGTTTCCAGAATAATCTTTTTCGTTTGCTGGTATTATAGCAAGAAAATACGTTAAAATGACAAAATTTTATTCTCTTCTTTTTTAATCTTTATTCAGATATTGATAATCTCTATTGAATACGTTCAATAATAAATGCATTCTACGAAATATTTCTGAATCTACCCATAAATTTACTGAATGGCGTTAATATATACGATTTACAAATTCAAATGCATTGTTAACTTCCGAATATACAAAATGACCCACAATTTTTAATTATGTATAATCCTGCAACGCTTATATGTTTTGTGATTTTTTTACAATGAATTTATATTTCTTTCAGTTATATTAGGAATAAATATATCGAATATTTTTCATTAAATCTTAGAAATTTTACATTTTAAGGCTCGCATGTGCATATTTTTTATAAGATATGTAATGTGCGTTTCAAAGTATATAGAAGTGTAGATGCAAGAAGTTTTTTACTCTAAATTATTTTGATGTAAAGTAAAATATGTGACACAATATGTATTTTTAAAATTATATATCTCAGGAAGCAATTATTAGATTCCCAAAAGGTTTGATAATAGTTAAGTATATCAAATATGATGTTCTATATGTTGTTATTAACATGTAATATTAACAACAACATGTATAGTTACAGATAAATTAAAAAATTAGTTTTCAGTAGCTTTTGTTCGAATAAACGTTTCTATAATGTTATATTTGAGATGGTCCTGGTAATTCTGAATAACCAACAGGAGACCAAGAACCCAAAGTTCTGGAACTACTTCAAGTTCCCAAACTACTCGACACTTATTTATTCCCAGACAAGGACGCTCCCATATCCAAGTTTCATTTTCTTGGGAAGTTAATTCCCTATATGTACCTCTGCGTTTTGTTTTCTGCACAACATTTGTCTACGGTCTGGTCCAAAAACGTCGAACTTACTTTCATGAAGAAAAATAAAAAAAATTCCAGATATATTCGCTTTCGTTTAAGTATTTATAGCGAATAATAACAGAAACTTCCGATTCCTTTTACATTTTCCCCTTGCAGCACAGACGGGGATACCTTGTTGCCCACAAGCGCTTCGAACTGTACCTCTAGGTATGCCTACTCCTCTTTTTTTTTTTAATTCTGTTGTGCGCTTAGAAGCACTTTTTTTCAGTGATCGGCCAAGAAATTGGTTGTTGACAGAGGAAAATAAAGATGTTCGTCTCGAAATTAGAATTAGAAATTTTTAAGTTGTGTCTGCAAAGCCTAAACGTCTGAATAATAAACTACACTAAAAACTGTGGTCTACAAATGAAAAATGAAATTTCAGTACATGTTTTACCATCATTGCAAAGGATTATGCTACATTTTCTTACAGAATATCAGGTTTATTTAGGCTTTCGATATATTTTGAAAATTATGTATGGTCTTACAAATTTAAATTCCATCATATTAACGTACATATGCCTGAAGATGAGTGATGTCACTTAAAGACAATAACTCACTGATGCAATCGTAGAACATAATAGCTTTCATTTGTTTCTGAGTGCGAATACTTTTCAATGTCTCAAAATCCCAAAGCTATAATTTTATGTTTTGTTAGCAATTATTATGTTATGAATTGTTAACAATTATTATGTTATGTTATGTTGTGTTATTATGTTAGTTAAAGCAATATTAACCTTCAGCTGGCTTAACTTGTCTCGGTAGTTCATGCTAATGTCATATTTATCAATATCATATATAGCTGCTGTTATTTGTGAGTGGTTTTTTCACAATTGACATTTATTACAAAATAATCACTTACCACATCACAAGTCATTTGAAGGATTTAAATATTGGATCAGATACACGGCTGCTTTTTTGTCTTTACTCGGAATTACGCTTTCCTTTATTTTGTAAATATCTATTAGAAACCAAAATAATATAAGTGTATATATTCCATTATCATTTTATATAATTAATTTTTTCTGAAATTTCAAAACCACTGTTATGGGTAGGTGTTATTAGTTAGCATTTTATAGAGATGCTTGAATATTTACATACACAAGCAGATAGGTGAGAATTTAAAAAAAAAAGACAAAAAAAGAAAAAAAAAATGAGAAATTTTGCTTATAGTACTGCATTACAGGGATAAGACGCCTCAGTAAATTTTAGACAGAAAGAAATACAAATGTAAACAAAGCCTATCAAATGAAGTCCAAGAGAGTTTTTCTAAACACATTTACAATGTATCTTCTTATGTCTTCAAATCTCGGGATTTTGATTATAAGTATTTGGAATCATTACTGATAAAGTTATTTAAAACTTCGGTGGGAACAGCTTAGTTTCCATAAAAATGAAACTAATATTTTCAACTTTATCTCTCTCGGGATAGCACTCCTTGGCGTAAAAAGTTCCCTGGGGCCGGAGGAGAATTAAAAAGAACTGTCGCACGGACCGGGGGGTTTGAGTAGCTAAGCCTAACTTTTGAAAAAAATCACAAAAAAAGTTTTTTGTTCTAATGTTATGATTTTTAGTGAAATATTAGATTGTTAGTTAAACAGTTACATGTTTTAAAATTAGCATTTTTAATAATTTTTTCTCTTTAATTTACAGAAAAATCTATATAAGAGGTACTTACTTTGAGAAATTTTTTTCAGAAGTTCTATTGGAGTTAATCCGAAATTTTATATACAAAGACATCAATAAACTTTAAAATTAATAAAAGCGATATACCATATAGACTATTTACAAGAAGTAAGAAAACTTAATGTGAAGACCGAGTTTGGTAATTCTCGAAGCTCGGAGAAACGCAAAGTCCTGTTTTATCCGTCTCTGACAAAATACCCAAATCAGAATCACTAGAAATATTCCAATAAAACCTTTTAGAAAATTAATCACACTCTCATAATTAATTGGATCATCGAAAATTTGAGTAATTTCTTCTGATAAAGAACGCTTTCATGCAATTACAAACAGGAGTCAAGGCTTTCCGAAATAATAATAATAAAATAATAGAATAAAGTAAAATGCATCCAAAAGCAACGCAAAATCAAACAGTATTGACGCTTTAGCTCTAAAAAGAAAGAAATAAAAATACATAGAAAAACCCAATAAAAAACATTCGGTGAAAAACCAGAAACACAATTGTACATCACATGGAAGTTTAAAGAGCCGAGTTCATTTTGTTTACATTACGCTTTCTTTCTTTCCCCACAACAGCTGGTGAGCAAAATACTGAATTATAACAGTCTGTGATTAAACTGAAGGTCAAGATCTTAAAACATTATTCAGCTCAAAAGTAATAGAAACAGGGTGCCATCTAGAGATATTTAGAAAACGTTCCACCATAGAACGCAAATATGCATCGATCAGCCCCCCCCTGAGTTAATTCTCAAGTGATGCATTATTGGTAAGTTCGGCCGTGAACGCCGATCGCGAGTGATGCATATATGGTACGTTCGTCCCGAAAGGGTTATACTAAGAAATTTGTTGGCAGACATAAATTTATCATTATGAAAAATGGAGTTGTAATATTTTAAAAAAAATGTTTAATCTAAGAATATTAAAAATAAGATAGGTTAGACATGTTTCAGTATATTATGGAATGGAGTTAACTGATAGTTATACTTACACTAATATACTAAGTCAATCAAGATATTTCAAATTTTGTTCAAATATTGGCAAAATATTAGTTAAAATACTTCGAATAACAGTTTATTTTATGCTTTTATACATAATTTGTTTCTTGAAAAACTGATAAGCCATTACTTAATTCAAAAATTTAACATTCAATGTAATACAAAATTATAATATAATATAATCAAGATATTAATTTTATTGTATTATTATTCATATATTAATATATATATATACAATTTCTTATAAATTTGATTGAGTAAATCAGTCTTAATATTTAACTAAAACAATCTCAGAATTATTTGTCAAATGTATATTAAAGCACACAAATAGAAATATTTGAAAAGAAAATTTTAATAGAGCATAGAAACTCTCCGTAAAAGAGAATTTTTATTAATTTTAATATTGATAAAATATTAATTATTAATATTGACAAACACATTTTCATATGGATATTTCATTAAAACATTTGCAATAAATATTATAATCAATTATGTCAAATCAAATTCATTTTATTTGCACTTTACACAAAAGGATTTATTACATAAATTAACATCTACTGAGAATTCATCTATCATTTTCTTTTTAAAAACAAATATCAAAACTGCAATAAAATAATGTGAATATGTGTGTTTGGTATTTTGAATAATATTAAGTATTATCAGAGTTTTTATTACGAGGTTTAAAAAAATAAGATGGTTTCGAGTTTTGTATAATTAGTTTGAAAACTTATTTCTTACTGTATAATTTTGAAGTTTATGTATATTTAGTCTGAAACCTAATTAGCTTGTTTCAGTTTTTGTTTAAATTTATTCAACATTCTATCACGAATTATAAATAAATTTTCAATTACTTCTAAAATCGTCAACCAAACACTGTTCCTGTAAATATTTTTATTCTTAATTCTAACATAATGCCAAAAGCCGAAAAGAAATCTATTTTATGCTGATATTTATTTATTTAAATTCGACACTTTTCTATAAAGTAACTATGCAAAAATATTTTTCAAAAAAGATTAGATTTAAAATAAATAAAAAGGTAATTGAACACCATTGATTTTTTTAATGATATTTACCATTCGCACAAAAATTGAGTTTCTAAACAAGCGAAAGATGAAAACATGAATTACAATTACTATTTATTTTATTTGGGTGATGGAATAATTGAAAATAGACATTAGAGGGATATTTTTTGTGCATTTGATTAAAATTGTATGTAATGCAGGAATATAATAAAACATATCTGAAGAATGAAGACTATTTTTATTTTTACATCTTTTATTGGAATTAAATTATTAAGTTTTGTACAATCAGTTTGATAAATAACGAAAAGTTCAAGTACCAAATAGGAATTTCATATGAAATGATATCTTTCACACTCATACTTTCTCAATCATCTTTATCATAAAATGATTCCAAATTTGAGAAAAAAAATCTTTCTAGGAATTCTTTCTTTCCAAGAATTAGACAAGTTGATAAAAATTATCTGTACGTAAGTTTTTCGCATATCTTACACAATGCATACGTACAACATATATCTTTTGCATCAAAAAAGACATAAATTTGCAGTCATTTCTTATTCCTCCAGATGTTGGGTGCATATTTCGGTAATTTGTAAATTTGCTGAAATATATTTTGTATAAAATTATGAAGTTTTGCTGCTGAAGTCAACAGATTCAAAATCTCTTACATAAAAAAGAAACAAGAAGCGCAAATAATTTTCTTCATTTAATGTATGAACAATTTGCTAATGACAAAACCCTTTTGAAAATATCGCATGTTATATGGTTCATTTTTATTCTTTCGAACTCATTCAATATTCTCAGGTATTGACACTGTATAATAAACGCGTTAAAAACTTCAAACATAGCGTCCTTTATTTATGCCCTCACATATTTTTAAGTCATTTAGATTACATTTTCCCCTAATATATACCGAATTCAAAATAGAAATGCTTATGATATTATAAATAGTTTCAAACAAAAGGTAAAAGACGAAATGTAATTTTAAAAAAAATTAAAATAGTTTTGGAAATGATTATAGTGTTTTTAAATAATTTATATATCATTTATGAAAACAATTTACTTTGCTGTCATTAGTAGAAGTACTTGATTACATCAGTTCTATTCGACACTCTTCATTATACATCATTTACGCTTAACGATTTCATATGAACGATGATTTAAAATATATTCTCCGGACAAAAAGTATTTTAAGTATCCGCAACACTCATCAAACGTTTATTTTCAGACTTGAAGCATGTTTTTCAAAGAACTCAGTTGGCAAAAGAAAAACGTTCTATTCCCGCAATTATTTTTATCTTTCTTGTTTTCGGCTATGTCGTTAATTTACTCACATCAACTTCCAATAAAACCATCATTCTTTTCAAAAACTACTTTGTAAGGATGAGAAAAGAAAGGGAAAAAAGTATCAGTGTCAGGAAAGAAAAGTTGATCAGCCCAATTCTACCAAAAAAGCCGGTTAATACTTTTCCTTAGAAATGTTTCTTATTTTTTTCCATTCTTTGAAAGGATTTTTCTCTCAACCACACCAACGATTTCTTTTCCCTATAATCATACAGAACTTATTTTTACAATCGTTAATTTTCTTCTTAGTCACGCAGTTAACGGATGTAAAATAATAACAATAGTTTCCGAAAGAAAAGGAGAGCTGTATAATAATGTAACATAAGAGCAAAAATGCATACATTGATATATTTTACAACAATAACTCATTGTTAAGATTTATAAGTAGAAGAAATTATGAAATATTCGAAATTTGATTAAGTTTTGTTTTTGGTTCTTTTTGAGTAGTTCGAAAATCATTTTGAAATGTTTGGTTCATATCCCACACTATTCCCATCCCACAATGTATGGCATTGTACGAGAGGGGCTTAAAAAGTACTTGAATTTGAAGACGGATGGCATCAATAAGGTAGATGGTTATTATTATCAGATATTTCCATCAGTTAAACGGAGCCTAAGCAAATTTGACATTAATTCATAAGTTAGTATAATTTATAGTCATTTGCTCATTTGCTGTCAAATCAAAATTTGATCGCAGTCCCTTCGAAGTGTCGGCATCATTTTGGGTGGAGTGGTCATCGATGCGTTGATGATAAATAAAATTACTTTTTATACATCCGAAATCAAGAAATAATCAAAACATTGGTTTGCATCCGGTGAATCTGCTCCATAGAATAGAAGGATGATCTTATCAGCAGGAAAAACTATGACAAAGAATTTTTGAGGGGCGAAAGGCATCATGATCACGAATACGAGTAACTGAGACTAAGCAATCTGTCTAAGTCAGGATACTTACTAAAAACCAACAATTTCCGAATCTACAAGAACCACCTGTTGGAATTTCTAAAGGCTTATTGAAGGAACTCTATTCTGAAGAATTCTCTTTAATTATTTTCTGAAGGCATTGATTACTGGTAAAAAATCTTTACTTTTACATCTAATGTTGTCTTAGAAGCAATATGATTGCTATTGGAGAAGCTCGATCAAGTAACACCTGTGATGGAACTACCTATCCAAACTTCCACGTCACGCCTGTAGGAGAATTTCGAAATTTAATTAAGCTTTAGATTCAATCTGTATCAACCTGCTGCATGACCTGTCATTAGTGACATAACGACTCGAACCCTTGACCCTTTTTAACAATGGCTGAATGCAAGCTCACTACCAAACCACTAGGCAACTCTGTCTACAACTGTATACCTAAATGTATGTAAAATGCAATTAACTTTTTGAAATCAAGAATTTACTTGACAATGTCTTTGAGATGAAATGTTAACATATATGTTGATAATAGTTTATTATTATCATATTATTTATTTTTTCTTTTACTTTCTTTTCCAGTAATTCACATTTGATAGGGAATAATAGACTGGATTTCAATTAGTTTATTATTTATATTACAGAAACCACGTTGAAATTTTAATTGAATCACGATTTAATGGCCTGGACTTTGCAAAGATGATCGTATGGAGTAAGGAAATATATTTGGAATGTTAATAAATTTCAAAATGGTGTGATAGTCAAGAGATGTGAGATTCGAGTGCTATTTTAAGAGACATGAACTTGGTTGCCTAGTGGTTATGCTTTCGAACTCGCGGTTGTCGTTGTTTCGGGGAGTCGGGTGTTCCAGTACAAATACTACTAAAAAGGCGTCGTAGATGGAGGCCGATGCACATTAAATCTAACCGGGTATAAATTCTTTCCACTGACGCGGTCTGGAAGTTTGGAGACTCAGGTGTCAGATCAGGTGTCTTTTTCGTTATTAGATTGTTGCTCATAATTACGAGATCAGTATCCAATACCCATATCGCTTCTCAGAGCTCCGTTATCAAACAATCACTTGTGTTGCTTCTATTTTCACAAAATATAACTAAACAAATTCGAGTATTTTTACCGGAATAATTCTAGTCAAATTAATTTAGGTCTGCGTTAAACACATGGACGATTAACTTCCAAATTCTTGAATCTTGATTTGAAGATTATTGATTAGTTTTAATCGCATAAGACAACTACCTAAAAAATCTATTCATTTACAAGTATCTAAGTGTATTATATATATACCACGTATCATGTATAGCATGGAAAAATATAGCTAAAGAATATAAAATTAAGATATTTTTTTAAAAAAAAAACATTCTAAGAAATTTTAAAGAAACTTTTGTCGAAATGTTTTGAAAATAAATTAGTCATTTCAGCGCAGCTTATTTGAATTATATTCAGGCTGATTTGTAGACTCTAATTATATGAATAAGTTTTATATATGGATAGTCTAAGATTCTAGGTGTGAATATATTGACACAAGATATATCAGAAGCGAGGAAGAAATGTATGAATATATATATATATATATATATATATATAGATTTACTTACAAATACTTTTTGGTGAAACATTATTCATAATGTTTAGTATTATTCATTATTCATTAGTCTATTGGCAAGATTTTGAGGAAAATGTTTGAGCAATACCAGACCACCTAAAATAAAGAATAAAAAAAAAATTGAAGCTGCTTCCTCGAAAGTGAAATAATTATTTGTATATGTACTTAAATTTTTATTATATATATAATATTTTTCTTACTGAAATATGTTTTTTCAAAATTATTGATTTGGAACACATCTGATTAAATACGGAAACAAGTACATTCGTTTAGTTTTGATTATAAAAATATTTTCATATTAATTTGCAAAATGATATATGTTCTGAATAAGTTGAATATTTTAATAAATTAATTCCTAATTAAATTTCTCACCAATTTGCTAATTCTTTTTCAGCTATACTTTCTTTATTATATAAAATTATCATTTATGATTCATGCATAAAACGTTGAACATTCTACCATTTCCATGCAGTTGAGTACAGAATATTCTTAAAAAGGTTATTGAGAAAATTGAAAAAGTAATTTGTTTTAATGTCGATCTGCCTTATTCTTTTCGTAGCTTATAAAATGCTTATAAATCAATACTAAACATCTTATTTATGATTATTGATTCATCAAAGAGAATCATTTAAACTTTTGATATCTGCCTCAATTCAGTTATTCAATCGAAAGCTTCTCTGATCCATCAATTATCGTCAATCGAAATATCCTATGGCTGGACAGTTCAGCAGGGCAATCCGTTTCTACTACTTCTATCCTATCTTCTTCCCAAGTAGTAATAAGTCCCTGGTAAATGCACTTTCTACTGACGCTTGAGAAGTAAGCGTTACCATAAATTCACATAAAATGGGGTTTCAGCCCCTGCGGGAGAGCTCCAACATGAAGAGGGAGGATGCTTCTTTTCGGGAAATCACCCCGAACTACGTAATAGCTGACACTCCTCTCTCGATTGTAGAAGATTATATTTCGGGTTTCCGACAATGATGCGGTCTATCAAAGGAGATTATATTATACTACCTAGATTATCTCGCAAAAGTCTTAATACATGTTTGCTTACTAGAACAATATATTGTATGTGTATGCTTTATTTTAAAGAGATAAATGTCTTCTAGTATCATCCAGAGAAAGATAGTTATTGATCACATTGCGGGATTATCAAGTATTTCTAGATTATCTATTTTTCAGAAAATGATTACCTTGACCATTTGATCAATTAAACAAAACCAAAGTTCGAAAACACACAGATGTTTTTTCCCCTTATTTATTTGAGCATTCACACAGAAGAGATGAGAACTGCAGGCCAAATGATATCATACTGTATAAGGACATGATCCTGCCTGATGGAGGTGTTAATGGTAGCAAAGTGGTCATGAAAGCGAATTCATAAACGGGGTTGTATCCTTCGAATCATGGTGTCGAAACCAGATTCAACTAAGTATCAATTGAGTAGTGGGTCTGATGTATATTAAATACTTTGCGATGAAAGTCTGTAGATTTGGTAAGTGTGTAGGCTAAGGAGAGATGGCATCGCAGGTGTTGTCTTAGATATAAGACCTGGGTCAAAATTACGAGAATCATCACCAATATCCCTGGAGTTGTTTTATACGCAACACTTGTAAACATGCTGTCATTGAATCACAATAGAAGTATGATGAAATCAGCGTTCAAATCCAAGATTTAATAAATCCTGAGTTGAGTCAAGTTTTTTTTTTTGCATTAAATTCGCACTAGAAACCAAGAATGGTTATTCGCGGAAGTCCTCAAAATTTTGAACCAGGTTTAACTAACGAGAATGACATCTGAACTGAAATTCACACATCTCCTAGATTCCATATCTCGCCTCAATGCGGACTTGAGCTTCAACATATATAATGTGTAACAGCTCATCTACACGGTGGATCCTTAATTGAATGAATTAATCGCATGATACAAGTGAAAAACAGTAGACAAGGAGCATGCAACGATGATCTCTGGATCACTGCTTCCAGCATGAACCTATGCGATTCTTCAACAAAAATGCGATGATAGATTTTATTGAAAATGATGTCAAAAAGATACAATTTTCTGTATTTCAACTAAAGACATGGATTCTTTCAAATCTAGAGTTATATTTTACATGAATCGGTGTGATTAAAGCGAGAAAAATAAGTGCTTAATGATTCTTATGAGAATTTATATTTTGAATGTTTCATCTGGAAAAAACAGGATATCAACTCATAGCCATTGGGTATAGAGAAAAGTTTGTCTTTTCATCCAATAAACCTGGAAAAAGAAAAATTCTTATAAATTCAATAAATATGTTTATAGAAATTCTCATATATTCATATCCAGCACGGAGCAAGCAATAACAAGAGAAATGAACCCAGTTTATGTTTTTTGGTTTGATTTTATTAATGTCGTACTAGAAACAAAACGGGGCTATTGGCTATGGACCTCGTAATTTTTAACCTTGGTCAAATGTCGAGGACCACCACTGAGTAGGCACCCCCATCTGCTAACTTCGACACCACGCCAAAGGGAGGAATTTGGCCCCCAGAAGATTTAACGTGCAATAGCTCCATCTACAAGGAGGGTCTAAAGTGATACCAAACTAGGAATTCCGGAATCAACGAAAACCACCACCTATGAGTCTGCGACCATGACCAGTATGGCACCGCGGCCGCTTAATGAACCCAGAGTGATAGTGCACATATTACTAGATTCTAGAAAATGAACTCTCAGTCGCATATATATATATATAAATAAATAAAGAGATAGAGAGAGACGTGTGTGTTTATTATAGAAACAAAACACTAAATGGAATTCTCTAAGTTTACAAAGATTATTTACACATAACTTTTTACACTATATAAAAGATTTTTTGGCATATTTTTGACGCCAAAAAATAAAAAACACAAGACATTACTTTACCAAATAAATGATGAAGAGTAAGTAAGTGAAATGTAACAGAAAAATTAACAAGTGGAACATACATTATGTAGAAATACAACTCCAGGTATGGATAAAAATAAAAATAAATGAGACAAATAAACTTTAAAAGTACATAATATCAGATAAATTCTGAACCCGGCTTAAGACAGAATTAAAAGTTTATACTTGTAACACTGACTCAACACATTTACCTACAGACAAATGTTATTATATAGATATTAATGTGTTTCAAAATCATAATACCAGATAACACTATAAGACACCGTATATATATATATATATATATATATATATATATATACAAAACAAATTACAAAAAAATTGATTACAAAAAAATCAATTTGGCTATGTTTATTTACTTCGTTCAGAAGAAAGTTTCTCATTTATAAAATAATTTTTTTTCACAACTTAATTTAATTTAAAGTAGATAAATATTATGGATACCTAAAACTAAAGTTTAAATCTAGGAGTATATCCATTGGATTTAAGCGATTTATGTCGTTATGAGTTATTACCAGGTAATCAATTTAATTTTTGAATTTTATAGCAAATTATACTAATTTCATTAAACAAATTCATTTGAATTACGTCTTTGCCTTTTCGTAATACTATTAATTTCATTATGTAATTTTAAATAAAAAGTAAATTACATATTAAATTTAAATTGAGAGTATTCAAATGATTTTAAATTCCAAATAAATTCTTAAATTTATGGAATTTTTTAATCTGGTTAATAATGAAACAAAAGTGAAAGTAATTTTAAAATTGTAAATTTATTAGAAATATCTTTCTTTGAATTTTTCTATTGCAAAATTTGATAAGTGAATATTATAAAAAGTGTTCACAATTATAGATGTTATTACAAGAAAGAAATAATCTGATTCAAATGAACTTATTGTCTTATAAAATAAAATAAGTTAACGATACAATTAAGACATAAAATGTGCAATGGAATCAAAAATATATACAATAATTGTAATAAATCAATTTTAGTTTAGAATCAACTCAATAATATTTGAAAATAATGTAATGGCTAATTTCATACGAAATCGAAACTTAAATTTCTTGAATCGAATATTAAATTCAAACAAGGACACATTTTATGATCCTGTCAAATATATTTTCATTTGACTTTTCAATTCCACATTTATTTACTATTTTTCATTTATATCTTCACTTATTACTAGAATCCTCCATATTTTATTAACCATTTTTCCTTTTCCTAGACATTGTTTCCTTTTCTTTATTTTACATTCATGCAACACTTTCTTTCTGAAAGATGAAAATAAAAAATAGCTATAGATATAAGAATTCTTTGTATACATAAAATTTGTTTTATTTGCAACATAAAAAATATTTTTAATACATGAAATATAATACCAGCAACGTATGAAATAAAATATAATATCTGCTATGCACTTTGCAAATAAAAGAACTAAAAACTGTACATTTATAAAACTTCAGCAAATTATTATTTCAAAAAAATATTGAGACATTTTTCTCAATATAACATATGGATCAAAGAAATGTATTAAAATATAAATTGCAACTCATTTTCATTTTATTTATTTACATTGGTTATAAGGCTTATTTTGTAAAATTTTAAGAGATTTTTGTAAGAGACCCAAAATGTAATTTTATATATATATATGTATAAAATCACATTTTGGGTCTCTTTATGATGATGCTAATAGCTGTAAAACATGTTTCAAAAGAAAGTATCCGTATACAAGATGAGGCTATTAAATAATGAGACTGACTGACTTTTCAAGACATTTTATTTTCATCTCCCATATATTTATTTAATATGAACTTCAATATACACCCCTCCTCTATCTTAACAATGCTCCATGCTAAACTTCCATCGTTCGAAGTACTGTTGGAAGTCATCTTCTGTTAGCTCCTTCAAGACGCATGGCACTTTCTCTTTCAACCGATTCCAGTTTTGCCCTTTTCAGTGCTGCTTTAACCTTTAATTTTGTTACTTTTAATGAGGTATCGTCCTCGTCATTTGATCAATGTTCAAAAGTACAAGGTCCGTCACCAATAGCCCTCGTGTTTCTTCTAGTGCGACGTTAATAAAAAGCTAAAAAGCTAAAGCTAAACTAAACTGTTATTTTTAAATATATCGGAGGATCATGTAGCAATATAGGACGGAGGGTCTAACGCTGAGATGCTGTTCTTGCCTTAGAATTCTCTTATCATAAAATGCGGGATGAATTGTGCTTCCACAATTCAAGTCATATTTTTTCTTATTTTGTTTCACGCAGTTTAGGAAGAACTTAAAGATTGTAATGTTGATTAATAATTTAACCTTCAAGAACCCAATGAAGGTACAAAATATCACGAACATCGAAACGAACAATCACCCTTGCATTGAATCTTGATTTGCTCATTCGAACCTCTTTTGGTCTCGGTGAAGATGAGCTATTCCAGTGCATGGAGTAGCACTTCGTTTCAGGGTCATAAGTTAAAACCAATGATTTCGTCACACGTTGCTATCCTTTTCAATAAGTTTGGGTCACTTTCAATGGTATTCAAAATGTCAATGTAACAATTTTCCTAGCTTCTTGTTATTCACAAGTAAGAATTTTAGGAAGCATTTTAGCTCACACATTGTGCATGTAAAAATTGTAGTATAAAATTTGCCGTACGTATTCTTTATCAATTTCTGTATTCTCAGCAGCAATCACACGAATAATTAGCAGGCGGTAAGATCGAACCAGATTACTGATTTTTTTAAATATTTCATCCATTTCTAAAGTGAAAAGACAAGACAGACATCAATCCTCTTCAACGTCTTCTCGACCACCTCGAAAACTCTTAAACTACTCAAAACATGAGCAAGCTATAAACATTCATTACTATACACAGTTTTCAATGTATTATAAGTTTCAGTAGCAGTTTTTCCAAGTTTCATGTGAATTTTCACAACAATTTATTGCTCTCTAGTTTAAATTAATGTTTTTCCATCTAAACGATAAAAAATATAACTATAATGTGAACGAAGGTGACGGCTATACGGATTTGCTTAAAAAAGTGAGAGGCACTGCATTCGAAAGAGAAATTTTCACGCTAATCAGTTATGAGTTGCCCGCGTTTGGAGTAGGAATAATTCTTATGTAACAGCGTCAGTATCGTTACTTAATATCCACTCCTCGCATAACATATGCTTTTGACTACATGGAATTAAAAAAACATTGTATATGAAATCTTTGAAATATGGAGTATTTATTTCTAATTTGATGTAAATGAATGTCCAAAATAAGTATTATTTTATCTAAGTACAAGGAGCTGAATTCAAAGTTACTAATATCAGAGAAGAATGAATGTAAAATTTCAAAAAAAAATTTAAATCATTTGAAAAATCAAGCACTGATATTTATAAATAAAAATATAAAAATGAATAGCACAAATATTTAATTCCAATTTTAAATCATGTTGTTTATCGAAAGATCAAATAAAATTGATTACATAAACATTGCAATTAAACACTTAAATTATTTTTATAGACAATTTTACATTTAATTCATGAAAATGAGTTATGTATAATCATCTCACAATTAATAATACTTTAAATTATTTAATATATGCTATATATAAGATATGTTTCATCTCAAAATCTGAAATTCATGAAAAATGCAGAATAAATATTTAATCCTCTATGAAAAATTATATGAAGAAAAACTAATATGTTTAATTAGTTCTAAAATGCTTTTGTATTGATGGAATTTGAAAAATAAAAAAGAAAATAACACTCG
Source organism: Nephila pilipes (assembly GCA_019974015.1). Classification (NCBI taxonomy): domain Eukaryota; kingdom Metazoa; phylum Arthropoda; class Arachnida; order Araneae; family Nephilidae; genus Nephila; species Nephila pilipes. Next base: position 265,543 of record BMAW01082138.1, on the reverse strand, counting down.
TGATCCATTTTGATCGTTTCAGAATCAAAATGGATCACGATGGTTATTTTCTTTTTTTCAAATTCCAGCCATATATATATAAATCAAAAATTTTACTATTAAACAAGTACCACATTTAAATTAATATAACTATGAATCAAACGTAATTTAAAATAAGAATAATAAATATTTTACAAAATGGACTTCAATGCAAATGATTCGCTATGCATATTTTATAAATGCAAAATATTTATTATTAAAAGGCAATTATAATGCAAATTGTAATCATTGCGAAAACTCCCTTCACCATTGATGTTGTTTCTGTGTATTATGGTTCATTTTATATCCATATTGTGAATTTCATACGAAATACCTTTAATACTCTACTCATTTGTAAATAATTTCAATTCCAGATATTTTTATCTATTTGTCTGCACTAAGAATAATGCAGTCATGAAAAGAACAACACCATAATCCCAAATATTATTTTTACTCTTCGTTTGCAGTTATGTCGTTAATTTACTCACATCATCTTCAATAAAACCATTATTCTTTTCAAAAACTGGTTTTTAATAAAAAAAAAAATAAATGAAGGGATAGAAGAAAAAAATAACGATGTCAGAAAATAAAAAAAAAATCACATCCAGTTCTACCAAGAAAGCCGATTAGTTCTCTCTTTCCCTTTCTTTCCAGACATTTCCATTTTTTCATCGACTTTTTTTTTCCATCTGCTATTTATTTTACGAAATTGAGTTTTCTTATTTTTACTTCTTCATATAACATGTATAAAATAATGAATAAATTTTAATCTGGTCTATTTAAATATAGGTAAGCCACATCAGTGAAAGAGCTAAAAGTCAAAAAGAAAAATGACTTGACATTACTTTGCGCAGTTATCATTTATGGCATTAAAACTGAAAAAAAAATCATGCAATATTAAAGTTTTTAAAAGAATAATTTATGAAGTAGAAACATAATTACGAGCTACAAAACCCAAATAATTTTTCGAAAAGAAATATTATATATATATATATGCGCGTGTGTGTTTGCGTGTGTGCGAGTACAATTTGTTGACACGAACTACAAAACATTTTTTTGATCATGTGCCGTTCTTACACGCTTAATATGTATCGTTATTTCTCTTAGAAAAAAATAAATTTAGGGAGAAAAAACTTTCTATGGAATGATTTAATGATATCTATTCATCTGAATACATGAATGTTATTCCAAATTATGACGAAACCTTTTAGTAAGTTTTACTTTTAATATCTTTAACTCAAACATGCCACATCATAAATGTTTCTTAGTTTCATAAAGACTCTACTGATGTAGAAGACTTGACGGAAAAGTATATTTCAGATTGTCCCTAAAGAATTCAAAAATATCAACTGGAGCAAAAGCATACCTCATCATCCTTTCGAGCATAAAGTTACACAGTGTAAACAAACATTGGAACATAAATATAATCAGGTAAACTATCTTTTCATGATCTCTGTAATTTTCAGCATTCAAAAAGCACCCATATCTCCCTTGGGAGAAATTACCTTGAAATAGTGGAGTTCAATTGTTATTCTTTCTGATAGCTCCAAGTAAAAACACAGGATAAATGTATATATATATATATATATATATATATATATAGCTTCTGTATAAATTTCCCTTATCCCAATATAAACAAGTGGAAAGAATTGATTTTTATCCATATCCTTTGATGTTAAGTTGATGCCATTTTATTTTCGTCGGAAATGCTGGGGTATTAAATGTCTATGATGTATGACGTAATATGCTTTATTTTCCCTTTATTCCATCTTCTATGAGAGCAACCGATATACATATATACATATGAAGAAATTTCATCCAATCACTATGTAAATAAAAGTTTATTATCCTTTGTATGATAATTATAAATTATTTTTTTTTGAAAAAAAAATGTTTGTTTGTTTTTATTCTATCTACAAAATTAAATAATGGTTATATATTTTCTTATTACAAAAATCAATTTTTTTCGGTATCAATGCAACCATTCCGTTAATAAATTACCATATTTGAAGTGAAGAGTTACAAATTTGTTAGCCTGTTGGATATTTAGAAAATATAATCAAAAATTAATTGGAATATATTTCAATTCAATTTGAATCCTTTTATTAATAATATGTGAGACAAAATTCCTAAAAATAAAGGGAATAAAATTGTTCATAAATAATGAGGTAATTAATGAAGGATTATTCTGTAGCTAAAACTATTCAGTTTTAAATGCTTTATATTTTGCGCGATGAAATTTTTGTAACATTTCTTATAATCAATACGTATAAAGCATTTATTTTTAACCTACCTATGTTTTTTAAATAACGAAATATAATACAAAATTTTAAGTAACTTAGTAAAAATTATGAGCTGAGCAATTAAAAATAATCGTTATGTTCTAAAAATATGTAAGACTATGTTTTTTTTTATTGAAAATTATTAAAAACTGTGCCCTGTAATTAGAAGAAAAATGCAGCTCACTTCAGTCTCATTCGTTCTTGTATAAGCAACTTGGATAAACATGTGAGCTTTCAGAAGGAAGTGAGAATGATAAAATAGAAAAAAAACATTGTTAAAAGTAGAAAAAACAATGTAATGTAAAGCTCACAAGCGTTTATAAAGCATCCACATTCAATCAAAAAAATGTCAGGTGTTATCTATATTTGATAATTAAGTCTTCTTTAAATACATTAAGGTTAGGTTGGATGCTTTTCTGTTTCATGTTTAAAGGATACTAAGTAATATACAAAATATGAGTAATGTAGAATAAATTAAGTGAGAGGCCAGCATATTCCATAAATTATTATTTCAAAATATACTTTTAGAAGTACTACTGAATATAATTCGAAATTTAAATTTTCTGTAAGATACAGTTATTAGATTGCGTGTAAAATATATATCTTCTTTTTTTATTTTCAATAATGAAATTTTTTCGAATTATTTTCATATGTCAAACAGTAAATTTAACGTTTTGAGAAACATGAATTTTTTATTTAAAATCCAATAAATATAAAAAAAGAGTAACATAATACTATTTTCTGAATGGTTACACATGTTTATGTTACTTCTTTCTTTAATAAACGTTAAATTCCTCCCCATTCATATAAGAACACTTTAAAAAAAGCATTTTACTTGAACTCAAATCCAACAACTTGATCAGTACTTCTGTTATTAAAAAAGTAAAAAAAATAAAGTAATTTTATATATTGTTGAAGAAGCAAAATTTTTACAATTACAAGCTGATATTCATAACTCTAAAAACTATAGACATTAATGATCACAATTTTTTCAAACTTAAGAGTACATTGTTTTTGGCATAGAACAAATAAATAAAAGTATGATATTTTGAAATGAAGTAACAAGATTTGATTTCAATGAAATAATTTCTCATTTAAATTTAAAGAAACAAATAAAGTGCATAAATGATTTCATCAATTGTATATAGGAACCATTGCATTATTTATCAAATTATTTTTAAAAGGGTCTGAAATCTTATCATCAGCAAGCCATAAAAAAGACGACATATTCAAAAAGGTAAAAAGAAACTAATTTTACTTCCTGATGGAAAGATAGTACATTTCAAAGAAGGAGAGACATTAACTAGGTGCCATTGTATGCCTATACTGCTAGTTTTTTCCCCTACTAAGCCATTGATAATGGGAAAAAGTATATATATATATATATATATATATATATATATATATATATATATAATATACAGTCATGGACAAAAAAAGAAGCACACCAAGGAGGAGGAGTCAAAATGAAACGAAATTTTATACACGTAATGACTATTTTGACATAAGTAAATAACTAGAAAATCAAAGAAAAATGATCATTTATTTCAGAGAAAAATGCTAATGATTAGTGTTGCAATTTTGTTTGAATTAATTGTTGAAATTTGTTTATTTAAATGGTCCATCGTAGTGGGTTGAGTAAATTTTAATCATTTATAGTAGTAACGGCAGCGATTTGCAGTTAGTAGTCCAAACGCTACAGGATATTCAGTTGTCGGAATTGTTACTAAAGTAAATGATTTCTTAAATTTAATTTTATCACTTTGGTTCCAAAAGAAACTCTAATTTCTACTGCTAATGTGATAAAATGTGCTGCAACCATACAGCGAATACGGCGGTCTTTTCTCTAAGTAGCGATGCATGTGCAATCGGACACCGATGTTTCTGGGACATAACGATTCCTTAACCAATGTTGGCAAAAATCATGCACTCTGAATACATCCCTGCAAAGTCTTTCTACAATGTTACGAAAAAAATCTCGTTCTCGCTGCCTTAATACATAATCTCGTTCAAACTCGGCAAATTTGCATATACAACTTTCTTAACTTTTCAAGGGAATTATTACTCAAATCTAACAAAATAACCAACATTCATAAAGTTTGTATTCCATATTTCACAAAATTACTATTTCCATGCAAACAGCGGTAGTACTAGCACCATTCTTCGTAAGGTGCGAATTATAAATATAAGTCATCTTTCAGACATGCAAACACGGCTCTCAAATATTGTTTATCTAGAACAATACATTCTTGGTATTGAGAATTTATTTTCCATTACATTGTACTAAAAAGTCATATATAATATTTTTTATTCTTTGTCCAATTTAAAAATTGAATGAATATAATCTAAGATTAGATACAATTGAAAAATATTTTTACTTTTACTCACAGAAATCAACAATTTTTTCATGATTTTGGACCAATTATTTGAAATTTGGATATATTTAAAACATTTAACATAGTAATTATAGAATTTATGTAGTAATCCATCATTCCTACAGATATTTTTGAATAACTGATAAGGTATATATTCTTCCTTTATTTACTTATAGAGTTTAGTCTAATCTTATTTACTTTTACTGTTTACATTCCAATTTTATTTACTTTTACTATTTACATTCCAATCTTATTTACTTTTACTGTTAAGTATTCCAATATAAGAGTAACTTTAAATATATTAAGTTTCTTTAAAAATTAAGCAATTAACTAAGAGATTATTTTAAAATCCACAATTTAGAACAATAAATAAATATTAAGAAATTAAAAAGTTGTATACAAAGTTTTGCAAATGCTTTCTATACAAAGATTATATACAAAGTTTTGCAAATACTTTCTATACAAAGATTTAACCATTAAAAGTTCTATACAAAAATTTAACCTTCCATGTTGCGTCTATTCTATAATTATTATTAAACTACTCATTTAAATTTAACAATTAAAGTAAACGATGAAATATAAAGAAATGAGCAATAGTAAACTTTTCCGAAATTAAAATTAAAGCAAACGATAAATTATTAAATTGAACATATGTATAAGCTAAATGTAACTAAAATTAAAGCAAACAATATGTTGTTAATTTGGATATTATATCCACTAAATGTAATTAAAATTAAAGCAAACGATAAATTGTTAAATTGAATGCTGTGATCTACCTAACAACTTAGCCCCTTGGTTGGCTAATAACAGTAAATCAATATTGAAATCATTTGATCCCAAAATATTCCAAGAAGGAAGCCAACCTAAAAAGACGTAGTTTGAAATTCTTCAGGAGAAAAAAAAAAAAGCTGCCTCACAGCTTAAGAATCTAAATAAAGATATTTATTTTCAGTTATATTTTGATTCCAGTTTATATATGATTTAAGGTAATACATAAATCGATACTTAATTTTTATAATTGTTTCACTTCAATGCAATAAAAAAATTGGGGGAATATTATTACGACATACTTTTGAATATTGAGTTCATTAGTGATGAAAGTAGGTATCAGATATATATTGCACACATTAAATTTCAATCTAATAAAAAACTCAGGAGAAATTTATTATGACATATTTTTAAAAAATATGTTCTTTACTGGTGAAAATAGTCATAAAATATTCGCAAGAAAAAGATAAATTTTAGAAAAGTGGTCAAGTACAACTTTCATAGGGTATGGAAAACAGCCCTTTGGGTGGCCAAAAATGTATTACTTAATTTTATAAAGCCGAGTTTTATGGAGTCTGTATCATTTATCTTTTGAGTTTAATTAGGTAATCCCATACTACACAATCCTGAAATTTGATTCTGTACAACAGTATTATTCATTTAATATTTTATATATGAGACGCTGGTATGATATTTATTTATATTTGATGTATTATTTTAACCTGATTTAAACTTGTAATTCTTATCACAGAAAATTAGGTTACTAAACATCACGCAGAAATATTTTCATTGATTGTTGGCGGAATCATCATTTCTGCTGTTATGTGGCTTCTATCCTTCATTATCCAGTTCTTGTGCCATATCTCAATTTTATATATTATCCAAAATTACTTAACTGCAATTGAAGACACGCAAGACGTAACCTATATATATATTTTAATTCTCATTGTAGAATATCTAATGATATCTGTTTCTACAATGTCAACTTAATACATAATCCTAATTTATGATTTGAATAAGAAATCTTATCTTAACAGTTCACACTTTTTTTATTTCATCGATTCTCTTCAGTAGTAAAAATGTAGATTAATTTTATTAGTGGGACTCTTTTTAATCTCTCGAACTAATAGAACAATATTAATCCGAATGACACTTCTTTGACAGCAAGTCTTTATCCTCTATCTGTTCTGTTTGCATTTAATATATTTCCTTTACATATCATTATATTTAAATCACTTAATTTCAATTCTATTTTCATCTAATTTACATAATCACATTTCATTTTGATTGGGAAGAAATAGTAATTTTATTAATTTGTAAAAAACCGATAAAAATTCCCGAACTTTGTGAAAGTAACAGTTAATGGCTTACGAGTTATTTTTAAAACAAATTAAAACCGAGAATATAAGTAACATTTTTTGATCATTAACACTATTATCTTCAATCATGTTATTTTGTATGCCAAATAACAAACTTTTTTCCTTGTCTTAGAATAATAATAGAAAATAACGAATTTTTTAAGTTTTTATACTTTTGTATTTTCCTTCATTTTTTAATTCAAAACTGATATAAATTACAGTCAAATTATTGTTTATCGCAATATTTCTGGTATTATTTCTGGATGCAATTATTTTCTATTGCATGATAGAAATTTTCTCCCCAATAGCAATAAGACCTTATTAAAGACTCTGCACTCCGACGTTTGTGATATAAACGCTGCATAAATTCCACAAAATCGGTATTTAACTCCGTGGGTGGGCTTCAACATATAATGGGGAGGGTTTTAATGCTTCCTTCCGGGATATCACCCCCAACCGTGTAATGGCCGAACCTCTCATGTCATCAGAACGAGGTAACAATTTGGCTTCACAGCTAAAATGTGGACTACCAAAGATGATTATCGTACTTCAAAGTTTAGCTCGAAAAAGATTAGTTTGTTATATTAGTTTTAAAATATTATAGAATCGCATAGTCCCGATATAAGCACGTTTTAGTATCAACTGAAAAAAGTGATGTATGTCTTAAAAGCATATCGTCATTCCAAAAACTTCAGAATGTATGTAGTAATTTTACTTTAGTGTAACACTTTCGCAGATACTTCGAACTATTTAGAGCTACAAAATATATAAATGATTTATTTATTAAGCTTATCGAGAAGGACAAATTTTGATAAAATATAGATTTGACGGATTGTATAAGTTTTCTATATATCACATTTTAATAATTATATATAACCTGAGGTGTTGCATGTACGCAGTTTGAAAACGAACGGATTTGTTTATATATAGATCCAATAAATAGACAAAAAAAATGAAAACACACAATGAAACAGTTATTCAGGACATTAAGATGCATAAAAAATATTAATGCTATATAAAAGTTATAAAACTTTCCAATGCCTCTTATAAATTTAAAAGATAATACATTTATGTTGGGCTTATACATTTACGTTTGGCTATTCGCTATTTTTTTCTTCACTAAATTCGTAGACTTTTTTACAATTTGAATTGCTTAAAATTGCATCTCCTAGTCAATCAAAAGGAAATAGGATTAGATAAATTAAATGAAACCAAAAAAAGAAAAAGGAATGTAATGAATTGAATTAGAGATAGTGATACATAAGCAAAATAAAATTGAAAATAATGAGAATCGCTCGCCAGAGACCAATGATAACAAAATGATTATTGATATTTGTAAATTGAATTGAATCATCACAATTAATCATTTGTGTTGAAATTAAGTAGAAGCGACATCTAGTTACAGTAATAGGAATTCAATCTATTACAAGAAAGAAAAGTTTGAATCATAACGAATGGTTTCATAAGATAAGACTTCATTATTTGAATATGAACTAGAATTAAAACTGAATTAAGAGGGGCTCGAGAAATAGGAAGTAATATCCATGGTTCTATATTTACAAATAATAAATTATGTTGTCTTTTTATGACACATCTTTAATAGAAATTTTGAACTTATTGTTTATTTAATAAGACTTTAAGATTAAAGTGGAGTTAAAAAAGGTCGGAAGGCCGTTACAATTTAATTGCATTTTTAATATAATTAATTCAATATTATTCACGTATGTGATGATGTTAAAGTATAGGTTTCGATAATTGATTTTATGATTGATTAAAGTATGGATTTTGGGCAGATAACAATAATATAAAAGGTAAAAATTAAACTATGTTATTAAAAACCAAATCTATAAGTATATTTCCATTTACAATACTTTCTCTTTTGTTATTAACACGTTTTTTAAATGCTATACATTGTGTATTCTTTTATAAGTAGAATTGAAAGAAAATATATCAAAGAACAGAAACTGACATAATTTTATTTCATTAATATATTTATTTCCAAAATCTAATGTTTTTTCGCGTTTAAAATAAAATAAATTAATTAAATCGAATATTTACTCAAAACATATTTCAATTTACTTCAAATAGTTCATTCGTTCTCAATGAACCTAATTTAAAAGACTAAAAAAATGAAATGTTAATGCAATTTACACTAATATTAGATAACTATTTAAATAAGCATAGATTTTCTTATTTTGAAAACGATAATGCAATTAGTCGAAAATATCAAAATCAATAAGAATATACTGATAAATATTAATTATTTTAATAGCTCTCATATATATATATATATATATATGACAGCGTCTGATGTTCATAGGTTTTCTGTTTTCCTTCAATTGCATAGGATTTATAAAAAACTGTCATTATATTATTCCGTAGTAGTTTGATTATATGTAAAATAATGTTCCTAATTTGTAGACGTAAAGAACAAAGTTATCCTTTACTTAGAGAAATGTTTTAAAATGGTATCATATTTAATGAGAGAGAGAGGGAGAGATATGGAGAAGTAGTAAACATTTTGTTAATGAATTCAGGATTAAAATATCACTAGTGTTGAATCTTAGTACTCTATGTCGATAAAAATTGCAAGAAAAATACAAACTAATTCATGTTGCATTTCTGTAATAAACTGAATTAACTATAAGTAATTTGAAAATCGTACTTTAAGCAGGGGTATTATCAGGATAAAGTAAATTTATGCGATAAATCAAAATATGACAAAATATCATTTGTGGAACGAGGCGTTTCAATACGAGTTAGAATTTGAGGCAAGTCTTACAATTCAGGATTTTTGATTTAAGAAAGGTAATTATATTGTTTTATTCAAGTTAATCATCTTAATATTCTACATAAGTTCATTCATAATGATTTAATCTCTCAAAACTATATATCTTTTAGAAACCAATTATATCCAAAAAGTAGATAAGGATATTAACTGCTATATATAATCTAACATCATCGAATCACCAACCTCCTGCATAATTTGATCCCATCTGCAGAAAGTTGAGTCTCACGGCCTGACAAAGCAATGACTATCTGGCCGATACATCTTTTTCTTAGTGCCGTCGCAATTAATCATAATCGTTACAAAGTGGGTGATGGATAATGCTTCAGCCTTAATCAATCATTTCGTCTATACAGAAAGCATGTATGTGTGTCCAGTATTTACTGGGAATTAATTTTCGAAATGTGACATAGGTATCTAAGAACACACTTGATTTACGTTTGACGTTTAATTTTTGAAATATTATATTTAACTTGTTATGTTCATATAAACATACTAGTTCAAAACTTGCCCTCTAATTTTAACTCACTTCCTTTCATCTGGTAGAGCTGAAATTTTACATACATGTATAAATCGAATGAAAATATAATACTATGGTATGTTTAAACACTTATGGATATCAGGGAGGAGACAGAGAATATGAAAATTGCTCTTAACAACGTCTAATTGATTTGAAATTTTCAAGCACGTATAGCTCGAGTAATTGAGTTTTAGTCTTACATTTCCAGACTAAAAATAAAAAAAAATAAATATAAGTAAAAATAATTCTTTTGAATCAAGCTTCTATTTAAAGATGGACTATAAGGTATGAAAATGTATTCTTAAAAATATTTATATGCAATTTATGAAAGCTTGTGGCGCTAATACCTTTGATCTCATTTATTAGTAAGTAGCTATGGTGTTTAATCTATCTGTGATTATCTAGGCATCTTTGTAAAGAGTCTAATTAAAGCTTTTATAAACTATGCATTATTTTACTTTTAAAACATAATTGTATACCTTTCAAACCATATTAAAATCAAAAATTGTTTTTGAAATTTTATATCAATAATTAATGTATCCGATTTAAATGTTTGAGGAAATATTTATCAAATTGCACTTATGCAACTGAAGTGTTTGCCGAATTAAGTGAATGGAGATAAATATTACATAACTAAAAATAGAGTTATGCTACAGGCTACCCTGTGAGCAGTTTTCTTATAAGATATCTATATGTAAGTAAAGGTTTTATTCACCCATGATATTGAAACATAGGTTCAAATTGTCAAGGTTATAGGTTACATTTTGAGCTATTGTCTTATTAGATAATTACGAGAAAAGGTTTATACTCACATTATACTTGATTACACATAAAATATCCATCAGTTTAAAAAAAACAATTATTAAAAACATTAATTTATATAAGAAATATATTTCAACGTTCTTTGCGAAATTCTTAAAACTTCTACAGTACGTCTATCAATAATCGTCATTCAATCGAATCATTCATATTATTCAATTTTCGCTACGGAACCAAAGGGTCTTTAATATTCAGAGCATGGTAGAACTCAGTATTGCCTTCAGGGACTTATTTATATTAGTGGTGTTTTCTTTTATTCTTTAAACTTATTAAATAATTGTGGTTAGTTTTACTTCCAACTCTGTTCCTCACATGTCATATAAGCTATTAAAGAACAAATTGTTGGAATATATCTCACTTGCTTCGTTTTCTTTTTGGCTTTTGGAAGCAGACATTCCTTTTCTTCAATGGATGAAAGTTGTTCCTCGAGGTGTAAAGCCACACAAAACACCAAAATCGTTGAGGAATAGACTACGTTTTTTTCTTCTGTGTTTTAGTTTTGACCGTCCAGTTTTTTAGGTGTCAGATCTAGAATATTGTACTTCAAGACCAGAAGCAATGCAAATTTTGTCAATCATCGAATATTCAATAATAAAGCCATGTATTCACAGGTATCTTCTTTTTAAATTCCCATTGCAAATTTTCTCTTCTCATCAGTCATTTTTATCTATGTCTGGTAAAACAAAACACCGTATCAGTTCCACTATCAAAATTTTGTCAACAGTTTCGAAAAAGAAAGAGGATGACCTTGAAAACAACTTAACAATGTACATGAAAACAAGTAAACACTTATCTCCGAAATAAAATAAATCGCCAATATATATATACTGGTGTGTTCAAAATTAAGAGAACTTTCCGATTTGATCAATTATCTATAGAACTACCGGACAGATTTTGATGAAATTTGGTGTGTAGAAAGGTTTGATATAATACAAAAAATAACCTTTCAACAATTATCATACATACTCATTATCGTGTGTGACAGTTATATGAGTTGCAAGGTATTAAACAGCAGTTACATAATAGAATAAACAAAGTAGGTTAATAAGGGGTATGGTCCCCTCTAGTAGGTATATAGGCCTAGCAACGTGGTTTTATGCTGGGAATAAGAGAGTTTATGAGTTCCTGTGTAATTGGCCCCATTGGTTCAGCAACACAGTTTTCAGGTCTTGGATAGTTCCCAGATGGGGCTTGAGATTCGCGATTGCTCTCCTCAGAACGTCTCAGGTATGTTCTATAGGATTGAAGTCTGGAGATCTGGCTGGTCAATATACATCCGGCGAATAATCTCTCTTTCCGGAAATTCGTCGACCAGCTCAGCTTTATTTGACCTCGCCTTGTCATCCATTAATACAAATCAGGACCAATTGGACCCCTGAAAAGGCGGATAAAGGGCTTCAAGACCTCTTACCCATAACTCTCTAGACTCGCAGCGCCTCTTTCAATGACATTGAGATGTATTCAGCCATCCAAAATGATGCTTGCCTAGGCAATCAAGCCTTTGCTGTCATAATGGTCCATTTCTTGGTCAAAGGAAGGCAGGTAGCAGGTTCCTGATTCTCTCCATATGAAAGTACGGCGAAAATCACTGGTTAGGCTGAACCGGGCCTCCTCAGTGAAGAGAACGGCCATCCACTGATTCATGCTCCAATCTGTATGATGTCTGCATCTTTTTAAGCGAACTTTCCTGTTCTCAGGACTAAGTGGGACTCAAACAATAGGTCTGCTTGCCAGTAGCCATCTCTCGTGAAGTCTTCCGGAAACAGTCGCCTTTGAAACTCGGATTATTCTGGTAGAATACAACTCATCAGAGACCTGAGAAGCTGTAGCATCCCCGTTAAATCTATCTGTAATGGACAAATGGGGATCTTCTTTGGCCATCAAGGATCTTCTCTTGGCTTTCTCTCTCAAATCTGGTATCCTGAAACTTTCTCTGTAAGTCGAATACGAAACCGGGAAATAAATCGAATTCTCTGCAAATCTAGATTTCAGACAGGCCTGCTTCAAACCTACCCATAATTTGCCATCTCATTCTATCGTCTAAGCGTTGATCGTTACTCACTTTTACTGTTTGAATTTTAATTTAAGAGATTACTGCAAAAAAAACACCATGAAAGATGAAGAAATGCGCGAGCGAAAGAAATGTGGATTTCAGTACTCGCTCTTATAAACCTGTTTTTCGACTAGTTCCACCCCCATAAACGTATACGCTTACGTATTCGACGTGCGAAAATTGCGTTTTTGTTTTGAAAGAGTATTTTTACATTTAATTCAATTTTTTTAGTAAAATTCAACAAAATATGCAAATTCTCTTATTTTTGAAAACGAGTGTAACACATGGATCATTACGTCCCGAGACTAATATTGAAAACAACATTTTTTTTGCAAAATTTTTTTTTATTCATCAACATAACACCTTTTATTAATCACCTTTTAGGGTGATACAATCGTTCCAACGCTTTTCCAAATATTTTTTTTTCTTTTTTTTTTTTCGCAAGAAATCTTTTTTATTACGAGTAAATAGCGATAAACAGCTTTCTGAATCATCGACTCGTTGCTGTTTTTGTTCCATCGAAAGCAATCGCGGCACCCACTTGGAAAAAAACTTTTTCTTGCTCAATTTTTCATGAAGGATAGTAAATACACTTCCATATGATATCTGTGTCATCTCAGCAATCTCACGGAGCTTCACTTTACGATCTTTCATTATAATTTTTGTCACTTCACTCTCATTTTCCGGTGTAACGGCTTCCACAGGTCTACCCGAGCGTTCCGCGTCATTTGTGTCGGTACGACCACGTTTAAACTCGGCAAACCACCGACAGATCGTTGCTTTTGATGGACAAGAGTCCGGGTAACATTTTTCAATCCATTGTTTCGCTTGCACGGTGTTTTTACCCATTAAAAAACAATGTTTTATCAGAACACGAAACTCGGTTTTTTCCATTTTTTAAACAAACTACAAAACGACTTTACTCCAACCTCGATAACTCAGCTGTTTCTGGTCCGATCGACTTAAAATTTTGACACGTTTCAAGCAAAGGTTAGTACTCTAGAAAGACTTGGTTACTGGTTTACTACGAGTGCCATCTCTGGGTTAGTCTCGGGAGTTATTGATTGATGTGTTATATATACAGATGCAGGACAAAATAATACGAACAAATAATACGGACAAAATAATACATGTGAAATAGTGGAAAATCTTTATTAACAGGGGATGGACCACCCTTTGACTGAAGTACAGATTTAATGCGACTTGGGATAGATGCATAAAGGTCATAGACAATGTTTAAAGGATTATTAAGTCATTCCTCCTGCATTACGGTCTCTAATTAAAAAAAGTCTGATGGAAGTGGAAATCGGAAACGAAATTTGGACTCCAAATATTCTCATAAATGCTCAATAATATTAAAGTTCGGAGACTGAGGGGGCCAGACAAGATGTTCAACTTCATCGTCATGCTCTTCGAACCATGCTTGAGCACACATATCAGTGTGGATAATAGGGGCGTTGTCGTCTTGGAAAAAGCAGTCGCTTTCAGGGAATACAGTCTGGAAAAAAGGATGGACATGATCCCCTAGAATGCTTAGATAGTAATTGGAATTTATTCTCCCATGCAGAAAAACAAGTGGTCCAAGACGGTGCCTAGATATCGTATCCCATACCATAATGGAGGCCCCCCATGCTTCATAGTCGGCAAGAGGCATTCAGGATTAAACGCTTATCTGGGTGTTCTCCAGACATAAACGCGTCCGGTCGTCTGAAATAGGGTGAATGACGATTCATCTGACCATATTACCTGTTGCCAACGCTGTGGGAATCAGCTTTTGTGATCTCTGCACCATTGGCTTCGCTTGAAAGCATTAGTTGCTGTCACCAAGGCTTTACGAATTGCCACTTTGCCATAAATGTTCGTAACATGAAGTTCCCTTTTAACAGTTTTTGTTAAAACGGTGTTCCTGGAGATGACTGTTCATTTCGAATGTTATCTCGGATAACGATTGGTTGTGCTTTAGGGCTACTATGCCCTTCAAGACCCGTTTATCCCTATCAGAAAGCTTCGACTTTCGGCCACTGTTGTGCTTTGAAGACGTCGTCTTACCCTCTTTCGTGTACGATGTTATAACGGCTGATAACGTACTCTTTGCGATCCCAAAAGGTTTGCCGCTTCTGTAATTGATGCTCCACTTATAAGCGCTCCAACAGTCATTCCTTTTTGGAAATCTGACAGGTCTGACATTTCAACTTATCACAGAGAGTTTGATAGACGCATGTAATGCAGGTGACTGCTGTTGAGAGACTGATACTTTCCTCTTCACGCTCACTAGGTGGCAGACTTCTGTTGTAGGTGGCGCGGCTGTACATCAGGTGTGAAATACGTCATACTTTTTCACAGTTGTTCGTATTATTTTGTCCTCCATCTGTATATATAAATAGTCTATAACAAAAAAAAAACGATGCACGAATAAGGAGTCATCCGATGCAGATAAAAATTTGCAGGTAAGAAAATTATGTACCGAATAGAAAATGATTAAAATTTCAGAAAAATTCAATGATTTATTTCAGAGTTACATAGTTACAATGTGACGAACTCAATAAGGTATTGACCCACTTCTATCCTGGAATCAAGCTGCCACATGACGTGGCATGGAGTAAAAAAGCTTCCTGATGGTCTGCTGCCGTATTTCTTGCCGAATTTTCTCTAATTGTAGGTCTAGGTCATCAACATTCTCTGGTAGATGCAGTCGCCTTTCCAGGATATCCCAGACACGACCAATTGGAGACAGTTCTGGATGACCAATGAAGTGTTTGACAAGCTATAAAACATTTCATAGCAACATGTGCCGTATGTGGTCTGGTAATATCTTGCTGAAAAAAAGGCCAGGGTACTACAAAAGGAAAGGTAGTAAAACAGGTCTCAGAAAAACGTCAAAGTAAAGCATTGCTGTAAGTGTGTCCTTCATGACAACCAAAGGGGACCGTCTATCAAGGGAAATAGCACCCCTGATCATAACTCCTGTTTGAGAGCCTGTGTGGCGTGCAAATGTGAAAGCTGAATCGTACGCTGCACAGGATGTCTCTAGACACGTCTACGATGATTGTCAGGACCCAGTTTCAGGTGGGATTCTTTGCTAAACACTATACGTCCTCAGTCAGCATCATTCCAATCTGGTCGAGCCAAGTACCTCTTTAATGTGGCTCGACAATGTGCAGACTTGAGTAGCAGTTGGCGTAGCTGTAGATACGACCCTAAATTTTGCTCTTTCAACCCTCTGTGAATGGTCATGTTGGACACTCGTATGCGGGTCACACGTCTGATGGTTGATAAAGATGAATCAGGCGCTTTGACAGCTGATCTAACAGTCAGTCTATCCTCCCGATCTTCTGAGGCCCTAGGTAGACCGTTACCATCATTTCAGTTAAATCTGCCACTGTCTTGTTAGAATTATCTAATCGCAGCATTGCTTCGACCCACACGACGAGCTATTCTCCAATTTACGCAACCTACCTCTTAGAATCCAATGATGCATTTTCTTTCAAACTCTGACAGTTGCTCGTAATGAGCTCGAATTCTGTGGTGAGGCATTTTTTGAAGTGTTGAAAGGAACCCTAAATTGCAATGGTACAGAAAATTTGACCATCAGATGAGAACCTTTTCTTATATACACCTGCTGAGTGTTTTCGCTATTCCTTCATCGGGTACCAAATTTGAATAATTTGTTGCATGTTCTGTCCAAATGTCTTTACATACAAAATTCCATTACAATCGGCCAACTACTTCTTGGTGCGTCATTTTTTTTGTTCCAGGGAGATTATATATATATATATGAATGAGGGGGGGTAATGGAACCATTTAATTACTTTTCTTTTTACTTTGTTTAATTTTATTTAATTCTAAATCTTAGCCAAATTCATACTAATCAATTTCCTTCTGCATAAATTACAACTCTCACTCTGATAAAAATTGATATTCCATAAGAATTTAGAGGCTGATTTACATAAACACTATAGTTTAAATTCATCAATTTTGTATTTTTCTACTACTACATTCTCTGCTATTACGTAAACGACTTCTATATTCGTAATGTATATTTCGTATTGTAAAATATTCTAAGAATAAATAATGAATGTTTTGTGGATAAAATTTATGAAATAACTATGTACATAAACGATAAAACTCGCTTTTTGAACAATTTTCTAAAAGTCATACAATCACACTAATACATGTCGTCAATACAGTTGTAACCAAAAGGAAGAAAATTACGTAAAGGCAAATTAAGAAATTTTTTTGTTTCTAATAGGAGAGAAATCTTCCACTATAAAGCTTGTTCTCTTCTTTTAAACATTTGGCTTTACACCATGTGTAAGAATTTAACCCTATCACTGTTAACTTTTTTCAACCAGGGTATACATATATTTGCAATTATTCGTAGAAGAATTTTAATAACCTACCTTATATTTCTCTAAACAAATATCTGGCCCTCGCTCCATAAAACTCGGTAGCAATTAATCAACATTCTATGTTAAATTGGCAAATTATTAACGAGCCTCCCGTAATTATGTACGAAAACATGCAACATACATAGCTACTAAAGACCATTTAAGATGTCGTCCCAAAAAGTGCAATTTTAATTGTATTGTGTGACAATAAGTAGCAGGATTACAATGCAATGCACAAAACTGTCTTGATTATTGCATTTCACGAGGAAATGCACATTGTCTTGTGGGTATATATCCCAGGCAAGCTCTGAAGCTAATACAAGACAAGAGACTCTAAAACATCAGATATTAGCCTGGTCATTAAGTATTAAAGCTGGCCATTGTATATTCCATGCTTACTAAAGGTGTAAGGGCGTAAAATGAAATACCACCCTAAATCATAACACTTAGTACAGGGCCAGTATGATGATGAATAAAGAAACAATTAAACAACTTCTCTCCACGAAATCTTAAAGCTCTTTTTCGATAACCGTGGTATTGCAGACAAAAATGTCATTCATTTGTATTGAAATTTTAGCGCAACTCTAGATGCCAATGTTTGCCTTTCAATGCACTATTGTTGAGGATACTACCTGTAGTTTTGAGGTAAAAATAATCTTAGCAATGGACGCCTTGTAGATATTCCACTCTTCTGCAAACGACGTCAATCGGTACTCGCGAACTTCGATTCACACACATTAATAATTTTTGTATGGATTCTGGTTTTGCAAAATGATGAATCACGGTCATGCACACAATATACCTGCAATCATTGCTAGTGGTGCGATGAGGTGGATGCAAACAGTGAAGTTGGTTAGCCGTTACCTCTTACATCTATCGACTTCAGATTCATATTATTGTTGCTTGGTTACATCCAAAATGATAACCAATTTCTTGGAAGGATAACCCGAAGTTTTTAAATGCAACAATTCTACCTCTGTCAAACGAGAAAGGGGGCAAATAACGTTAAAATTCTTTTTCGTAGCGTATTAAAGCTACTTACGTAAAACATTTGCACTGGAAATCAATTTTTGTACTTCAAGAAGGTAATCTCATCGATCTTTATGTAGGATTACTCGTCACTGAAATTATAAACTTCTAAGAGGAATAGGGTATTCTCAGATGACCAGGAACTGTGTAGCAATGCTTTGTCGTAAATGGCAGCCAAACTCCGTAGATAGCGTTACGTGGAAGGGTCGAGTAGTAGAAGAATAAGATATAAACTAAAAGCTGGCGTTTATACATCTGAAAAGAAAGGTTTCATTTTTAAAAGTCATTAAAACATCACGGTAGGAAACGTAGATTGTATAGCTTCAAATCAAACTACAAAATTGGAAATCATAATTAGTATGATGTTCATTGAAAAGAATGGGTGACATTTAACCTGAATTCGATTTGAACATTTTCATCTAACTCACAAACATCAACTGTATGACGAGATTGATCCCAAATGATCCATTAATATTTTATTCCTCGCTCCGTTCGATATACTTCAATTGTGATTGTCCAGTGTTTCATGATTATTGCTCCGTTTTTTTTTTCAATTGTTTCTTTTCAACGTACCTGATACAGTGTTGAAACAATACCATTGAAATTCGTGCCCTTTTTTCTAACATTTTTTTACATATTATAAAATGGTCTATACTTGATTTCTTACACTGTTTTTTTTTATTTAGAATTCTTAAGCTGTTTTAGATCTGTTTGGTTAACAAACATTCTCACACACTCTCACACTACTCAGGCATATAATTTTGAAAATACTATTAAATAAAAAGCATTCTTTCTAGTTTTTAATTCAATTTATATGATTATATTTTATAAAGAAATTTTGAGCAACAGAAATTAGTTAAAATTAGGTTGAATCTCATACATATTTATCAAGCATTGAAAAATTAATTTACGAAACACAAAAATTTATATCTATATTTATATTAACACAATATTTTATTTTTAGTTACATCTAAATCTGAAAATTCTTATTTTAAAAACTGTCCCATGATAGTTGAATTTTAATTACTTGAAATACTTATTATATTGTTCTATTTAGTTACAACAGATATTAAAATTTATTAAGTAATCATTTGTAAAATTTTCACATACTTCTTTTAAACGGGAAAATTTTGTAAAAATATCATTTTATTTAGCATTTGATATTGAATTGTGTATGAATTCGTTTCAATTGTTAAAATATTATTAAATGAAATGGGATGAGAATAATTTTAAATATTTTCCTAATTTTTTCCTTGTCGAAATATTACAGGATGTAATTATAACAATTATAGAAAGGAGTAAACTTTTCGAAATCCAAGAAGGATTTTAGATACCTTCTCTTTGCAAAAATATCCCTTTTTCACATTAATTTGTTTTCACGCAAAACATTTCAAAAACATAAATTTCAAGAAACTCTCTTCGCTGAGGACTTTTGCTAAGGTAGATTTCCATTAGAAAAGAACGATAACTGTTTCTATTCCACAAGATTTCGTAGAGGAATCCGAATATATCTTGGCGAATAAAAATATTGAACCAAGTTACAGAAAAAAAAGTCTCTGTGGAGGGATTTACTCTTTTGCCGGTGTGCTCCCTAAGTAATCCAGTAACTCGTAGTTCTTAAATTTCAACTTCTTTTACATTGAAATGGGGAAAAAACAAATATAAATAAATAGAAGAAAATATTTGTTTTCATCTTGATTTCAGACACCTACATGGAAAAAATGGAAACGGTCAAACGATTGTATGCCAAGGAGAAGGGATAATTATCATTCAATTTGTTGGTTAAACCTTTCAAAGTCTAATATTATGGCAACCAATGGATTTAGTACCACCTACCGGTTAGCATAAAAAATTTTAGGGTGATTGTTTCTGGTCTAAGGAAAATTTAAGAGGTTTTGAAAATCAATCGTCGAGCTCTTGGGTAATACTTAAAAGAAAGAGATGAAATTGTTGATTAATACTAAAATTCATCGAATACATATTTCAACAAATAGTTTTAAATTTATTTTTAATTTTGTCTTTTAAATGTCTTAATAGCTCCAAATACAACTTTATCAGTCCGTCTGAAAAGTAGATATTGATACATTGTTATTTTGTTTCCAGTACATTTTTCCTTGAATGCACTCAGTACTAGCGCATCCCACACATATCCACGCCTTGGTATATCTAAATTTTATAGAGTTTGATGAATTTCCAAAGACAGGAACTCCTCGCACAGTTTATAATATACCTGCTTAATCTTGGAATGAAGCATTTGAAATTTCTGCTAAAAAAAACAAAACTTTAAAATATCTTATGAATATAAAAAACCTTATTTTCCAAATTTTTAATGATTTAAATTTTAAAAAAGGTTTAATTATTAGACTTAGCTTGTTACTTAAAAAAAGGAAATTTATATTAAATATTGATCTCTCAAGCTATGATGCTGTATTTAAGGATAAAAAACATGAAGTAGTAAAGAAATATATTTGCAGCGAAAAGAACTGTTAAAAAATCACATATTATGTATTCAAATGATTTTACTTCTCAGAAGAAACCACCATAATTTTCTTGTACGGTCATTCATTTCATTTGAGGTTTTCTTTTTATGAATGATGTTAGAATAGAGCTCTACACATGAGCAGTAAGGTTCTAAATAAATACATGAATGAAAGAGCACTAAACATAAAGATACAAATTCTTTCTCCTAATTTTTTATGATTATACATACTTGTAAACACGAATGTAACATGACATAAAAGAAGAGTTCCATACGATTTTACGATAAAAGCTGTTTTTAAAGAAAAATATTAGTTTTTTCGTACAGGATAAGTTACCCAGAAATGATGCAGAATCCATGAGAGCATTATCGAAGCTATTGGACTGTATTTCTAATGGCATTCCATCCAAAACTGTAAAATTCAGACATGAGGATAGAAATACCTATATTAATAAATGTTTTAGTATACTCTTTCCATACATTTTCCATTACACTTTCAGTTCGTTGTAGAATAAATGTATTTTATTCCATATCCACTGGGTATGAGTTGATGTTCTGCCTCTTCTTAAACGAAAATTCTCAGGATGTTAAACCTCTAGAGGTGTGTTTATATTTCTCATTCCTTTCTTCACATTCATTTGTATTTATAACCTTTCATTGTTGTAATATATAAATAAGAAATATTCTTGATCGCTGTAATACATAAATTAGATATACTTTTGGATCGGATTAAAGAAGTTTATAGTAGTTTTAATATTACTACTGAAAACATGTTTATATATATATATATATATATATATATATATATATATATATATAAAACTTAATTCCATTCTTAAAATTTCAAAGTGAAATACTTTTAATCGCCATAGATTTATTAGTTTATTTTTAAAAATAAATTCTTGTTGAAATAATTTCAGTTGTTTATGTTTTATATTACATGAAAGGTTTGTAATTAAGGTGCAAGACATGTTCAAAATATTTAGAGGGATGCTTTAAGTTAGTTGTAATCGAAAACTCCCTTTGAAGCATTTAATGTTACAAATACCACAGCATGCAATTGATTTCTAGGAATATACTTCCCCATAAAATACACTTTCAATACGAAAAACTTTAGTTCTATTGTTTAATTTTAATAAAATTATTTAGTATTTCATTGCATATTGAAGATAAAATACAAGAATTTCAATAGGAAATTATAATTTATAACTATCAAGAAGATGGGATCTTCTGCGTGAATATTAAATAAAAAAGCTTAAATGTCTTTTATCAAAAATAAAATAAATAAATAAAAGGATTCAGAATGATTTTTATTTGTAACATTTAATAATTCCGTTAAACTCAATAAATAACGACCAATGCATTATACTTTTAAGAAATTCTAACAAAACGCACAACAAAAATTAGTGGAAACACAATTCTTAGAAGAATATCTGTAACAATACAGATTCATAAAGATAAATGCGTCATTTGTTACTCTCTCTCTCTCTCTCTCATACACACACACACATACATACATACATATATATATATATATATATGTATTGCCATAAAAATTTGCTCACCTAGAAATAGTAGTCAGAATAAAATGAAATTTCTCATACGTAATTGCAATGTTGATGCAAGAAAAGTGATTACAAAATCATAGCAAATTCAACATTTACTGCAGGAAAAATGAGGTTTTAGTACCCTTTTGGGCCACATGAGTGTATGATGTAATACAATCAGCTAAGGAGGCATATAAGTCCCGTATAATATCCGGAAATATTTCGTTCCACAGTTTCTGCAAACATGTCTATAATTCCTACTAAACTCATACGCTCATACCTATATGATCTCAGTTATTCTAGATCGGTGACAAATACGAGAAACGATCAGGTATAGGAAAAGTAGAAACCTAGCGGATGCAGTCCTGTGAAACTCTTGAAGTGTGTGCGCGAGCATTGCCCCGTTGAAAAATGGTTCCTGTTACTCTTGCCTTAAGTGGCAACACATATGTCTGAAGAATGTAACGAACGTACCTCAGGGCTACCATTTTGACGTGGATCAATATTAGTGGTGACAGTGTGTCGTATTCGATGGTACCCCATACCATCTCACCAGTTGTAAGAGCGACGCGCTGCTGTATAGCGAAGTCATACGTCAGAGGTTTGAAGAGAGAAATTCACCATGGGGCCTCCACACACGTATCAAATAGAATCCGGATGCGTTACTTAAGACTTAATTCCTTACGGTTGCACTCCAATCCCTTGAACGCGATATCACTCCAAACGGAGGCGACGGTAAGTGTGTGTTGATGGTAGTACATGTACTGGGCACAGCGGTAGTAACTGTCCTTGAGCCAGGCATCTTTCTATGGTACAAACTGACACAGAAGCCCGTAGTGAAGACGTTGTATATGTATAGATGGTGGACAAGGAGATATATAGCTTTGTACGTGAGTGTCATATGTTGTGACGGTCTTCTCAATTCTCGATCTGTAGAGAGCATTTCAAGCCTGATCTGCGTGTAACAGACTTTTCTTGCATCCACTGGTCCCAATGCCTCCTCACAATAAAGTCAGAACGATCTAGGTGGCGATCTAATCGCCGAGCTGAGAGAATCCCGGTTTCTATCTTTTCGATGATTCTTCCTTTCTGGAAATCTAATAGTTGTTGATTTTGCCTACAATAGCAGCATAATGGCATCTCTAGTTAAAAATCATCCCTCTGCAACAGAATAAATATATGCAAATAAGCTCTGCTTTCCTGCTTTATAATCCAAGGAGAACGAAGTTAAGCCCCTCTGGAAACATTACGCAATATACTATCACATTTCCTTTCCAGTGATTTATATAGCCCTCATGTTGCTTCTAGTGCGACTTTAATAAGAACTAAACTAAAAAACAAAATCTAGTGATTTATATATCAGCCTGACATGTACTTTCATGTCAAGTTTTGTAACAATCGCACTCTTATTTCTTGGTGCGCAATTTTCTTATGACAATGAATATATAAGTATCACGCCACATTGAAGAGTTGCCATTCTGAAAGATTTAATACTTATCAGCATGCTATACCATGAGTCTTCAGTGGAATAAGGACTCGAACCCAAAAATAGACGAAAAAAGTGTCGAGAGTTTGCGATCATGATTACGGGTCTACTGCCTATAATGACGGATTCGATATAATTTTTTTTATTTACTTAAAGTCATATTTTTTTTAATTCACTATTATGTTTAGTGTTCGATGGTCATGGTAGCTTAGTGGTTATGGTTTTGGATTCGTGGCCGGCGGTTTTCGTTCAGTTGCGAGTTCAATCCTTGACCATAAAAAACCTGCCGTTTAGCCGAGCTGTTGCACATTAAATCTGTCGCTGCTCAAAGTCCTCCCGTTGGCGAGGTGTGGAAGTTATGAGAGGAGGTGCCAGTTCAGGTGTCATCCTCGTCACTTGACTAAGGTTTAAAATTACGAGGTCTGTCACCAACATCTCTCGTGTTGCCTCTAGTGCGACGTTAATAAAAAAATAAAACTGAACTATGTTCACTGTTCTTGGTGATTTTCATTTCTGGCAATTTTGTAATAAAACACTTAGAAATGATTGCTTGTTTAAAAGATACTTTTGAAAAATGTTCATTACTTCCTTTCTTTGATGTAAGCTAAATTTTTGTAATTAAGTAAAGAAAAAAATAATACCTTACAATACACACAAACACACACACACATATATATATATGTGTGTGTATGCATGCATATATATATATACATACATACTCCCACACACATTTATATTATCATAATTATGGGAATTTATGGTAAATTGAGAATTTTTGCATGCAAAATCCATGGTTGTGTGTGTAAATTTGTGATTTGATGTTTGAATGTAGCTATTATGAGAATCAATTAAGATCAATTAATTTATTTGGGTTTTCTGGAATGTATTATTAAAATGCATTTGAATTTGAATCAAATGATAATTTACCACCCGCTTGGGTTAATACACTATTTAGCCATTTTTATCTGCAAGATCCCTATAAATATTTTTAAAATTCTTGCTGAAATATGCGAGTAAAATATTCATAAGCTGTTTCCTCAACATTTTATATTTTTTAAGCATACATTGAGTAAGTGAATAATTGATTAAATCATTACTAAAGCATAGTTTAAAAAAGGAAACTAATCACATGTAGAGTTACAAAGTATTTAAAACTTAAAAATATGGGAAATTATAGTGGGTACCTGGTTAGGTGTTGACCTTAGCAATAACCATAGCTCATAATTCTGAAGTATAATAGCTGTGTTTAAGTCTTTGTATCAGGCAGAAATAGGCTACTAGAAACTCTCAATTCATCAACTACAGTATATACGGAATTAAAAGTTATTTGGAAATTTCTTCAATGTTCAGATGTGATATTATTGAAATTTTATATTGAATAATGAATTACAAAAAGAAAGAGATATGGTAAAATAAGGTCTCATCTATCCCCGTAGAAAATCTTAGAGTTTTCTGAAATATTCTTGAAGTGCTAAATTTATGGTTTTATTCTTCCACTCAATTTGTTTTGAAGCCTATCATGAGTACAATAAAATTATAATAATCATCATATTTGGCTAAACAGCCAAGGTTATGCCCAGGTCTTCTTTTGAAGTTTCCTTCATGATTACTTGCTTTTGCCTCAGTCTGCCAGTTCGTCTCCTCAATAACCTACAAATCCGATTCAACAGAATCAAGCCACCATAGTTTTGGTCTTTACCTTTTCCGACTGGTAAAGTGGACTTTGCCACAAAATCTTCTTTGCTAATTATTTTTTCGTCCATTCTAACAATATTAAAACTCTGGTTTTATTCGCTCCACTTTAATACATTTAATTATATCAAGGCTCATTAAAAATTATACATGGTTCAGTATTATAAAACGTCCTCGCCAAAGGCCATTTATTTGACACCACAGAGAATTTCTCTGAGAACCTTTCTCTAAAAAATTGCAATTTTGTATTTTCTATTTTTAATTAGTGAAGATGTTTACTACCATTTATTAGGACATTCGTAGTAAATATTTTATAGATTTTATAAATAGGAAGGCTCATCTTTCTGCACAGAAAACAGGACCGTAAAAAAATGGAGAGCAAAGATCATTTTTTTGGTTAAAGAAATACCGTTTTCGATCTTAAAGGAAATGTAATTTTTTACGTTAACTAGATGTCCAAGGAATTTAAAACAAGATAAAGTTTCGAATTAATCAGGGCCAATGTTTAAATTATTAAATGTATGGAATCTATATTACAGGCATATACTTGGCTTTAGACTCATTGATTGTCAATATCATTCGATTTGCACAGAAATGAATGCTTTCTTTAAGTTTGGGACTCGCCTAGCAATGATAGCAATATCAACACAGAAAGCCAAAAGCTAAACTGATTTGTAGAAGATGTTTACGTGAATGTCAATATTTATTATATAAGCCAGTAATATTATCGAATTCGGAAGAATTTGGAAGGATGCATCGTAAAATTGTTAGGTATATCATTATCGTAGACCTTTTAGAAAAAAACATGAGCTTATCATTGCTTTTCTCTCTTAAACTTCGTGATGAAAAACTTATGTAAAATCAAATAATGTTTCTTCTGATTTGGCTAAAAAAGTACTTTCTGTGTATAAGTATCAATTTTTTCTTTAGGTAATGCTGTGGTTTGCTCATTGTTTTGTCCACATTCCGATAAAAAAATTCAATTTCATAATTCCTTAAAATTAAATATCAAATCATTATTTTTGGTGCGTGAAGCTGAAAGTCTTAAAAGTTTTTCTATTAACTTAAAAAATCATTGAACACTTTGAAAAAAAAATTCTTGATTTTTTTCTTTAATAGTTTAAGGTTTTATCACTCAACTCAATTCATTTCTAATGTCAATAATATATTATTATTCACAATTTTAGTTTCCAAACTAAATGGACCTCAATAATTTCAGCAAATATAGTAGGAATTTTAGTCTAAACATCAAAAAACAATAAAAGGGAACAACATCTTTAACAAAAAACCCTTTAATATCTATGCCGTATTGTGCAATATCGTTTCTAATGGATATTTGACAGTTTGTAGATCGAATGATTGATCACACATCGCCCATTTTATGACGATTAATTTATTACAATGGCTCTAAGAAAAGGATGTATCGGCTAAATAGTCATAACCTTGTCACGCCCTGAAATTGTATTCACTGGAGACTCGGTAAATTTAAGCAAGCAATTAATGATTCAAGGAATTACATTTAGATCTTGGTGACATTTAGATTCTATTTTTTCTGTCTGTTATTTTGAGAGATTATATTTTAAGCAGTGAAGTGTTTTTGATAGCTAAAATCAGATCAAATAGTATTATGTGTAAAAAAGGTTAAGATGAAGGTCGAAATTTAGTTTTGTAAATGAATAAAATGTTTGAAGCTTTATTTTTTTTAAAAAAAAAACAACCTTATCCCATTTTTTGTTATAGGGTATTTTTTTAGAAAAACATTCATAATTTTACTAATAAAAATATCTTTGTAAGTTAATTGTGAAAAAAGTATTATTAAATGTTATAAGATGTTCATTATATGTACGACAGGGATATTTCAATGATTAATGATCGGAATTCTCGTGGCAGAAGATGTACAATTTTCGTCATGGGTTCAACTCCAAATCCTCCTTTGTCTTCAAAAATAATGGGGGTCCTCTGGTATTAAATTGAACCGGGGACGAATTCATTTCGCTTCTTCCCATTTAAGTCAAAAAAGAATGTGTTGAGAAAGGCTTTGTCTTCGCCACTTAGTTGAGGTTCAATACATTACACATACCTCATTACATTCAATACACATACCTCATTCTCTACAGTAGAGCTCGTGTCCCTTGCCGATTCAATTAAGAATTATAGAAACATCATGATCATTCATATTTTTAGAAAGGAATAAATCATAGCTTTAATTTAGTTAATCTAGCGTTCTTAGATACATTAATGCAAATACACTGGTATAAAAAGCTAAATATAAATTTTGTATTCATTGGAGGCTGCCACAAAAGCATAATAATATTTAAAAAAAATTAGCAAATCTGCATGATACAGTGGGGACAATGGCAATTCTATATTCTAAGTGGGCATGGCTCTAGCTACATTATCGATAAGAGATGAAGCTTATAAGCAAATATATATTAAGTTATTTGTAAGGAAATCTGAATGTGAAGTAATAACGACAAAAACAAGGAGTGATGAGAGGAACAAAAATCACCCAAAGTATTGTTTTCAGACTTTTAGTAACATTTCATAGGCAGACGCATGGTAGGTCCTTCAAGTTTTACGGCCGCTGATGACAGATATCTCGTCTTAACAATGAAGAGAAACGATCGCACTTACAGTGATAAAGTCTAAAAGAACTTGTGCTGAAGCAGGTATTTAGATATCACAAAAAAATGTTTTCAGACGCTTCAGGAAATCATGATTATATGGCGAAAAGGCTGTTGTATGAGTCCCTCTAATAAAAAGTAAGCTTAGCTCCCGTTTGCAGTAGTATCCTCAGTGTCAAAATTTATCCCAGAACAACTGAGCATATTTTTTTTTTATCTTAAATAAGAACGGAACCAGTGTTTAATCTCATAGTATGCACCGATTTCTCGGTCGGGAGAGAGATAACCTCAGATAGAACCGATAAATAAACCGAATAGCCAGAAATATAGTTCACATAGTGTAATGGTAAAGGTCGACAATGTGGTGAACAGCAGCTTGCCGATACATGTGATGCTAACTCGGATTATGAACAATGATCAATACACTAATAATCTTTTTCTGCTTCATGTTCATTTTTTTCTTCGTTCAGCTTGGGATGATACAATCCGTTATGCCGAAGACAACGTTGCGTGCCAACGCACGGGCTCTGTCTAGGACTTACTAGATAATGGAGATATTTAATGTTTTGTCTACCCATTATGTTTCCCAGATTTAAATCCTATTGAAAATGTTTGGAAGGCTAGCATTAATGAGACGTCTTACTCATCAATGCTAGCCAGCACAAACAAAGCCGCTCTCATCTGTGCAAGGAAACAAGAATTAGAAAGTGGGTAGCAACATCTGCCTAGATGCGGTTGTACATAATTAACATGCATCAAATTTTCTTGATATTTGCTTCGGAGTGCCAGGTATAAACATTTTAAATATGTGTTCTAAAAGGGCTTTTGGTGTATTGTTTGTATTTTCGGGATTACATAACATGTTCCAACACAATGCATCCTCTGTAAGTTTCAAAATAAATCCTTCACTTAGTGTAAGATATTTAAACAACACTACATTATTAGATACGATATTCAACAATTCTTGACTTTCCGCTATAATAATATTAGTTCTGAGTCCTTAGGATTTGTTCACTAGTGTATAAAATCATAATATTCCAATTGTATAAAGGAAAATTGCATGATATTTCATTTTCAGTCTTGACATTTCATACTTCTTTACCCAGTCAATGATTTCATATCTTACAAAAGAGAGATATTTCCTAATAATGTTTCAAACACTATTTTATTTGCCCTCAAACTTTACAATAATGCTTGAGGATCAAGAATAAGTGATACTTGATTATTTGTAAAGATCTTTTTCAATAAAATCTAGAAAAGCGTAGTATTTTTTCCAGCGACTTCAAGTTTTTTTTATGCAATTTAACTTCAAATAAAAATACTTTTGTGTTTCCTTCAGAAATAAAGAACAAAAATGCCCTATTACCTTTATCTTTCTTTAAAGTTAAACAAATCCCCACTATATATATATATATATATATATATATATATATACAGAGAGAGAGATACATACATACATACATACATACATATATATATATATATATATATATATATATATATATATATATATATATATATATATATATATATATATATATATATATATATATATAATGCATCATCTTTCAATATAAATTCAAATGGACTAAGTTTTTGTAAATGTTACAGATATCAAGAAATAACCAAACTTGTAGACACAATTACAATAAAATATTTATTGTTTGTAATATAGAAACTATAGCCAATGGATAAGGAAATATCACTGTAAAAGTAAAATATTTCTTATCTAGAATCCATATTTCTTACATTAATCTACTTCTTTTGATCTAATACTTTGAAAAATAAATTGAAAAGTTGAACGCTAATATATATGTATATATTCGCCCTTTCTATAATAGATGAGACCGAAATGACAATTTCAAACATCAGTTGGTACCTTTTCTTCGAAATGACTTTGTAACTCCTTAACTTTCAGAGGTAAATTAATGTAAAATATATTTTCCTTGCAGAAGAATAATATAAAAAAGCTTATTTTTATTTTTTAAATCTAAACTTGTTTTTATGATCATAACCATTGATAAACTATATCATCTTAGTGAAGGCGAACTATAATTTCTTTTTTTTTTTCCTATTACGCTATTTGGGGTGATTTCCGGAAGGAAGCATTCAATCTCTTCCCTGTCCAGGTCGAACTTTTTCCCATTGGCTTTATTCTGTATCGAGCAAATTTATGGCAATGTTTATGTCTCAAATGTTTCAGAAATGTGCATTTATTAGGAAATAGATACGACTTCGAAAAGTGATCGGAGGTCTTGTTGCAAAAAAGGAATAGTGACCGGAGGTGCAGTCCAAGTGAAAGACTGATTTAGTAGGTTTGAAAGGACAAATTATTGGGAAGTATTAGATGTTCTGAAATCTGGTGCTCTAATTTTTTTGTTAAAAAAATGAATCAAAGAGTACACTGATTGAAGAAAAGTTAAATATTATGGTTTCTAACATATACGAACTTCTTTTTTATGTTCAATATATATATATATATATATATATATATATATATAATATAAACTTGATAAATTATGTACTACTAATTTGGTACCATCACATAATATGATTTCCTTGATACTGCATGTAGTTAAAATGTTTTGAACGTGAAATACAATGTAAAAAAAATATTTTAGATCATTTGTTACCAACTGGTGGGTCACCAGTCTCAAGGTGGTCACCGGTTTTGAATGTTTTTAAAACCAAAATTTAATTTTAAAATTTAAAAGTATGTACTAAGTGATAGAAATACAATTAAAGCGATGATTATTCATAAAATAGAAATGTCATCGTGTTCCCTTGTTGTGTTTGTTGGTTGTGAAATTTCGTACTCTTTTTTCATCTATGTGAATGCAATAATTATATGACCATTGAAAGGCATTTTTTCTCTTCTATTCTCACTTTTTGCAGCGGGGTCTCAACGAGCTCCTCAACCTTCAGGAAATATTGGGGTCAAAGATGTTAGGTAGGGCAAATAAAAATAAGGCAGGGCGAATGCTTTTTGTTCTTTCTCATTCTAGTGGCTTTGCGAGCGAACCTTTATGTGTTCGGGAAAAGTTATTTAAATTTCTAGCTATATACATATTAATTATCCACTGAGTGTCACAACAGATAGCTGTAGATGTAATTACTATAAGGTCCAGATTATACCGTGAAGATTAAGCTAGAAGCTTAAAATAATTTACATAAATTAAAAGTACTATATTTCATTTTTTTAATAATTATAGTTTGATTACATTTTTGTATTGACGGGTAGTCTAAGCAATTAGATAGATTAAAATGGAAGTTAACCGCTGGAATGCAACTATTTATAATCTCTTAAAAATAGTTATTCAAAATTTAGTAAGGGGAGACTGGGATGAGTTATGCAAATTACATGAATTCAAATTAGATAAGAAAAGAAACTTAAACGAATCGGATGAGGTGGATCATACATTAATGTCAAATTCTTCATTCATAGTTCAATTTCTTTGAATTCTTTCCGTTACTTTTTATAATTTTCTTCCCTTTCAGTAGCCGAATATTTTGCTTTTATAAGGCTTTTTACTGATTATAAGATTTTTGATATTTTTGAGCAATTGTTCTGTTTCGGAGGTTTTTTTTTTTTTTTTTTCATTTTTCTGTGAAAAGATATACATCAGAAAATGTATAAACATTCTAATTATTTTAAAAATATTTCATAATTTACATAGGGGATGTTCCTTTTATGATCTAAAACATGGATATATTTTTAGCATTCTATTAATGTTGGGAAACACTAATAACTATCTAGTTTTGGATGAAATAATAACTTTTTTGTTTTATATTTCAACAAAGTTCCAGAACTCTTCCAATGCTTCGGTTCTTACCGTTCAAATAAAAAAAAATTATGATTAAACACTAAACGTCTATGACAAAGTTTTTTTTATGGTTTACTGCACATAGTACTTTTGATGGATGAAAAAATGGGGGTTAAAAGTAAATTTAAGAAATTTCAAACTTTTATGTACAGTGATATGTCACATTAGATTGAAAGGCGGTCTCGACTATTTTTAAAAATTTGGAAAAGGGTCGTGATTGAAATAAGTTTGGTAACTACTGTCTTAAAGAAACACAGTTTTCTATAAATATCAGTTAATGATATCTGTCCATAAAGATGTCACAATATTTCAGGAATAAATTCGGTATTTTATGTTATTAATCTATGTGAAACAGTTTTGTAAAATAGATAGATTCGGAAAAATTTTTTTTTGAAATGCTATAAAGAATAAACGGCCTTGATATAGCTTCAAAGAAGAACAAAAGTAAAGTACACTTTGAAAGTTTAATCAGTTTAATTCCCATATCCTCTTGAATCATATAAATTTTTTTTATATGGAACCTTAAATGTAAACTTCTGTCTCTAATAGAAAAGAAATGTATGTTTTGGCTGATTTTAAAAGAGAGTGAAGTTTAGATGTATATTATTCAAACATTACATTTTACTAGTTTTTTAATGAGCCTGGTAGTAAAACAAAAGAATATATTGAACCTTGTTAAACATTTATTGTATGCAATATAGCTCTATGTAATATTTTACAGCTATTGCTAAGAATCTGGTACTTAAACTGAGGTACATTTAATTGAAGCAATTTATGAAATAATATTTTCAAAATTGGATTTTTAGAGTAGTTTTTTCAAAAAAATCAGTAAAGTGCAATGAATTCATATATCAGTAAAGTGCAATGAATTCATATTTTATTTTTTAACCATCAATATTTGTAATGTAGCATACACTGTTGGTGATAGTTACGAGCTTCGTAGTTAATAAAGTTCACACACAAGCCAAGCCTCTGATTCAAATACAGATTTCAATAAGCTATATTCTAGCGAAACAATGCGAAGCGTTTCCTGTTCAATGGAACTGAGCTGTTGTTGTGTGTAAAGCTATAATAAACTACTTAACATCTAAATGAAGAAACGTTAAAAGATATTCTTCAAAAATTTAAAAATTGGAACAAATGTTAAATGTTATTTTAAATACTTGTTATTCTGAGGTCATATTTTATCTGCTTTCAGAAACCAT